>CM066031.1:1514262096-1514614364 GCA_033557465.1 Ichthyophis bannanicus | reverse complement strand
GTCAGCACCAATGTAAAGCAAGATAACAAAATGCCCCCCAAGGTGCGCAAAATGATCCACTGTGTGTTGAAACCCCCCATGACCTAGGGCCCCACCCCCCAAGCATGGAAGCAAAACTATTTGCTCATATTGCCAGTGCAAAATAACACAGTCCCAATAATGAGGGGGCCAGCCTATGGAGCAGAACTGTCAAATGGACCCAAACACCAACACCAACATCACAGAAGTGGCACTATGTACATACAAGGGATGCCTGACAGGGAAACAAAGCAAGGTCTCAGCAAACAAGGGCATATGGCAAACCACAATCAAGACCAAGGCCATGATTCAGTACCAAAAATATAAGGCCCAATAACATCACAGGACCCTTGCCAAAACTGAATGTCACTGGCAAAAGCAAAAGCAAAAAAAAACATACTATGGTTAGTGTGCGCAAGAAAATGCAGATTTCCGTAAAAACCTTGAACCACAACCCCCTGAATTGTGCACCGAGGGGCGCAATGTTGGCACCCAAGGTGCCTGCTGGGGTGCTAAGGATATGGATGTATGCAACAGTACCCATTGGTGCACTGCAGATGCACAGCAGCAGTCTGAGATGGACCAGAGGAGGGGGGTAGGCCCCCCACAGCGCCTGGACCAGAAGGGAGAAAATGAATATGTGTGACAATTCCATAGAGCAGCAAAAGACAGTAGGCCAAACAGTGTGGCCAAGAGGGAAGCTGAAAAGGTTGCCCAGTATGGTGTCAAGACAGGTGTCCCACCTTAAACTGCAATATGAGGTACATAGGGATAGGAGAATGCTGATGGAACCGTGGCCCTTAGAACAATATGGCACGTTGCTCCACAAAAATGGTATGTTTGCAAAAGGTCAGTGTGCCCTAGGGGCTGCAAGGTGTGCCTGGAGGGCCTGCAGGACCTGTGTGGAACAGAGACAGATGTATGTACAAACACCACCTAGAACCCACAGTAAAGACAATGAACAGCGGACAGATGTGAGGGCGAGTAGGGAGTTAACGGACCCTCAACCCTGACAGCATCACACGTGTCTGGCCGCAGTGCAGACGAAACATGGCAGTAGCAACAGCATCACAGCAAAGGGTGCTGGCACCCTGGAGTACCGGAAAAACAGTGTGTGGCAGGTGAGGAGAATATGTGTCCCCCAGTGGAGGGTGAGGTGGCCAGAGGAGTGAGTCGAAAATGCAGAACAGGCACAGGACCAACAAGCAAAAAGAGATGCTATGCAGACAATGGTAGCAGGGTAGGATACGGGGCAACAGTCCACAGCAACATACAGGACACCTCACACCACAATGATGCAACTAGATGGACCAAAGGATGGACAGCAAATGTGATCAGGATAATATGACCGGCCAGGATGTAGAAGCCAAGAAATGAGTGTTACAGCGACAACAGGTATACAGTGCGGGAAAGGCAGAGGAAAAGAGGAACAGAGAGAGTGCAAAGCCATGACCACTAGGATGGAAAGCACTGCAGAAAAGAATTGACCACAACAACACCCTGAGGCCACACAGAAATGGATGCAGACAGGATCACAGCATGCCACCATCCAAAACCACAGCTGCGTGTCAGGAGATGGACCCACAGAGCGTAGGCAAAATGCAGTACACATGTGGAGGAGGGGTCCACAGCCAACAACACAGTCCACAGGTGGGATGGAAGACACATATATATATAATTGTATATACTGTTATTGTATATAGTTACCCTGTTAACCAAGTTGAATTTCCTGTTCATATGTAAACACAAAGTACTATTGTAAATGTGTGTTTTCATTGTTTCTTGTAAAACGCGCGCTGATGCTGAATAGCGCGGTATAGAAAAGTCTATAAATAAATAAATAATATGAACAGGTCCACACACACACACAGCAGGAAATATAATGTAGTGTAAACAACATGCAACTGATCAGGGGAGTGACACATGAGGGGTGGAAGGGGATAGGCCAATGGAGGGCCATGTGGATGGGCTGTGGAAAGGGCAATGGACTGAAAGAGGAGCATGTTAATGACCAACCAGATCAGGGATGAGGCTCAGGCTAACCCACATCAGCAGCACCAATGCACAGGTAGCCCAGCACATGCACCACTCCAGGAGGAGAACTACAATTAGTCCAGACAATGTGGCCACAGGGACAGCAAACATGCCACACGGACATGAACAGCTCAACCATGGATGGGTGGGCGGAGATGTGATGGGGCTGCACACATGATATGGCCAAGTAAGCAGCAAACAAGGAAGGAACAGACAATTTCCAGGTGTCACCCAAAACGTCAAGCACACGAGTGTCAATGAAATGGGGTGACCAAACCACCAAATACCCAAAACCACGAAGGTGCAAACATCTGTCCCCAACAGTCAATCACCAGACCCAAGCAGAAAGCATATTCTGCAGTCCTGTGCACCATATGACGTGAAGAACGACATGGGGCCTGTGTGGCAGCCAACGTCGCAAGGACACACCCAACCCACCATGCGACGCCACCCACCTGTTTCTGCCTGTGGAGCCTACACACCCTGACCACCCCCCGCTGGTGCCACCAAAAATCAAAGGCCCTAACTCAGCAGATGTTGCAAACAGGCAGTAATATGTGAGGTGAAGGGTCTCAACATGACATGTCCGCACAGTGTATGCACGCACTGTATGCACACCAGACACCATCCCCAGCAAACAAAAGACTCTGGTGAAAGCATGCAGAGTGACAAGGCCACATGCCATGCCAACAGTGATGGTTCAAAAATCACCAACCCATGTACAGCTCAACACCCCCCTACTGCAAAAGAGGAAACACCCAAACAGGTCATGGCAGCAACGGCAGGCAAGTCACCGCAGGAACAGTAAACAATAGGCCAGCAATGAGTCAGAGAAAAAGGCCTATGTCCAAAGTGCAGAGGACTATCTCCCTGTGTCACCAACATCCAGGAACACGCTCACATGGGTGCTGTGGCCAAGCACATATGGATGACGGGATCACCAGATGCAGTGGAGCACATGTGTCAACATTGTTGTCTGTGTCCTGTGTGAAAAGATGCAGATATCAGGTAAGGGAATGACACACCCACCCACGACCCCTGGAGGACAGAAAGGAGACACACACATAAAAACAGCCACACACAGAATGCATAGATAGCACCACATGACATGGCCACAACACTGAGCACAGTGCACATGGACCACTGAAGGAGATGTCCCTGAAGACCAGGGCACCATCCCAATATGTTCATGTAAATGCACATGACACGCATACACCCCAGGGGTCCAGAGCATGTGCAGCAGCGGTGGCACACAGAGATAACAATGAAGGACAGCCTGAGAGCAATAGGCAAAATGCAGCATCAGCACGTGGTGTATGTCCCAGAGGATGGAAGGCGAGGCCCACCTGAAGGTACACCAGTGGTCTGACTGGGAATGTCCGTGTCAGGCAAGAGCACAAAGAGCCCCAATAGCGGATGCAGACACCAATGGACGGCGGACATCACCACGTCTGCGTGGGTAGCTGTGAGAAGAACATGTCCACGGTGCAGTGTGTGTTGCGGAAACACAATGTTGATGTACATTGGATCACCAGCAAAACTGTGACCCATCTGAGAAACATATATGACACATGTGCACAATGTACATTTGCCCACAAGCAGAAGGAAACAGAGGGATGAGGGAACATAATTGGAGAGGGGGCCAAACACATCCCTACAACACAGATAGGCAGGGTAGCGCATACTGAACGGTCATGTAGACAGGTCAATCAGAAACAGTAACATACACAGTGTGAGAAGGTACGCATGCACGAAGGTTCAGATGTCAGGACCCCCAACACTGAACGACAAATGGAGACACACAGCACAGTACATGCATGAGTGGCACAAATCTGTCAAATGACCCAATGGCAGTGGCTGTTCAACATACCCTCCAACAATATAATGTCCTGTGCCAGAGTACACACACAGCCGCACAATATGTGTCTAAGATACACCATGCAGACCCCCAAGATGTGAACAGGTAATGGCCACATGTGTGACAGATGGAAGCTAAGGGTGATGGAGCAGTGGTCCAAAGACATGTGCATCACCATAGGAGCAGTGGAGAGAAAACAACATATATGTGTCTAGCCGTGATGACTGCAATGCAATCCTCACTACCTGCCAACTCACCCGAGCCAACAGAAATGGTGCATATATGAACACACACTCCCCCACATGCAGCAAAGCCTCAGGTAGCAGAGTAAGGCAATCCGGGTGTGCCTGGAACACCGAAGCTCGTCCTGTGGAGCCAAGAACAGGACAGAGATATGGAGAAATGAGATGGCAGTCCTGCACAATCCTCACACCACCTAACACATGGCTAACCCAGAGGACACGTCCCCAGCACACCCATAACTTACAGGTAAAGATCTCCTCAATCAGATGTTGCCTGGCTGCCATCCCCGCACGTGTGTCACCATGGCCAGGTGCAGGAGGGCACACAGGATCCACCCCGAGATACTCATTAATATCGACTGGAACATTGTGCCTGAGAGCAATGTTGTGGAGGATGCAACAGGCTATGATGATCCTTGCCACAGTCAGCGGTCCGTACTGTAAGGCCCCGCCAGTCCTATCCAGACACCTGAAGTGACTTTTGAGAACGCCAAAGGTGCGCTCAATCACTGAACGACTGGAGGCATGGGCCTCATTGTACCGTATCTCTGCACCTGTCCGAGGGAGACGCACAGGGGTAAGCAGCCAGGTGCGACACCCATATCCGCATCATCTGCAGAAAATAATGGTGCAAAGTCACATGCGTGCTGAGCCACCAATGGAATGACAGACGTAGCAATACAGAACTGGACAGCCGAGAGGCCGTGCACACAAATATGAGGCAAACGCAGTGCACACAGTGGTAGTGCATCAGAGGCTGTCGAGCCCAGGGGCAAATGACCATGACATGCCGATAGGGGCAGTGCACACCCATGTAACCGTGTCACAGGACATGTGCAAGAACTGTGGTGACAAAGAGCAGTGGTGGAAGCTGTGAGGCAGATGTCGGACATTGTCAAATAGCACCCAGGGGTGCAGGGATGCACAGGTGTGCAAGTAGTTGGCTGGCCCGATCTGGCGCATACACAGCATAAGCCACTGGGATACATTGCGTGGGTGGTGTGGGGGAAGCAAACAGGCGGTGGTGGCAGGGGACCCCGAAGACGGTGGCCAGACATGCAGCAGACATGTGTAATAGCTGAAGCGCCCACAGCACATCCCATGTGTAGCCCACAGCATGCCCAGAGAGAGAAGGCCGCGTATACAGAATGACCACCAGGAGGATGGGTCCATGCCCCCCCCGAGGGTGCCACACCGACAACCATGCAACATATGGGCTGCCCAAGTGACTGACCCCACTGGGAGACATGTGTACAACTGCCAGTGCAGTATGCCCGTGGCCAGATGTGGAGGCCATGGGCATGTTGCATGTGTAGCTCACAGGCATGGAGGGGACACAGCATATGCAGCACGGTTGCCCCTGGACACAGTTGCTCAGAATAAAGAAGGGCAAGGCCACGGAGAAAACGACACCACATGGCCGCTGGGACACACATGTGAGAGCAAACAAACACACATCGTAGACAGAGAGATGGGTGTCAGTGAACATATGTCTGTGACCAAGACACCAGTGACACGGCATGAGGTAGTGAGCCACACCCAATAGTGTACACCCAGAAATAACCCCGCAATGTCAGTCATGCAGTGGACAATGGTGACAATGCTGTATAGACACCCACCAACAGTAGGTGCATGTCAGACACGTTGAAGACCCACCCAGCAGGACGTAGTCACCCATATTGACCAGCCTCAACTGGCCAAAACACTGCCGAGTTCTGCAGGATATAGGAGTCATGGGCAGACCCTGGAAACCGCGGAACCACATTCAGGATACGCATACTTGCATCACAAACAACCTGCACATTGAGGGAATGGAAGTGTTTGCGGTTGCGGTACACAACCTCCCTGTCGCGTGGCGGGACAAGGGCAACATGTGTGCAATCTATAGCGCCCATCACGTGTGGTATCCTAGCAATCCTATGGAATGACTGTGCCAGGGCCGCCCAATGTTGCCTCCCATTGGGAATCGCTATGTAATTCCCAAACCCGGCTGACCATGGCACGCAGTACCTGGTGGAGACAGCGGGAGAAGGTGGGCCGACTCATCCCACCCACTGCTGCCACAGAGGATTGAAAACAGCCGGAGGCAAAGAAATGTAGGGCAGCCAGGAGCTTGGTCATACCCGGTATAGCATGTGACCGGGCAGTCAGGGGCTCAAGGTCAGGTCTGAGTTCCTGATAGAGCTCCCTAATGGCCCCTGTGTCCAGCCGGTAGAGGGAGAATACCTGGCCCTCTCTCAGGTCCTGGAGCAGGACCCTGGGCCTGTAGAGACGCCCCAGGCGGTGTTGTGCCTCAGCACGCCTATGGCGCCGTTGGTCACCCACACCCACCTGTGCAGGCCCCACAGCTGCAGGCCTGAGTTGCAGTGGCATTGCACTTATGCCCAGGGCCACAGCCCCAGGAACAACATCTCCCTCCTCCTGAAAAAGCAGGTCCGCCAGTTCGACCAATGCAACCACTGCACCACCTGCATGCGCAGTCTGAGCCATGATAGACACAGGTTGGAGGATAGCAGGGTTAGAAATAGTGGTGTGGGTGGGGATGGACATCACATGATTGCCACACACCTGGGGGAATAGAAGGACCCAGAATACAACAAACAGAAGAGTTACCTGTATGAAAGTGCACCGCGCGCTGTGTCGCGCGTTCCCATAATGCAGCCGCGGACATCATCTATGTTGCACACTCATGTACGTGAGTCCCAGAGATGTCGCAGGGTGTACATAAACTGCGTATCACACTAGAAACCACACCCAGACGCCAATATAGGAGTGACATACAATGCATATGCCCATGAGCAGGGAACGGAAGAGGCGGTGCAACGCGCGTAATGACGCGTGCAACGTCAGAGTGATGTCGCGTACGTGTCACGTAGTGCTGCAGCAGCCAGCGCTACTACTAAGGTGCAGATAAACATTACTATACCAAACATGGGAATATGTGCACCAGCATTACACACAGCGAAACTGCTTTAAAGGGACGTGTAGGAGGGATCCGTGAAATGGCAACTACTGCCTACACGAACACATATGATGTCACTTCCTGCGTGTAGCAATGCGCGTCGGAACGCACCTCGCAGCACACGTGGTTGTGCGTGTGGCTGTGCGCATAGCCAATGCCCCGCGAGCCACACCCCATGAAAACCTATATGTATGATTGGCTCTGTATGGCAAACCCCCGAGCACAACCATATGCTACGACAGTATGGAGCACAGGGAGACAGAGGAACAGGACCATCCAGTGGACCAGCCCACCCACCCAGCAGCACAAACCATATCTGGCCAGGATGAGGTGCCAGGCCCATCTGGGGTGCAGCAGGCACAGGTCCACATACAGGTAGGAGACCACGCCAGCCCAGGGTCCCCGTCCCAGCAGAGATACGTCGCAGGGCCGTACGCTTCAGCCAGCAGGAAAATGACCTCCTGCTGGCAAACATCCTTGAGCGCTATGATCTCCTGTTTGGGCGCCAGAGCTCAACCCTCACCATAGCTACGCGCACCAGGGCATGGTGTGAGGTCCAGGCAGCGGTGGTAGCAGCAGGGGGACCACACCGTGACATAGAGAACCTTCGTAAAAGGTACTGTGACATCAAAAGACACATAAGGACTGAGCTTGTGCGGGAGAGACATGGGGCCCAAGGCACTGGAGGGGGCCCAGCTCAGGTGGTAAACCTCATGGACCTGGAACTACGCCTGGCCGAGAGACTTGGGCCCATCTATGTACATGGCCTACCCGCTGCATTGGACATGGCGCACCCACAAGCAGGTATGGGGGGAGTGCGGACCAACTGTGGAATGTAGCACAGACACATGGTGTGCAACACAATGGGGGGGGGCAGTACGTGGCTGTTTTGGAGGTGGGGGGCAAATGAGACACAGAGGCAACATCCATTCAGGAGCCATGATGGGGGGGCCTGTCTATGGGTGGCAGTGGGTGGGAATATGCAGTGAATGGGAGACTGGGCATGGGTGGCAGACCCACAGTGACAGCAGAGGGTGTCGACATGTTGCATGGCTCACGTGGCAGGGCTGGCAGGAGCACTAGGGCCACACGGGTAAAGGGGATGGCCTACTGGAAGACACACTGCACCTGCTTCGGACAAGCTGGGTGGGGGCAGGATGAGGGTGGTGATGGCCTTGCCTGGGGTGTGCGTCAGCACCCAGGGGGGGGGGCCTGGGGAGGTGGACCACAGGGGACACTTGCATGGGGAGTGCACAAACATAGTGGGCTGCCACTACAGCCATGGCCCAGACACACGTGAATCATCAACCCACAGATGCCTGAGGGGGTATGTGACAGGGTGGGCAGGCAGCGAGACCCCCATCTGACGTATGTAACCCTGTGGCACCCAGGTGATGTCAGCGCCATCGACGCAGAGGAGGAGCCACAGGGCGTGCCAACCGTGGGATCATCAAGCCCTGTGGACACTGGTTCTGAGGTGGTCCATGTGGGAGATGAGAGGCAGGCTGCACCCCTGGGTGATGGGGACATGGAGGTCCCAGGAACAGCAGACGGGGACACTACACCCACCACTGCAGGCACTGGGGATGTGCCTGCGGATGTGTCAGCGCAACACCGCAACGAGGCACTGGCTGCTGTTGGCGACGTCATCGGGGAGATACAGGCCCACTCAGCAGCAGTCCATAGAGATGCAGAGGGTGAGTGTCCTAATCTGCTATGGTTGATATGCCCCGAACAGGTGTTGCTGTTTCCCCCATCTCACATTGTACTATGGCCTCTCCCCACAGGTATACGGCATGTACTGCGTTTGGTGGCCTGGACCCAGCGGCGCCAACTGCGGCTGACAAGGCGCCTGCAGCGAACCATGTCTGGAATCCTTGCACATGCCGACCGCATGGCCACGGCATGTGAGAGGATGGCTGACGCCCAGGAGAGGATGGCAGCAGGCAGGGAGGCAGGACCTGTCCATCTGCAGCAGCCACAGGCGACAGCACCACCTACACCTGCAGCAGCAACAGCACCGGCAGCAGGGGGGCGACAACCACCAAGGGCTGGGCGGGGACGCCCAAGGGGCGGCAGGGGGAGGGGTAAATAAAGGGCTACACAGGTGGCCAGTGAAGGTGACATGTGCTTCCTGTCTCATTTGTGACATGACAATCACACCCCCCCACCCCACCCCCTGGCCCATGCCCAGGGCACGACACAGTGCCACTGATGTCATTAGCCATTGTCCCCACCCCCTTCAGCCATGTCCACCGTGGGTACGCAGCCAATCCCATAGGCTGCAATGCTGGACCATCATTCCCATGTCGTGGTGGCTTGCATTGTGTCGTGGGTGCCCAGGGACCCCGTGGGCCAATACCCTGTGGAGCCCTCACCCACCATTAGCCTCTGTGGTGGTGTAGGTGCACTGTATGTCCTGCATGGGGAGCCACATTGGCCACTCCCAGCACGCTAAACAAGAACAGTATGTGCACTGCACATGTCACGTACTCCGGTTCACATGCTCCCACAGACATCCACCTTGGCGCAACTGTCACACATGTCCACTGTGGCCCCCTGAGCACAGCCTTGCAGCTTCCAACACCTTAGGGTGACCCCCTGGTAAGGGCTACCCATCACCCTGTGTACCAGTGGCCGCAATATACACCTACACCCCCTTGCCACCCATCATGGCCCATCCCAATAACACATTTGCCTCCAGAAGCTACATCCAGCAACTGTCATCTGTCGCACCATCCACACTGCGCTCCTCACCATCCACAGCCATGCCGCACTGTGCCACCCCTCTGGGCATTATCCCGCTAAGCCCCTGTCCCCACCCTCTGCTGTGCCCATCCCCCGACCCCCACACCCCTGTTAGTGCCACCACAGATGGCCCACTGCACTCCACTGACAGTATGCTCTTGCACCCCCTGGGGCCAGCCATTACACCCATACCAACATACAGCAGGGTGGTCATACGTCTCACAGCGGATCATTGGACCATCCTGTACCGTCCCCCATTCCCACCCTGCATGCTGGCATACGTGCTTGCCATATAGACAGCTGTTGCCGGGCCCTACACAGTCACACCTCGCAACACCGCTCACTCCCCCCTCCCCCCTCAGGCACCAGCTTCAGCAACCCCTGAGGTGCACCCTCTGTGTTTCCACCCTAACCCCACCGCTATGCATACACCTCAGCCGTCCTGCCTTTGCCACCACAGGCCAACAATCTGGGGTCATGCTGGATAGGATACACAGGCCATCCGCTTCCCACCGCAATATGTCTCATTGTCACTCTGTGCTGTGTGCCCCGCACCTTCCCACACATATGCTGTTGCACGACACTCATGCACGCCACTCTCCACCCTTCTCGTTGGCCCACCCTCGCAGCAACGTAGCTGGGACATGTCTGTGGGGGTGCTCTCGCCGCAGAACTTACCTGTTCCACATCCTCCCTCGCCTCTCAGAGTGAACACTGACACACCCATCACTCGCACAGCACTGTCACCTAGCAATGAGGGACATCTGACCACCAGGTGCATATGTGGAACGTCAAACATTTATAACATATATTTATCTAAAACATATTTACAACATGTGCACTGGGACACACATAGTCCATCCGTGTTACATAGTACATGATGGCAGTTCACGGCCAGCATGGCCAACTACGCCTGCTAGGCCAAACAGCATTGGCCACTCCCATCCCTGTGGCCATTGTGATGGTGAGGCAATGGCACGGTCCGTCACAGGGCGGGTGTGCCATGTGTGTCCACTCACTACACACCCTGGGGACCCCTGTCGGATGGTGGCTGACCGGGTGCGGCACGGACAGGGCGCTCATCGCGCTCACGCAGACGTTCAGCCACCATGGACAGGGTCGCCAGCACCTGCCCCTGGATTAGGGCGAACTGCCTCTGGGCTTGTGCCTGGGCACGCACGGCTGCAGCCAGGCACAGACCACACATGCAGCCGCACAGACACACATTTCCCCGTGTCTGTGTGGCTGCATGCACGGCAGACCTGCCTGCGGCAATGGGTGGCAGGCACACGTCCAGAGGGCGTGCCTCACCATGATCATGGGGCAGGTGGCTGGTGCCCCCATTGCCCTGTGGTGGAGCATGCCATTGGGGACCTGTCCCCCCCCATGCTGTACACCCCCTCCCGCCCCCTGCCTCCACCATCCTCCCCACATCCCCTTCCCCCTCCTCCCCCACCTCCCCCTCCCTTTCCCTGCCACCCACCTCCTCCCTCTCCCCTCCCCTTTCACCCACATCCCCCCTCATTTCCCCGATCCCCCAACTCTGCCGCATCACTCCCCATGTGACCCACATCCTCCCCATCCCCTCCCATATGCCCATCATCCTCCTCGTCCCCCTCCTCTCCCTCGTTGGGGCGTGGGGATGCACCCACGTGCCCTCCTTCGCCATCCTCGGGGGCCACCTCTGGTCCGCCGCCCTGCAGGCCCACGTGGTCGTTGTCCCCCTTCCGGGCCACAGCAACATCCGGGTCTTCCGGCCTCTCTGGCTCAATGGCTGCACGTGCATCAGCTGTGGGAGAGGTAACACATGTCATCCCCTGGGTAAACATCATATTCCCCAGTCACAGTGGTCCTGTGGTTCCACCACTCGGTGCCCTACAAGGCCATGTCCCGGTACTCACCATTCTGCTGCACCATCCGTTCACGCTGCACCCTGGCCACAAATCTTGGGTAGCGTGCCCTTAGCTCCCTCGCCTTTTTGCGCAGGTCCTCCACCTGTAGGGGTGACACCAAACATTGCCCTTAGCTACCGCGGGGACACGTTGGGGTCCCCTGCCTCTGCAGCTAACTCTCTCACTTCATACAACAAGAGCCTGCCCCTATTGGGTGAGACACTCATGCCCCATGCGTTCACAGGAGACAGCCCCATGCGTGGCCCACGCACACGCCTCTCAGGTCTGTGCCCCATGTGCCCTGTATGTGCACCCCACGTACATGACACGTCACAGCTCTGTGTCCCACCTACACACATCTGCCAGTGCCAATCAGCCACTGTTGGGGTGGGAGGTTGTCACCTGCAGTGCTCCCTGCAACATCCTAGGGCTGTGGTTTGCCTTTTGTGATCCCAAACAGGGCCTGTTTCCAAGGGCACCGGGATGGTGCAGGGAACCCCTCTTGGGGCCTGCATCATCCCAGGAGCTGTGGTTTGTCGTTTGTGATCACACAAGGATCCAGCTGACAGTGGGCAGGGAAGGGGAGGGGTGCCCTCATTTGGGGCCTGCATCAGCTTAGAGCTGTGGTTTGTCTTTTGTGAGCACACAAGGATCCAGCTGACAGTGGGCAGGGAAGGGGAGGGGTGCCCTCATTTGGGGCCTGCATCATCCCAGGAGCTGTGGTTTGTCTTTTGTGATCACACAAGGATCCTGCTGACAGTGGGCAGGGAAGGGGAAGGGTGCCCTCATTTGGGGCCTGCATCAGCTTAGAGCTGTGGTTTGTCTTTTGTGAGCACACAAGGATCCAGCTGACAGTGGGCAGGGAAGGGGAGGGGTGCCCTCATTTGGGGCCTGCAGCATCGGCGGATGTATTTTGAACCTGTGTTGGTTGACAGGGGCATGTTGCAGACCCCTCTTTTCCTGTTGGCCTGAGAGGTGGGACTGGGGTTTCTTGTGGATGGGGGACATTCCTGGCCTGCAAAGGCGCCCCATACCATACCAATGCGATCTGTGGTGCACTCCTGCCATGGTTGCAGGTACCCCCTTGGGGCTGGGGGGTCGTTTTCTCGGGTGTGTGGCAGACTTTGCTACCCACCAGATGTGACAGCACCTGCTATTCCCTGGCAGTGCATAGTGTCTTTGTGCTTTGGTTACTGGGTTTTTTTTGTTTAGCCTCATCATTTGGGGTACCTGTCCCCATGCACTTACCTCACGTGGGTAGTCAGAGCTCCTGTTGTACCTATGGGCCAGGTGCTCCCAGGCCCTCCTGACCCTTCCAAGGTTCTGCCTCCTGGATGAGCCCGGGAAGAGCCGCTGCTGGCGGAGGCAGAACAACTCTGTCAGGAGATACAGATCTCCCTGGCTGAATGCTGGCTTCCTAGACATGGCTGCCATTTATTCCGACTGTGTCAGTGCTGCGTAGCCACGTGCGTTGCTGGGGGCGTAGCCACGCACAGAGCTACATGCGCATGTCATTGCGCTGGAATACGTGCGTTACTGCGGGCGTAACTACGTGCGTTGCTGCGGGCGTGAATACGTGAGGTGTTTACGGTGTGTGCGTGCGTTACTACGTGCGTTGGGTTTCTTCTCAGCACTGTACATTTACATATCCCTGGGGGAATATTGCACCTGGGATTGGTACTACTATCTCTGATTGTGTTAGACTATTACCTATGGGGGCCTGTGGGCATGATCTACACGTTACAAACCCCGCTTCCTCATACCTGTGCTACATCTTGCAGCATCAGCATCATGTTTCATACCACCTTCTGCTGCACAAACCTCACATCAGGGTCCATTCACATTTCATTGGGCAGATATGTCCTCCAGGTGGGGATGTGTTACACATTTGTAATGCCCCTTCTGTTTAAAGGGATTGTGGAGGGTGTGTGGTCAGATCAGCACAGACAGAGTCCCTGATTGTCCATACGTCTGGGTGTTATGGGAGGCTATGGGGTGCTTGTGTGTATTGGACAGAGGTACCTCATTGCACCACACAGTCCATCTGCAGGGATTCACAGGGTTGGATTGGAGCACTCACGGCCATGATGCACTGCACATGCAAATAAGCTGTGTTTAGATGGTCCTATGTTGTGGTTCCCCCCCCCCCCATCTCCTCAGGCTGATGGTGGTCCTGACCACGTGCAACTCCACAGCAGCTCGCCATAGTTGGGGGAACAGACCATGTGTGGCACTGCTACAGTGTATCCACAGACAGTCACCTTGTGCGGGTACTGTGACCACCGTGAGTTTGAGGTGGGGTGGCCAGCAACAGGTCCACAGCAACTTTCATGACAGACACACCCAGGGTATCCATCAGTGTGGTCTCTGTATTTCCATTTGACGCACCATGGTTACACCGGTGACCTGCTGCATATCTCGCTCATGTGTACCTGCAGTAATGCATATCTGGTGTTGGTGGCAACAGTACCTGTGGGGGGGAGATGTAGGTGACACCACACCCCCCCACCCTACAGGGCTCATGGTGCAGGACAGGTCCACCTCACTGCAGTGGTGGCTGTAGGGGGGGCCCATCATCCCCCGTCCTGTTGGGGAACAGTCCGAGTGCTACACATCCATTAGGCAATAGTTGACAGGCTTGGGAATGCCCAGATACCCCACAACAGTTTCTGTCACCCTTCAGCAGCACACTTTCAGCCGCTGCACACTGCGAGGTGTTCCAGCACGACACATACTAGCTGCAGACAATCCAGCAGCTAGTCCAGGGTGCATGGTCCTGAATGGGATGCAGGCACCCAGAACAGGGGTGTCAGCATACACACCAAGCAGATAGGTTAGTGATTGGGCCCCACAGAGTGACCCATCGGTATCACATGTGGGAACTGCCATAGCGCACTGTGGGGGAACCTAGCCCTGCAGTGATCACTGCTCATTCAGGGTGAGTGTGACCTCCCAGCTGGACATGCTATGGCCACCCTATTTGTGCAAGTGGTGGCCAGACACTACAGTGTCTGCACCATTGCCCTATGCCTTATGCTGATGCAGCCAGGTTGGCCACCCTCTATGGCCTATTCCCAGGGTACCTTGCTCCTCATTATGCACATTGGCAGGCCTATACTGGCAACAGTGCTGGCACTGAGGGCTGTTTGCCAACACAGCACACTTGATAGTGGGGCACACACTCCCCACACCTATGCCAGCATTCTGTAGCTCTGGGGGTGTTGGACAGCCCTGCCCACAACAGTGATCCGGGGCACAGTGCACATATGCTTAGGGTACGCACAACTGTAGGTGACACTGCACAGGTTGGTGAACACTGACAGACAAGGAACCTGTAGCACACTCCACAGACATCAGAGAGGTTGCTATGCTGCAGCTCACTGGGGGATAACATGTACTTAGGCTATGAATTGCTATCTGCCAGTGGTCATAGCAACCTTTTGTGGGGTGTGGACCATATTCCAACGTGTATGGTGGCATTGCTATGGTATGCAGGTGCTAGTATTGGGAGATGCACGCAGAGCACAATGTCCTGACTCCCAAAGATGGCTTTGGCTGTTGGGCCTGTGGATGCGGGTGTGGGTGCCCCTGTTGGCTGCTGCTCTACGCCAGGGTTTCCCAAATCCAGTCCTGGTGTGCCATACACTGTTGAGGTTTTCATGCTGTCCCTCATGGCAGGGCAAGAGATACATTTGCAGACCATGGGTGTGGCGCATAGACATGCACCACAGGCATCTTGCTCAGAGGCTGTGGGGAGACGGAATGGGTGTTTGGCACTCCAGGGCTGCATTTGGGGGGCTCTGCTATAGGTATTGGGTAGGTTTATGGTGTCTGTGCTCTGTGGGGTGGGATGTCGGTGTTATGGGCATGTTTTGGGCATCTGCAAATAAGGTTCTGTCTGTATTAGGACTTTGCAATGGTGGGTAAAATATTCAGGGTGGGTTGGTGGGATCCACAGCTGGGTCTTGAACCTGTTACCTTCTGTTTTTGGATACAGTGCTTTTGTGCACTGTGCCACCATGTTCTCACATAGATGGTGCTTTCCCTGGTGGTGCCTTGACATGTGCTGCTTGCAGCCCTCGGTATCCCCTTCTCCAGCATCTGTCCAGTTGCCATTCCAACATGCACGCCATGCTGTTGCGGGACATGTGCCCGCCATAGGCACCCTGTCTGGTGGTTGAGGGAACCGTGAACAGCGTTGTTTCACTGTGGATCCATTCCCCTTGTATGGGGACGGTGTTTGGTCCCTTCCACATTTTCTATCTGTGCTATACGGCTTACTCGGGGGGGGGGGGGGCACATTGCTACCACTGTTGCCCAAATTGGTTCTTGTTTTTATCCGTTTATTTGGGTCATTCTCAGTGTTTCTGTGCTCTTATGTTGTGTGCACATGTTTCACACTTTTATTTGGGTTTCCCTGCCTGTGCTTTACATTGCTGTCAGCTAAATGGTTTCTCTCCCCTTTAACGGCAGCTTTTCATTCGCGTTGGAATTGTGCTGTGGATTTCAGCGCGTTGGTTTGAGGGGAGCCTCTCCCCGCCCACTCTCCGCCCATTGACCCCTTCTCTCCGCCCACTCTCCACCTTCTGCGCTGTTTTAACGTGCCGCGGGACTTTACGATCGTTAACTATGCTTAACGCGCGTAGTATTACGTTAACGGTCGTTGGCGCGTCGGTACACGCGTTATATCGCACTTACGGTTGTTAACGTCATACAACGCGCGTTAGTCACATTTACCGCACTTTAGTAAACATACCCCTAAGAGAAAATGTTTTTTCACTCAAAGCGTAATCAAACTCTGGAATTTGTTACTGGGGGATGTAGTAAAAGCTGTTAGTGTACTTTGGTTTAAAAAAGGTTTGGACAAGTTCTTGGAGGAAAGGTCCAGAAACCATTATTAAAGAGGACACAGGAAATCCACTGCTTACCCCAATACAAGCATTGTAGAACCTGTGTCTTGTTGAGAAACTGCTAGGTACTTGTGACCTGGTTTGGCCACTGTTGGAAACAGGATACTGGGATTGATGGACCTTGGTCTGACCTCGTATGACATTTCTTATGTTCTTATTTTCTTATAGAAAGACTAGGGGATATTCAATGAAGCTACAATGAAACCCGTTTAAGACTAGTAAGAGAAAATATTTTTTCACTCAATGCGTAATGAAACTCTGGAATTCATTATTAGAGGATGTAGTAAAAGCTGTTAGTATATCTGGTTTTAAAAAAGATTTTTTAATCCATTATTAAAGAGGACTCAGGAAATCTACTGCTTACCCAGGACAAGCATTATGGGATCTCTGTACCTTTTTTGGAAACTGCCAGGTACTTGTGACCTGGGTTGGCCACTGTTGGAAACAAGTTATTGGGCTTGATTGTCCTTGGTCTAAACCATTTTGGCATTTCTTCTGTTCTTCTGTTCTAACATTCTGTAATAACAGAGCACCATAGAAGAAACTTTGAAAAGATGCTGTACATTTTTGCACAATCTTACAACTTTAAAATTGCAGTAGTGAGAATTCCTGCTAGGAAAAGAGGGATTAACATTACTGTTCCTAAATGCTGCTTCAGAATTTAGAGGTTGATATTCATAAGCATTTTTCCAAATAGCAGCACCTGTTGCCCAGAGAAATGCCGCCATATAGTACCACTAAATACCATTTTAGCTTTGGCACCAGCCTTATGTTGTCACTGAATACCATGACAGACTGCCTTGGCACTATCTGGATAGTGTCGAGGTAATTTGGGGCTGGGGCTGGAGCCTGGGTGGAGACATGATTTATCTGGATAGCAGTGATTCTCAGCACCACTATCTAGATAACTATTTGATGAATTTCTGGATTTTTTTACCCTCAGCATTTGGCTTTAAAAAAAATGCTATGGGCTGAATATTACCCACGTGAAGGCACATTTTACAAATGACATCCAAGTTCAATCTGGGATGTCCAAGCCAGAACATCTGAAAAAAACAGCAGGCACATTCACGTTTAGGCACAATTTCACAAGCATGCACGTCCCCGATATGGATGTCTGTGGGAGCATCTGCACATACATACCCAGAATAATATGTAAGACCAGCAACTAATGGTTAGTGTGATGGGCTCAGATGATGGAAGCCAGGGTTCAAATCCCACTATTGCTATCATTGTGATTGTGAAGTGTGGATGGTAGAGCGCCATCTTCTCCATTAACTCTGGATGTTTTATGGCCAAAACAAGCACTTTTCCGACGCCTTAATCAGAGCTAAACATGGACAGGGTCCCTGATATTTCTGAAATCGAGCGGGGGCATTTAAGTCCATTGCACCGTCCCAGACATGTCTTGCCACACCCCTTGCCTACTTGGCCATCCTCTCACTGGAGACATCTTTAAAAGGCATTTATAAAATGTCTCTAGGGACATCTCTATGATTAGGATGTTTGCATGCATGTTTTTGGATGTCCAAATCACAACTAGGCTTTTAAGATGACCTCCTCACTGTTTAATGTTACTTATTAAAACCTGCTAAAATCTTTGAAATAAGGTATTATAGAACTTATCTGTGCTTTAATATTTTATAATTTAACATCCACGGTCTTTGCCATCAGTTAGTACACAGTAATGTTTTAAGGGCCCAATAGTCCAAAAAAGCTGAGCTTCTAAATTAAAGCCCCTAAGTTAGGCCCCTAAATTTCTGCCCTGTTTTAAGTCACACCTTGGCGCCTAAGTTTTCAGCTGAAAATTCATTCTAATTTAGGAAATTATGGGGGTATATTAACAGCCATTTACATGGTTTGCAGACCTGCAAACGGTGAAAATGCCACTGTATGGGATATCCAGCGGCACTAACATAGTGCCGCTGGATATCTGCAGGTGCTGCCGTGCCGCTACACGCTTCAATGCTAAGTGGTTAGCATCAGGCAGTATCAAGGGTATTCCGGAGAAGAGTAGAGGTAGCACCCATTGCTAACTGGGCAGTGGTGATACTGAGCTGCTACCCAGTTTAGCAACAAGCAGGTAAAGTCAGGCGCGACAAAGGCTGGCCTAACTTGACCTACTGAAGCTAACCAGGCAGCAGCTGAATATCGCCACCACCCAGTTAGCTTCAAGATTCTGCAGCGACCGGGATAATCAGTGCCCAGCATTGAATATCCGGGGTTAGAATTCAGCAGCGATGGATAGGCATTTTATAAGCACTAACGACTACTGATAGATACCTGTCCCTTACAATGTGTGCTCCTAAATTTCGGCCTGTCATTAATTTGCGTAGATTTATGAGTCTAATTTAGGTGCTGAGTGCTGAAAATCAATGCTAAGCTCCTAGGGCCCTATTTTTGAAGGCATTTACACACTTTACAGACCTGTAAACCGTGTAAATGCCTCTAAGTGGGATATTTAGCGGTGCTAACATGGTTAGTGCCAGTGAATATTCATGGGTACCGCCACTATATGCCATGATGCTAGCCGGTTAGCATCAGAGCATTCTGGTACCCGGGGATAAATGGTCAGCAGTGATATTCAGCCGCTGTTCGGTTGTCTCTAGATGGCGAAAGTAAGGCACAGCGAAAGCTGCCCTAACTTTTCCTGCTGAAGCTAACTGGGCAGCGGCTGAAAATTACCACAACCTGGTTAGTTTCCTGCTTCCACAGCTGACCCAGATATTCAATACCAGTGGCTGCATATGACCTGGCATTGAAAATCCAGGTTTAGTGTTCAGTAGCGACAGCTAGGTACTGTAATTGTGCTAGCCTCCTCCGCTGAATACCAGGCTCCTAAATTCTTTACCCTGCTCTAAATCTGCCCCTGTTGTTACCCACTTAAATTTAGGCCTCTCATTAATTTTCCTAGATTTATGAGCCTAATTTAGGTGCTGAGTGATGAAAATCAGTGTTAAGCTCCTAACTTCTTTTCCCAGCCAAATCTGCCCCCATTGTCACCCACTTTTTATGCTCCTAAATTTAGGAGATTAGTGAAATTTTAAGAAAATATTTAGGGACTCAGCCCTGGTAAATTTTCAAAGAGGCCACTTCAGGAGCATAACTCTCAAATTAGGAATATAAATCCTTTGAATATCAGGCCCTAAATCTTTAATTTGGCTCTAAGTGTTCAGCAAAGACATTATCTTTCACACAGTGTTTTACTTTTAATTTGATGTTTTTTGAAAATTTTATTTTTGATTAAACCTTGATTCCCTTTTTACCTCTGTGAGCCTAGGCTGAGAGGGTTTAGGGCCCTTATTATTTCAGAATCCAATAGGGAAGAGCCGTCTCATATGAATCAGCCCTGAGGGTTACAGTCATCTAGTGAGGACGATTTAACACCACTCTATGAAAACCTTACAGAGGCTCCATCTGCTACCAAATGATATCAGAATGTATGGGTTGAGGGTGCATAGGTGAGTGTCCCAGGCCACAGAGTAGGTTTACATTACTCATTGCTTTTATGCCTACTTGTTCCTTCCCTCACCCCCTCCCTAGTTGTTGTGATTAATAAACAAGTTTGTAACACTGGCTGCATGCATGTTGTCAAGAACAGTGTAGCAGATTCTAAGATAAATTGATATGAACAGCAAAGTATGTTCATAAAAACGCGACATGACCTGGAAAACAGCAAAGATCATGAAACTAGCCACGGAAGCCTAAGAGAGTTCATAAAAGGAAGGGGAAACCACAGAATAGCTGGTAGTGCTTGTCCTCGAGAGATGGGACATCTTCCTTGGAAAAGCTTTCTGTAACAACACCACTCTGACCATATAGAAAGGCATGTGCTATTTGAAAGGTTCAACTTCTAGTCCCTCTTCATCTGTTTCTTGCCCGTCATGATTTTATAGAACTCTATTATCATATCCTCTCAGCTGTCTCCTTGCCAAGCTGAAAAGCCTTAATCTGTATGGCCTTTACTTTATTAGGGATGTGCAGGCCAGAAAATTTTGTTTGCTTTTGGCTTTTCTTTTGTTTCTTTGTCTTTGTATTCATTGTGTACTGGGGCGCACTATTGCCATTTTTTGTTTCAAAACGAAAGCACATTCCTATTCTATATAGGGGAGCTGTGCTGCACTCCAGAAATACCTCCTAAATGGTGAAATACATGCAAACGTTTATCTCTGGAGAGGGCGGGTAGTAATCAGAAGCCCATTTACACAGGTAAAACAGTGTTTTAAATATGAAAAGAGTTTTCATTCTTGCCCTACCCAAAAGCTTTAGTACTGTCCTACTAGACAGCAAGTTAAAACAGATCAACAACTATACGAGAAGACTTGTTTTCTTAATTTCCAACTGTTTTATTCCAATTAAGCGAACAAGGAACTTACTGTACATATTTGAAATCAAGAGTGTTGCACTGATTCTGGGTCACTACTAGCGTGCTGTGTCCATGTGTGAGTAGAGGAGCAGCATAATGGTTAGAGCAGGGGATTAAGAACCAGAGCAACCAGATTTAAATCCCACTGATGCTCCTTGTCATTGTGAATAAGCTGTGTAATTCTCAGGTTAGGAACCCTTTTACTAAAATGAGGTAAGCGGTTAGAACGCGGTCACCACTTGCTTGTACTTCTGGTAAATCTTAGTACAGGGGCATAACGGTTACCGTGTGCTAAGTGCACATTGGGGTGAAGAATGGGCAGGTTAGGGGCAGAGTGTGTGCATGGAGAGCATATTGAAGTTAGTGCAGGGAAGCCTATTATGCACTATCTGGCAATGTTGCAATCAGCACAGCTTCACATAACATCACCTCGATGAATCGTGTTAGGTACGCCCACTATCAGGGCCGGCACAAGGAGATAAGGCGAACCTTATCCTTTACACTCCCCCCATGGCACCCATTGCTGCCACTGTTGCCCCTCTCCGGGACCGATAGCAATGGCAGTAGCCGCAAACAGCTCTGCGGCGCTTAACTTCAAGTTTCGGCACCACAGGGCTCTTTGCTTCTGCCACTCTCGGAACAAGAGTCTGAAAGGGGTGGAGGCAACCAGCCCGTGGCGCCAACGCTGGAAGATAAATGCCATGGGACTGTTTCAAGCCATTGCTGCTGCTGTCAGTTCTGGAGAGGGGCAACAGTTGTGGCAATGAACAACCCCAGAGGGCCAGCACTCTAGGCGACTGCCTAGTTCACCTAATGGTAGCACAGGTCCTGCCCACTGTAATAGCGCCCCATGTTAGGGTATGTAACTGCCCAAAAATGCTGGCCATGTCCCCAACAGTTAGCACAGAGGCTTTGCACTTAATGCATGTTAGTTTTATTGCTAAATGTGCATTAAGTGCAAAACCCCAATGCACTTTAGTAAAAGAGACCTTTAGATTGCAAGCCCTCTTGGGTCAAGGGAAATGCATGCTACCAGAATGGAATTTCCTTGAACTGCTACTGAAAAGGCATGGGCTAAGTCCAAATCCCCTTCCTTCCTTTCTGTATAGACACTTCGGCTGGATATAGGTGAACTAATGAATGGGTGATTGAGTAAGGGGTCAAAAGTTAATACTATTCGGAGTAGAGGAAAGGCCATAGTGAATAACTTGCTTTCTGTGTTCCAAAATTGAGAACTCTACATTGGAGATTACCCAATTGATGACAAAAGCAGGGAGATTGGAGGGAATGGGTCACATACAACATTCAACCTATAAGAATAAAGATTACATGATCTTTGCCGATTGTCTCTAGGTCCAATGAAAAAAGGCCTGCTAAATAATCACCATCACATCATCAGTGATTTGTTTTAAGAAACAGTGTAGTGAACATTTGTTTGTGTTTCAATTTTTTGTCGGATCGTCTGTAAATGAGGATGTGAAACATTCTCTTATAACAGACCCTCCATTTTATTCAATTTTTTAAAACGGTCTCATCGACCTAAATTTGCCGGAGGCTATCAATGGCCTAAAAGACCAGCCACTGCAAACATTTAACTTTTGAATTGTTATCAATCCCTGATTATAAACAGTTTCCTGTAATCACCAAATGTCACAATAAGGAATTCACAGTGTTCATCGAAAACTTTGTCAGATGATATAATGATATGGTTGAACATGCTTAAACTTATCTTCCCCTTTCGATGTTAAATTTTCATCTCATCTCGATGGGGCCCGTAAGCTGGTTCGCCGCGACCATTTTCCTTGAAAGACATTCTCTCCAAACATCGGGTAATCCTACGACACAAAACGTTGTGTTTCAAGCCCAATGCGAGAATGGCCCTTTATCAAGCATCATACCCGATTTCCTGTTCCGGTTTGAACAAAGATGATGTCATTCCTGCTGAATCCAATGACAGCGTCCATTAACACAAACAAGATCAATTTAAAGACCACCATTCAGTCTCCGCATTTAATCCCTGGGGGGTCACTGTCTGAAGCATGAAAATCCAGCGTTGTTCTCGATAACGCAACATGGCTTGCCGATCACCCCCACGTATAGATAAAGGTACCGCATCTATTATTGTCCATCTTAGTTGATCAAAAATATGGGAATGCTGTATGCAGTGTTGAACTACTGGAGCACTCATCACCTCGGTGTTTATACGCGACCTGTGTTCCTGCAATCGCGTCTTCACTGGGCGTGTGGTCATACCCACATACATCAATGTGCAAGGGCATATGATCAAATAAACGACAAAAAATTGAAACACAAACAAATGTGCACTACACTGTTTCTTAAAACACATCACTGATGATGTGATGGTGATTATTTAGCAGGCCTTTTTTCATTGGATTCTATTGTGGCTTTGCTTATGGGGTTTCTTCTGTGATTGTCTCTAGGTAGCACAGCTGAAAGAAACATAACTGCGAGCTCTGTCCAGCTCCATGGCCGATTCAAGGAGATGAAGCATCCTAGGCAAACCTCATCCCTTGCGCCCCCTCCCCTACCTGCATCCCCCCCACAGCATGCCCCTCTGCAGCGCCCATTGCCACCGCTGCCACCCCTCTCTGAAATTGACAGTGTTGGGAATAGCCACAAACAGCCCTATGGAGTTTATCTTCAAGCTTTGGCGCCATGGAGCTGTTTGATTCCAGTATTCTCCAATGCCCAATATTGAATTCCTGGGCTTGAAGGTAAGCTCCACAGGGCTGTTTGCGGCTGTTGTCCTGCTGTTGGTCCCAGAGAGGCAGCAATGGACAACCCTAGTTTACCTAATGGTAGCGCCGGCCCTGTCCAATTCCATAACCCACCCATTCTCCAACCCTGCTGCAGCACGCCGTTACCACACGAATAAGCATGCAGTCAAGGCTGCAGCCATGTGGTAAGTGTTACCATGGTAATGCAGTAACTGTTTCTGTACTAATTCACATGATGACTGCTTACCATGAAACAGAAAAGTCTATAAGCATAGGTGAAGGAGAATTGGTGTGAGGTGAGTCAAGACATCCACAACTATCAAAGGCATTCTACTAAGAGTATCAGCCTCATTTTCCTTAAATAACACAGATTGTTAAAGTGATTAAAATTCCCTGGAGATCAAAACTTGAGGAAGATCTATGGAGATTTCGTGTTGCAAAATATTCAGAACATTAATTTTACATCCTGTTCTTTAAAATTGTTCTCTTTTATGGGCTTAATTATCAGAGATGTGAGTGAGCCCGAGTATGCATTATTTAGGACGTCTACATCCATACATAATGCTCACCACTGACTATCCCAAGGATGCATAGTAATTCCAATAATGAAGTCCTGTTGTGTTTTGAGACATAGAAATCAGAAAAAGGAGCTCATGGCAGAGTGAGATGATTAAGAAAAGCACTGCTTGATATTTAGAGCTTGTTCAGTTCATTTAGAAGGATGCTTTTGAAAACATTTGTGTCAGTCTAATCATGCAAATGTGCGACAGTAAATACAGGCTGTTCAGGGTTTTTGGGGATAAAGTATAGATTAGCCACTGCTGTCACTATTCCTTTTTAAAGTGCCATCCGTGAATGTACACAGCACTGTACATATGCGAGGAAGGCAGAGGAATAAAAGAGCTGCACTTATGACACTTCATCACTCCTTGCACTCTGATGGAGTCACTGTGGTCGGACAGATTGTTCGCCTAGTACTTTTCCTTCCTTGTGGCTTTTGCTTGCTACCTCTAGGACTCATAGGGCCCAATATCCGAAAGGCATTTACATGGTTTACAGTATTTACACCCTCATGGATGATACTGTTTCCAGCCAGTGTAACCACCCCCCAATCCTTCGCCCACAACTGCTGCTTTGTCTGACCCCATGAATACTGATTCTGCTATCATCACCTCCACAGCCACTGAAGATCCTGCTCTATTGGAGCTTCTCAGTTCTGCTCACATGGATTATAGTGGCATGAAAATACTTTTTCTCTTCGCTTTCCTATGGACCCTCTGTAATGATCTCATGGATCCCCTTGGGCGCACGGATCACAGGTTAGAAACCATTGAACTACATGTCAAGACTGCAACTTCAATTTGCTGGAGAGTTTGGGAGGTACTAGGAGAGGGTCTGAGGAAGAGGCAGGGAGAAGGGGAAAGGCTGGCTAAGACATTTGGTTATGAGCAGGAGTTGGAGTATCTGTGAAAGGTGACAATGAGGGGAGAGAGCAGGTGTTTGTGCAAATAACTCTGGTCAACAAATTCTTACAAAAGTCATGTTACTGAAATAAAAATAGTCATTTCTTATCAATTTTATATGCTGAAGAAAAATATGACAGTAAAATTGCAAAGTTGGCTCTAGTTTTTTTTGTAATCTAGAATAATTAATGTTTACATCACAAAATGCATGTCAATAGTAAATACAATAGGCCTTCGGTTAATACCTGTAAAAACCAAGTCATAGACTACTTCTTAGATTTTTTTCACCTGTCTCTTGTACAGCTGTTCGGGAGCATATCTGGGGAAAGTCCAGCAGTAGTCAGCCAGCATTGTAGTGGACCATTTTCCCTGGTATCTTTGCTCCATCGTTGTGATATCCTGGTGAAAATGTTCGCCCTGTTCATCACTAACCATACCACAGTTGTCAGGAAAGAAATCGAGATGGGAATCAAGGAAATGGATCTTTAGAGACATATTGCAGCCAAGTTTCTGATACTGCATCAGCATGTCTTCTACTAGTTCCTTGTAGTTTTCTGCTCTAACATTCCCAAGAAAGTTTGTTGACACTAGGCGAAAAGCATTCCATGCTTGTTTCGCATCACCCTGCAGCAAGTTGTTGAACCGGTCATCTTTGAAGAGCTCTCGAATCTGAGGACCCACAAAAACTCCCTCTTTAATCTTTGCTTTGCTGAGTAGAGGGAATTTTTCATGCAGGTATCGGAAAGCTAGCGAAGTGTGGTCCATGGCTTTCATGAAGTTTTTCATCAAACCTAGTTCAATGTGAAGGGGTGGTAGCAGGATTTTGTGAGCCTCAACCACAGCTGGGTGCTGGATATTCTTCTCTTCAACTGTTACATTTTGTCTGCGATTCCATTCCTTCTGCAAGTAGTGCCAATCCCTTGCTCGGCTATCCCACTCACATAAGAAACACATGTATTTTATATATCCCTGCTGCAGTCCCATTAAAAGGGCAACTACCTTCAAGTCACCACAGAGGTGCCAGCTGTACTTGTTATAGTTAATGGAAGTCAGTAGATGCTTTAAGTTATCGCATGTCTCTTTCATGTGGACGGCATGCCCTATTGGAATAGATGGAAGACGGTTTCCATTATTCAAAAGCACAGCCTTCAAACTCAGTTTTGAAGAGTCTATAAATAGTCTCGAGTCTTGTGGATCATGAGTGATTTTTAAGGCATTCATGAGGCTTTCAATATCGGAACAGAATACCAGATTACTTTCCTTTCCGACTGCGTATAGTACACTGCTGACGTCAGATGGCTTCAGCAGCCGTCTGGCAGTAGTATTGCATTGCATCAGAAAATGATGCAATCAACTCTGGATGATGTGTGCATGCTGGTATTATGCAATGTGATGCAATATTACATCATTCAAGGCTTATTTGGGATGTTGTTGATGTCCTACTGGATAAATTTACACGGTGAAACATCAGAAATGAACTACATGCAATATCTTCAAAACGAGAGACAATAATTTTTTTTAATGTTATATTCATGTTCATCTCACCAAGATACTACAGATTAGGGCCTTTTAAAGTCAGTAATGATTTCATTGTTGACCAGTGTAAATAGTGATCTGCAGTTAAGCAAAAAGGGAAGAGGAGAGCCTGGCAGGGAAGCTTTATACTCCTTTGTGAGCTGCTCAAGTACCATGTTGAGGTCACCTGGGGGCACTGGCCTCCTTACCATTTGTCTCAGGTTGACAAGGCCCTTTATAAAGCATAAGATCAACAGGTATGGGAGATGGGTTGGTGCTCAAGGTGATCATGGAACGCCACATTGGCAGAGAGGTGCACCCTGATGGACAAGGTTTGGAGGTCCCCTTGCACTAGAGTGGTTAGGTATTTGAGTACTTGAAGCAGGGGACATATGATGGGACTCAGCCCCAGCATCCTACACCAGGTGTTGAATCAGTTCCATTTCTGTGTGTATGAGCACCTGGTGGAGTCCTTCCTGGCTGCCAGAATGAACAGCTGGACATCACCTGTGAAGTTCAAGGCAGATAGCCACAACCTCTCAACATCCAGGCAGTTAGTGCAAGGTCAGAGAGGTTGGGATGTAAGGTCTGCCCCCCATCCTGGGTGATGAGTTATGCCCATTTTGGTAGGCTCATTGGTGGGCCAGCTGTGAGGTGTTGGAGGTAGGGAAACCACATCTGTCTCAGCCAGTAGGGGCTGGTGAGGATGACTGCCAATGGTCTTCTGCAGAACCTTGGAGATGAGCGGCATTGGCGAATATGCATACAGCAGTTTGTGGTTTCTCCAATTCAGGTTGAACACATCTGCTGCAATCCTCTATTCTGTTGGATGTCTGGAGCAGAGCTCTTTGCACTTCGTATTGGCAGGGTGTGAAAAAAGGTCCACCTGCGGCTGGTCCCACCATCAGAATAAGGAGGTCACAACATCCGAGTGGAGTGACCATTCATGCAGCTGTAGTTGGTGGCAGAACTTGTCCGCTAGCTGGTTGTGCTTGCCTGGAAGGTAGGTCGCTTGGAGGTGGCAGTTCTTGGCCAGTGCGAGGCTCCAGATTCTGTGGGCTTCTCTGCAGAGGGAAAGTGATCCCATGCCCCCTTGCTTGTTAAGGTAGAACATGGTGACCTGGTTGTCTGTCTGGAGCAGTACCACCTTGTTGGTTATCCAGGACTTGAAGACTTAGAGGGCATATCTGGTGGCCCGCAGTTCCAGTAGGTTGATGTGGAGTTGGGCCTCCACTGCTGTCCATGTTCCCTGAGTACATAGGTGCAAGAGGTGAGCACCCCAATCCAGCTTGGAGGCATCTGTGGTGTTGACGAGGTTGTGTTGCAGATCCTGAAAAGCCTGCCATGGGTGAGATATTACTTATGCATCCACGAGGTGAGTGAGACCCGTGTTTTCTGGTCAATGGTGACTCTGTGGGACATAGGTTGGGTCCGCTGGTTCCAGTGCCAGTGGAGGTGCCACTGGAGGCCTCTCATGTGGTGCCTGATGAGCCAGACAACCTGTGTTGTTGCCACCATGTGCCCCAAGAGGCGCGTGAGTGTTCTGGCTGATACATCCTCAGCTGCCGAGACGTCCCATGCAGGGGATGAAATGGTGTCCACTTGAGTTGAAGGAAGGAAGGCCTTCGCTTGTTGGGTGTAGAGGGTTGTCCTAATGAAGTCCAAGGCTTGTGTGGGTTGTAACTGCGATTTCTTGAAGTTGACTAGGAAGCCAGAGCAGATAAGAGGGAGACAATATTCTGCACAGCCTTCTCCACTGTGGTTTTGGATGAGGCAGCTATCAGCCAGTCATCCTGGTAGGGAAAAAACCACATGTCAGATTTGTGGAGGTGAGCAGCTGCCACTGTGACACACTTGGTGAATACTCTCGTAGCAGGGATTGGCCAAAAGGAAGCACCTTGTATTGGTAGTGTTTTTCCATGATGCAGAAGCTATGGGCTGGATTAATGGGAATGTGTGTGTAGGCATTCTGCAGGTCCAGCAAGACCAGCCAGTCATCCTGTTGCAGGAGGGGCAAGATGGACCCTAGGGAATACATCCTGAAATGCTCCTTGTGGATGAATTTGCTGAGGTGGCATAGATGGGGCGCACTCCACCTGATTTCTTGGGGATGAGGAAGTATCTGGAGTAGAAGCCATGTCCTATCTGCTGCTGCAGGACTGGATCCACTGCTTGGGTCTCCAGGAGGACCTTGAGCTCTGTGGACATGATGGCCCACAGGTGCTCTGGGGTTCGATTGAGGGGAATGGATTTCTGGTGAGGTGTCATTAGGAACCGAATACTGTAGCCTTGGTCAATGATTTGTTTTATCCATTGTGCAGATCATAATGTCAGAAGGATGGTGTGCTCTTCCCCAAGGAGGTAGCTGATTGTCTCTGCTGTCTGTGCTTCTTTTGCTGCGGCTTCTGATGGTAGGATTGGAAAGACTGGTGCTTTGGCATTGCTGTTATCATTTGTTGTATGGTTGGTAGCACTTGGCTTGGTAGGGCTTACGGTGGTAAGATCCTTGTAATTTCCTGGAGTTGGAGCCTCTGTTGAGATCATCTGAGGTCAAGGTCTGCAGGTGGTGAAGTGCTCCTTCATGTCGTTGACTGTTTCTTTGGGGTATGTTTACTAAACTGTCTTAATGTTACTGGCGTTAGTTGCCGTCTTACTGTGACGAATGCCATATAAGGTAGTGGGCGTTCCAGTCTTAAGGTAGCATTTAGGGTTATCACGCGATAGAGGGAGCCGTGGCATGTTAGCGCGCATTAGCCTTAATTAGGCACGCTGACCAGCAATCACAGCAACAGAGGTGTAGTACAATGGTTAATTCATTGACTGTTGATACAGTGGTCATGAGCTTGATCCCTCAGTGGGCTCAGTTAAAAGACTGTCTGAGGCAATCCCTTTTCCTGCTTGTAACAGTCAGACACATCCCAACAATTTGCACTGCCAGCCAAAAAAGCCTCACCCCAGTGCCGCGACCTAATGCACCTTTTAGGGGCACACTATAAGGCATATCATAAAGCACCACGTCATCCAAGGCAGGTCATAATGTGCCCCAGAGGGTGGCAGGAAAGGTTGGCACCCTCCAAGGCAGCATATAAGGTGCCCCATAAGCTTTCCAAACCTAAGGTGCCGTAAAAGATGCCCCAGGGATGCCAAGGTGACACAGGAGATGGTGGCCAGGGGCACAAAGGTGCCTCAAAGTCGCAAGCATGAAATGTATGGCTCAAACACAGATGTAACCATAACACTACACAGAGCACCAAGGAAAGGCAATGAACAAGTGATGGAAGGAAGTAGATGACGGAGCTCATGGACCAGCCAAATCTGCGTGCAGCCCATGTGGCAGCAGGTAAAGTGGACAAACATATTGGGGACAGCTGTACCGATGTACAAGATGATGGTAATATACAGTGCAACAATGACAGTGTGTGCAGAGGATGTGGATACGTGTCCACCAGAGGAGGTAGAGGTGGCAGGATAAGTGCAATGACAGGAGGACAGAGGAGAGCAGTGCCATGCAGAGCAGACACAGGAGAGGCAAGCATGAAGAGCCGCAATGCAGAAACGTGTGCCAGTGCAGGACATGGGGTAGCAGCCTGCACATTAGGGCAGGATGCCACACAGCTGGCACACACATATAGACGGACAGAAGGATGGATGGCAACAGTGATGAGGGTATAATGTGGTGGCAGCATAGATCTGCACAGATATGACTGTTACACGAATGAAACATAGTTGTGTAGGACAGCCATAAAAAAAGGGGAACAGAGAGGAATCAAACCCATGACCTCTGCTACTGAAGTCATTGCATTAACTATTGTGCTACATCATTATAGGAGTTATCCTATCAATGGATGGCTACAGAAAGAGTGCATGTCACCATAAAACTGTCTGCTGTGGCTACCAGGATAGGATAGAACCAACAGAACCCATAATGCAATTCACATGCAGAACAGCAGTCTACATCTGCTCACCAAATGGGGTATGTACCTCTACATATCACTTGAGAGAAATACTGTATAGCACTACAGGGGAACCTAGCCATGCCGTGGTCACTGCTCAGTCAGGGTGAGAGTGACCTCCCAGCATGACATGCTGTGGCCACCCTGTCCGTTCAGGTGGTGGTTGGGCACTACAATGTCACAGCCATTGCCCTATACCCTGTGCAAATGCATCCTGCCCATGCCACCATGTCCGGGCCATAACCACAGTACCTTGCTCCTTATTATGCACATTGGCAGGCTAACACTGGAAGCAGTGCAAGCAGTGTGGGCTCAGTAAGGTGTAGGCAACCACAACACACTGGATAGAAATACACACACTCCCACACCTATGCCAGCATTGTGCAAATATGGAGGTTTGTGGCAGCCCTGGCCGCCACACCAGTCCTGGGCACAGTGCGGGCATTGCTATTGTACGCAATACTGTTGGGGTTACTCCCCGGGGTGGTAAACACTGTCAGAAGCAATAACTGAAACACACTCCACAGATATCAGAAAGGTTGCTATGATGAATCTCTATCAACACATCGTGTTTAACTTAGGATTTGTTAGCTGACATTAATCATAGCAAACTTTTGATATATGTGGAACGTGTTCCCAAGTTTAGGATGGCATTGCTAAGGTATGCAGATGCCAGTAATGGGAGATGCTGCTTCGTGCAGGACCCAACAGCCTGACTCTCCATGAGGCTTTGGATAGTGGAGCTTTTGGGTGTGGGTGTTTATGCCACTGTTGGCAGATGTTCCCAACTCCGGTCCTGGTGGGCCAAACACTGTTCAGGTTTTCATGCTGTCCCTAATGAATATGCATGAGATACATTTGCATACAATAGGGCGGCGCATACAAATGCAGCACAGGCATATTTATTAGGGACAGCATGAAACCTGAATGGTATTTGGCCCTCCAGGACTACAGTTGGGAAACTCTGCTCTAGGGATTGCACACGTTTATGGTGTCTGTGCTCTGTAGGGTAAGATATAGGCATTTCATGCATGTTTATTTTATCTGCAATAAAGGTTCTGTCTTTATTACCACAGTTTAGTACTGGGTAAAATATTGGGGACAGGGTTGGCAGGAGCCCAGCTGGAACTTGAACTAGGGTTCTTTTGCTCCTGAACACACTGTTGCCACAGGGACAGATCATTCCCTGGGGATACCATGACTGTTCATCAGACAGACCCTGTCTGTTGCAGTGCACGGCAACCACCTAAACAGGGCTTGGCCATGGTCTGCTGTGGGCAGATGCCACTGCCCCTTCCGCCACCATCACCCCTCCGCCACCATGCTGCCATGCCATTATGCCAGTGGTGCTGGTGGTGCGCAGTCCCATGCCATCCAGTGTGCCAGTAGGCAGCTGCCTATTGTGTGGGTTCTCGGGTAGGGGTGCCTACATGAACATCAACGCTTCCCCCCGGCACCACCTGCCAATGTTATGTGTCCTTGGGGGTACCTGCTATCCCCTATGACACTGTGGGACACACACTCGTGCCCATGTTGGAACCTCATCAGTTGCTGCCTTGCTGCTTTACAGTTTCGGAATTCCTATGTGCCACCTAGGCATCTGCCTAGTCCACACTGTGCCCCAGCTGGGCCTCAGCATGTGCCATCTGCAGCCCCCTGTATCCCATTTACAGCATCAGTACAGTTGCCCTTTCTTATGTGCCCACTCTGCTGTTGCTGCACATGTGCATGCCATAACAAACCTGCCCAATCTAAATGACAGAAACCCTGATCAGCGCTATTTCAATGTGGGATCACTCACTTTGTAGGGGGACAGAGCATAGACCCCCTCCAAACATGATATCTTAATTTTTACGCTTTGTCAGTAGTGTTCCTTTATGTTTATCATTAATATCACTATTGGCCAGCTTGGTTATTGGGATTTTAAATGTAGTTCTGGTCATTTTATATGTTTATTTGCCTTTTTGGTTCCTGCACATGTATCACTACTATCACTTTTCTGGGTTTCCCTGCCTTTGCTTCACATTGCTGACTTAAATTGTTTCTCTTTCCTGCAAATGTGCCTAATGCGAGGGTTTCACTGGCGTTAGTTTTCAGACCTTCATTACACAGCGTTAGTGTGCCTGGAGCCTCTCCCTGCCCACTCTCCGCCCATTGACCCCTTCTCTCCGCCCTCTGGGAAGCCTTACTCCACCCTTCAGACCCAGATTTCACAGCGTTAGTGTGCCTTAATGCCGCCACCGCGTTATTGCGCGATAAGTGACATTATCACGCGGTAATGTTACATTATCTTGCGATAATGTCACTTATCGTGCGATAATGCCACTGCTGTGACATGAAGACGGTTAAGTAAACATACCTCTTTGACTTTAGCTCCGAAGAGGTTGTCTCTGGTGCAGGGCACATCCACGAAGTACTCGTGAATGTCCTCTCATAGGCCTGAGACCCAAATCCATGCCATGTGTCTGGAAGCAATGGATGTGGCGGCCATACAGGATGCCACATCAAAGGCATCAAAGGCCAAGCAGATGAGGTGTTTGCCGCACCCGCTCAGATCCCCCAGGAGAAGAGAACAAAGACACATCCCATGAACACTGTAGTTATTTAATTTAATTGTACAATTCATGTAAATATATAATGTATGTATGTTTATCAATAATAATGGTTGGTTCTTGTATTAATTCTATCTCATGGTTATATATTATGTGCACCCATGTTCCTTTGAATAGTTTCATATAAACAGCTTTGATTTTGCTGATAAGGCGATATAGAAAACTAGCAAATAAATAAATAAGTATAGTGCTACAAAGCATACGCAGGGCTGTACAGACACATATATAGATGATCCCTGCTCGTCAGAGCTTACAATCTAATTAAGACAGACATGACAAAAGATAAGAATAAAGCAAGAATAGGGAAGGACAAGGAGACACAAAGAAAGTTAGGGATCAGGATCCAAAAGGAGCCTAAAAGAGGTGAGCCTTTAGCATAGATTTGAAAGGGGGCAGAGATGAAGCCTGACACATAGACTCAAGTAGTTTGTTCCAGGTATAAGGAGCAGAGGAACCCATGCATTTATAGGTCAGAAGAAGTTTCAATTGGATATGGAAACGGAAAGAGAGCCAATGAAGTGATTTGAGAAGAGGGGTTATATGAGTATATGAGGCTGGTGGAAGATTAGTTGACCAGCAAAGTTCTGAACAGATTGAAGGGGAGAGAGGTGTCTCAGAGGGAGACCAGCAAGAAGGAGGTTGCAATAATTGAGACGGAAAGTAATTAGACAGTGGACAAGTGTTTTAGTAGTGTGTTCAGAAAGGAAGCAGCAAATTTTGTTAATGTTATAGAGAAAGAAACGACAGGTTTTTGCTATCTATTGGACATGTGAGGAGAAGGAAAGGGAGGAGTCAAAGATGACCCCAAGGTTACAGGCTGAGGAAACAGGAAGTAGGAGAGTGTTATCAATGGAGACAGAGAAAATAAAAAGGGGGGGGGGAGGAAGATTTAGGGGGAAAATAAGAAGTTCAGTTTTGGCCAGGTTTAATTTCAGATGTCACTGAGATATCCAGATGGCAATGTCAGACAGGCAGAAATGTGCACCTGGAGTGTCGGAAAAATATTAGATGAAGAAAGATAGATCTGAGAATTGTCAGCATAAAAATGATACTGAAATCCATGGAAGGCGATGAGAGCACCAAGAGATTGAGTGTAGAGTGAGAAAAGGAGAGGGCCCAGAACAGACCGTCGGGGTACACCAACTGAGAGTAGGATAGCAGTAGAGGAGGAACCATCAGAACTAACATGAGCGATGGGAGAGATAAGAAGAGAACCAGGATAGCACAGAGCCCCTAAAACCAAGTGAGGACAATGTGTCAAGGAGAAGGTGGTCATCAACAGTATCAAAGGCAGCAGAAAGTTCAAGAAGGATGAAGATAGAGTAAAGGCCCTTGGATTTAGCCAGGACAAGTCACTAAAGACTTTGGCAAGTGCCGTCTCAGTAGAATGTAAAGGACGAAAGCCAGATTGAAGTGGATCCAGCAGAACTTGAGAGATAAGTATGCTGGGTTTCAGGTGAAGGAAATACTGTAATACCCAAGCTGAATTTAACATTAGAAGTTAGGAGTATGTTAAGTAAGATGAATAAGGCCATTGCCTGTATGACAGAGGCCAGCTCACCTTTTCAGCCAGTGCCTGCTTGCTTGCTTTTGAGGGCCAGCAACCTCACCTGTATATTATTACAATGTATGCTAAAGTTTGAGATGTTAATATTGGTTGAGTGGCATGTTTTCCTTTTATTTAGAATACAACATGAACATGTGACGAGGGCCGACCTGTCCACTAGGCGGGCTAAGCAGCCACCTGGGGCGGCAGACCTCCGTGGGTGTCACGGCACGACACCATCCACAAGTCATGTGCTTTCGCACACATGATCTGCTACGTCTGACTCCTCCTCTGACACGCCAAGCTGAGTCATCTCCCCCACCGACAGAAATGGCGGCAGCGGGGGGACAGCGGTGCGGTGCAGCTCAGAAGGGCAGGGCAGTGCAGTGGGTGCTTCTGCCTGGGGTGGCAGAAACCCTTGGGCCGGTCTTACATGTGACCACCTACTTCCTGGTTGAATGAAACTACTGAAGCACCTTATGCCCTCAATATCATTGAAGGCTCAGTCTGAACAACAGGGTTTCCTGATTTGTAAGGAGATGCACTGTAGGAAGTCCGCACAATATCCATCACATTTTCAAATGTTTTAATGGCTGCATGAGTGTATCTGATCGCTTAGTTTTGTGCATACCATGGCAGTAATGAACCTCACTTAATTTAATTTAATTTACTGTAATTTGTTCATTGGTATTCTGCTTTTACCAGGAACATTTCAAAGTGGATTACTTAAAAATCACACCTATTGACTACAGCATAAAACAATATACACTGTAAGATATCAAGGTAATTTTAAGATAATGAGGCTTGTTTCGTATCAGACAAAATCACCTATTGTCACCATCTGTCTGTCCATCTGCATAGCTTTGTTTGTGCATATGCAAACAAAGCTATAACTATTAAGATAGAATTCATCAGGCCAAATCTTATCCCCATAATTCACACACGCACAGCCATCCCATCCCTGCACCGTGCGTGCACACACACACACACATACATCCCACCTCCCACAAAAAAATACATAAACACAGGCACCCCACCCCTGCACCACACACAGGCACATACACTTACAGACACTGCACCCTGTATTACACACACACACAGATAGCCCATCCCCTGCACCACACATACACACACATGTGCGCATCCACAACACTCCCAATCCATGTTCACATACACCCCCCATGCACTACCCACAGATACTACACAGAAGCACCACACCACACACACACAGACACCCTGCACAGACACACATATCCCCCTAACTCACACACGACATGCACACATACACACAGGTGCATGTAGACACTCCAGCCCCACACCACATACACACACAGACACCTCACTTTCTTATTACACACACACCCCTCCATACACCTCACCCCCATACCACACACAGATACCCAAAGATACCTTCCACATACAGACACCATTCTCCTGGATCACATACACACATGAGCGCACATAGACCCACATACACACAGACACCACACCTCCGCACCACATATACGCACACACACCCACACTTCATACACCCACATAATATCTGAAGATAGACACAAATACATAGATGATATCAGTTGAAAAGATGTCCCATACTGCCCCACAGCTCCTGCTACTCTAAGGAGATACACTTTATCATGTCTGTTCACCCGTCCCCACCAGGTCTGTGTGAGTTTGCAAAGGGAGGAAAGGAAAATGTGCTGTTTTGTCACACTATATGTTTATGAATCCTCTTGCAAGTCTTAAGTGCTCCATCTACTCACTCACATATGGAAACCATGCACTCCTTCAGCGAAAGAATATCCTAAGAGTCATCCCTTGATGCAGGATACTCTAAGGACATATCCTGTGGAACCTAGGCAAAAACATCCACATGCCTGAAGCGTGTATTGGCCACAAGGATGATTCACATAAGGGATCTGGATGTGTTGCCATGGACAGTAACCATGTACAAGCCCCACAAAGATTGATACAGACCAAGGGGTGAAGAGTCTGAAGAAGACGAGGATGAGATAGAGTGACCCAAAGGCTGAGGGCACTTCTCTTTTTCTCTCTTGACGTGTTTTGTGTGGTACATCTCTCTGTGCTTGTTTGCAGGAGAACCAGAGCTCCCATGGTGCTTCCAGACTGCAGGTGCTATCTGTTTAGAAAGAAGAAATGGACCAACTCTACTGTGAGAAGAGCCTAATATTAATGAGGAACTTTACTGATGGATATCTGTTTCAGTTAGAGATATTGTTAGCACCCATGGGTGATGAAAATGATGCATTGCCTAAACGTTTGGGAGTGTGAATGCTGTGCCCTAGGATTCAAGTTAATAGTGGAATTGTGCTATTCGCTGTAACAATGAACTGTTCTTTGGAAAATTGCATCGATGACCTCTCGATGGCAGTGTTGTGTAATTTCCCTAGGAAAGGATGATGCAATGTGTGCCTTCAAGTCAGTGCTGACTCCTGGCAATCCACCAATGTGATGTACATACAATTAACTAGTAACAGTTAATTTATGTGACCTGCTTATAAGGGATGTATGAGTGATGAATGAATCAGAGGGGAGAGCAGGATTTTTCTTTCTCTTAAAGAAGTATCCTACTAAAGGTTTTCTTTATCTCAGCTTCTTACAGAGGAGTACCGTTGGAAACTGAAAAACGTGTGGAGAGGGTTTGACCTGGGTGTCATTATGTCCTGGTGTTATCCTTGGGAGTGGATGCTGCGGAGCTATGCCCTGTAATAGCTTGCTTTCTATTCTAGTAATTTTCCATGAGAGATTCTGGTAAGTCCAACCCTTTTGGAGGGAGAAGCATTTTTCCTTAATTCACAAGTAAAACGCTCTCAGCTCTGTGCAGCAAAGTGTGCTGCCATCAGCACAGGCAATAGTGCTGGGTTTGCTCAGACGTTTCTGCACCAACAAGGGCACAGAATGCAGGAAGGAATCTAACATGAGCATAATCAATGCGTAAACAGCTGTGCTATAAGCAGGGCACCCCACACGTCAATTCATTTAAATGGATAGTAATGAAGCAATTAGCTATGCAGTGTAGATGCAGAGAAGAGCACAGATGACCTGAAGTCTAAGCTCAATGCAAAATTTGAATGCAAGGTCTGAGGGGTTAAGGGGTAGACCATAGGTCTGCGGTCAGTGCTGGTGAAGAATTTATACCTGTTTCATCAATGTACAACTCCTGTACAACTTAACTAGTTTTGTCTTCTTTTTTGGGCACAGAATATAGGTGCTGCTAATGCAGATCCCTGTGCGCATGCGACTGGCTTGCTCTCCTTGTTGAGGGCAGACCTTTTGCACACAGCTCATTTACTGTACATGCTGTTTGCTTAAAGCATTTCTGAGCGAAACGTCTGCACTAAACTTGTGTTAGGAAATCCTGCGCTAGAGCTTTAGCACTTGGCTCTAACACAGCAAGCTATCTGTCTACCGTACTCTGGTAGCAGAAGTCTGGAAGAGAGAGCTGCTCTGTTTCAGAAGGGAACACAATATTTTTATTTTATTTATTTATTTATATTTCTTATATACCGCGCTATTATAATCAGTGCGGTGTACAGTTGAAGCAGAACATACTACAATGTAACGGGTCACATTGAGTTTACATTGAAACAAGGGCAGTAAACATGGAAGAAACCGGGGGAACTATATACAGATTATGAATATTCTTACGAAAGATATATATGGAACTTTAACAAGGCATATGTTCATGTGTCAGGGGGAGAAGGTAGGGGAAAGCTGATTAACCATTCTCTACGGGAGGCTGAGCTATGGGGCGATCTAGGTAGGAAGGCAAGGTGATGGCTGTGTGCTTTCCAGAATTAGTATCAGGGTAATGTTGTAGGAACAGGTGGTGTCTGAGAGCTTTTCTGAATAACGCTAGATTTGAGATGGCTCGGATTTCAGCCAATATAAAATTAGCTAGCAGTGGCTGCTGAATTACCATGCTTTCTCCTCGTGGTGACCATGTTGTATAAAATCTATACCAAATCTCAGCAAGGTGACACTACAATTGAATTATGGTAAGAAAGAAAATGTATACTGGCTGCATGTCACCTAGGATAAAGAGGTACCCACCTGTAGTTTACACACTGGAGCTAGAGATGGTGGTAGTGATAGTTCAGACACTGCAGATGAACATAACATCCCTGCCACAGATAAAGGCCATGGTGAACTTGTTCATAGACCCATTAGGCTACTTTCTTACGTGTGTTGCATAGACCCATTGTGGCAAGAGATAAACTACAGAAGTTAATGAAAAGGATTTAGAGGATTAGCTACAATTAAGATGACTCCAGTAAATAAAGAGGAGATAATACCATGCTACCTTGCTACCTTTATACTACAAACCCTATATTTAAACCAAGAGGGTATACAAAGAGAGCCCACCAAAAACTGGAAGAAAGAGCCATATTGTCACAGGGAAAGCTGCCAAATGCAACCAATGCAAATTTAGGATCCTTAATTTTAAAGATCAAAGTAAAAAAGTATGTGAGTGATAACACCTTACAGGTATTGAGGGCTTCTGTAGAAAAAGAAATAGAGACAGAAAAAGGAGACCTAGGTGGAAGCATCAGAAGAAAGCTATATGCAGAAAAAGAAGAAGACCCTCAGAAAATAATAGCAGAAGACAATCTGGTGCAGAAAGAGAGAGAGGTGGTCTGGAGAGGAGCACTAGAAGAAAGGCTGATGCACAGGGTGAAGGAAGAAATTCGAAAAGGAGCAGAAGAAGAACAGAATCTGTGAGAGAAAGAAGGGGTCCAGAAAGGAACACCAGATAAAAGGTTAATGGGGAGAGAAAAACAGGAGGCTTGAAACAGAGCACTAGAAGGAAGACTGAAGTAGAGAGGGAGACAGAGGATCTGAGAACGCAGAGTGAGATAAAGACCAGGCCAAGAAATCAACTGAAGAGGAGGAAGAAAGAAGGGAGAAAGACCCATAAGTTGAAGAATTAGCGGTTGATATCCTTGCAGATAGGGACAGAGATAAGTATGCTGGGTTTCAGATGAAAGAAATAACACCCAAGGTGAATTTAACATTAGAAGTTAGAGGTATGTTAAGTAAGATGAATAAGGCCATAGCCTATTTGAAGGCACCAAGTAATGACATCACAGAAATAAAGTGAATACAATATTATGCTGCAAAAATTACTACTGAAAGAATTCTAGAAGGATTAAGATCATCAAAGATAATGAAGAAGATCCAAAACAAATTGAAAAAAAAACAACAACTGCATTAACAGGAAGTAGAAGAGTGTTATCCACAGAGATAGAGAAAGGAGGAAGGGGGAGGTGGGTTTAGAGGGAAAAATAAGTTCAGTTTTGGCCTTGATCAATTTCAAATGATGATGAGACATTCTGGCAGTGATATCAGATAGGCAAGCAGAGATTTGGACCCGGAGTGTCAGAGAAATAGCAGGTGTAGAGAGATAGATCTGAGAGTCATCAGTGTGAAAATAGTACTGAAAACCATGGGAGGAGATGAGAGCACCAAGAGACAGGGTATAGAGAGAGAAAAGGAAAGGGCCCAGAAAAGACCCTTCGGGTAAACTAAGTGAGAGTGGGATAGCAGTAGAGGAGAAACCACCAGAACAAACACTGAAAGAACGAAGGGAGAGATAAGACGAGTACCAGGACAGCACAGAGCCCCTAAAATCAAGTGGGGACAAAGTGTCGAGGAGGAGGTGGTGGTCAACAATGTCAGATGCAGCAGAAAGGTCAAGAAGAATGAGGACCAAGTAAAGGCCCTTGGATTTAGTCAGGAACAAGTCACTGGAGACTTTGGCAAGAGCCGCTTCAGTAGAATGTAAGGGACGAAAGCCAGATTGAAATGGATCCAGAAATGCTTGACAGAAGAGAAATTCAAGGCAATGACAGAGAACTGCACATTCAAGAAGTTTGGAAATGAAGAGAAGAAAGGAGAGATGGAAGAGATGACAGAGGAGGAGATAGAGTTAAGGAGATGGGTGGGTGTAGGATCAGAGGAGCAGGTAGTGAGTTTAGAGGAGGAAGGAAGATGAGTGGTTCCCTCTTCGGAGATGTTATACAAAAAGAAGACAAGGTAGCAGAGACTGAGGGGAAGAGTTGATATTGAAGAGGGGGGAGAGCAGATGAAGCTGATCTTGTGGGGAATTGCAGTGTAATCTTGTGGACTTTATCATGGAAATATTTGGCTAGGATTTGGGCAGAAAGAGGAGGGGTAGGAGGCAGAGGCACCTTCAGTAGAGAGTTGAGAGTTGAAAAGAGACAGCAAGGGTCAGAGGCAAGAGAATTAGTCAGATGGACATAGTAGTTTTGTTTGGCCAGTGCTATGGCTGATTGGAAGGAAGCAAGCATGAATTTGAAGTAAAGAAAGTTATCAAGGGTGTGGGATTGAGCCAAATGTGCTCAGCTGAGCGGGCACAGGAGTATAGATAATGGGTATAGTGTGCATCACAGGATGTGGGATGGGCAGAGCAAGAGTATCCAGAGCAGAGGAGTGTGCAGTATTATAGGATACTACAGCAACATCAACAGATTTAGAAGACAAGGTGGAGGAAAGAGGTGATGAGACAATTGTGGAGAAAGCCAATGGATCGTTATGAAGATTTCTAAAAAGATAGGAGGAGACTGGGCAAGATTGAGGGAGGGAGTGATGAAGCGTGAAGCTTAGCAGATGATGGTCAGATAAGGGAAGAACTGAGGTATGGAGAAAATTAGAGGTAAACAATTAGAGAAGAAAACAAGGTCAAGGCAGTAACCGTGCTGATGAGTGGGGACAGTAAAGCAAAGCTGGAGGTTGAATGAGGAGGTAAGGGAAAGGAGTTTAGAAGTATAGAGATCAGAAGGGTTATCAACATGAATATTAAAATCACAGAGAAAAAAGAAAGAAGGCAACAGAATTTACAAAAAAATCTGTTCAAAGAATTAAATCAGCAACCAAGGAGCATCTAATGGCAAATGCATAAATACAGTAGGAAATATAAAGCATTACTCCAGGAACCATTTGTCGATCAAACCAAAACACAAGTATTTAAAGAGAGGTAAGCTGAAATCTAAGGATGAGAGATAGATAATAGCAGCCACAGTGCATTTTTTCCTAGAAAAAAAGCTGCCGTTACTCAGATCCAAGGCTCTTTCACTAATTCATGAGGATCATGGGTCTATTTTAGCAGGCAATGAAAAAGGTGCTAGTATCCCATGCCACCACATGCCCCTTCAAAGAAAGCCCTGATAGAAGCCCAGGACAGTAGATTATGGATGAGATGGTTCACAGAGAGCATGGAAAAAAACTGGGAAAACTGACATGTAGATTTTGTAAGGAAGAGATGGAGATGATTACTCATAGCTGGCTGCAGAAAGGCATGATAAGATGGCATGCCTCATCCACTGAAAACTTTATAAACATTATAACATTACTGTACTGAAAAAGCATTGGGATCAAGATAATTATTGAAAATGAAGAGGTTATGATTTATTTTTTTATTTAGCTGGTTTTATATACTGCCTTATCAAAGCGTCAATGATCTATTCATCTCAAATACCTTCTTCCAGCAACACAAGCGGTGACTGTACACATGGATTTCACCCAATGGATTGTACAAAAATCAAATTGACTACATCTGTGGAAATGATAATGGAAAAGCTCTATAACATCAACAAAGACAAAACCTGGAGCTGACTGTGGTACAGATCACTAACTACTAGTAGGCAAACTCAAACTAAAGTTGAAAAAGAGCAAGCCACTCAAAAAGGTAGCAAAATATGACCTTGAGAATATTCCACTGGAATTTAAAGACTGCCTGCAAAATCAATTTGCTGCTTTAGATACAAATGATAGAGCTCCAGAAGAGTTATGGGACGACATCAAGAAAGCTGTGTTGGAAGAAAGTGAGAAGTCTACAAAAGGTGAAAAAGCAAAAATGGCCAAAGTGGATGACTGAAGAAACTCTGAAAACTGCCCAGAAACACAGAGAAGCTAAAGCCAGAGAAGAAAGAGGGCAATCTCAGAACTCAACAGGACTCAACAAGACAAAGAGAAGTACTACAATGATGCATGCAAGGAAATAAAATTGGAAACTATTAGAAGAACAAGACTGGCTTTCCTAAAGCTACGAGAGTTAAAGAAAAAATTCCAGCCTCAAAATGGAATGTTACAAGATGCTCAAGGATTCATGTTGAATGATGCTGAGAAGATCAAGAAAAGGTAGAAAGAATATACAGAGTCATTATATGATAAAGATCAAGTGGATCAACAGCCGTTTCAACTTGCACTTTATGATCAGGAACCATTGGTGATGAAAGAAGAAGTTGAAGCAGCATTGAAAGCCTTATCAAAGAATTATAAACTCATAAACCCCCCAAGTGTAACCACAATAATATCCCTAAAAAGAAGGCACACTCCAAGTGATCCCTAAAGTCACCATAATATATTCCCGTAATATAACAGACAGAACTAATCACTAACTCAAAATTTTTGTCAGATCGCCTGTAATGAGGATGTCAAACATTCTCTAGTTACAGGCCCTCCATTTTATTCAAAATTTAAAATGGCTGTTCAGCCAACTTCACATGAGGCTATACGGCCCAATGGACCAGCCACTGCAAACAATAACTTTCATAAGCCATATAATATCTTTGTTCATACCCCAAGACCAACAAGGACTGCTGCAAAGTATCAACTAATGGCACCTATATCGCTCTTGAGAAAGCAAAACTACTCATCTGAAAGAGTGAAACTTCTGATGATGAGTTAGCTCAAAAGCAGAGACGTAAGCAATCTTCCCGTCTGCGAATACTGTCCTCCTGACACGATAGTCGCTAAAGGCAATCTACATCCATGCTGTAAAGTTTTCCAATGGGCGTTCAAACGTTCTGTTGGGTAACTGCAACACGAACTGTTGTGTTTCAAGCCAGTTGTTTTAATGGCCCTTTATCAAGCTACGTACACCCAACTTCCTGTTCCGATGAGATGTAATAACGTCAGCCGGGACTCAATGGTAACCAATGGATACAAGGATGGCGTCTGGCTACCCGCTGTAATGAAACTTAATTCAAAGTCCACCATTCAACTTCCGCGTTCAACCCAAACGGGGCTATAGACCGTAGCAGAAAGATCCACCTCTGCTCCTTATAACGTAGTAAACTTTGACGATCACCCCCACGCATCAACGGGGGGACTACATCTAATATTGTCCATTTCAATTGATCAAAGGTATGTGCATGGTGCATGCAGTGCTGAACCAGTGGGGCCGTCAATACTTTAGTGATCTATGTTCTTGTAGATGTTTCCTGATCATTCGAGTTGTCATGCCGACATAAACCATTATGCACGTAATGAACGTGGATGGAAACTAGTGAATTGCAACAATGTGTTACGTTGCAATGTGTGTACACATTGTTGCAATTCACTAGTTTTCATCCATGTTCATTACGTCATATGCTTCCTATTGGGCAATTTTTGCGCATTCGGCATTTATGCTCTACGTTAGCTGAATACAAATGGCATGCTGTTGATTTAAAAGCCCGATTACTGGCTCGTGGGTATCCTAGTAGATTAATAGACATGGCATATAAACGAGCGTTATACAACCACCCCGAATGGTGGGAAGGTTCTGGTTCACAACAGGAGGAACCTAGAAGGACTTTCACGGGAGTGCTTCCCCATACTCATGCCTCATACTATGGATGTTTCGAAGATCCTTCGATCTCATTGGCACATATTGACCACACATCAATGTTTTCAGTGCCCATTGAGGCTAGCTTATCAACGGAGCACTAATATAGCCGATCGTATTATCAACACCTGTACTAGGTCGGACAGCTTGCCTGACAGATGGGGTCATCGAGCTTGTGGGTCCTGTGACTTCTGTTTAAATACAATTGAAGGCACTGAATGGCTGGATCCACGTTCTCAGAAGAAATATTTCTTGCGCTATGCCACTATTTGTGCCTCTACTTATGTTGTTTATCTGATTTTGTGCCCGTGCATAATGGTTTATGTGGGCATGACAACTCGAATGATCAGGAAACATCTACAAGAACATAGATCCTGCATAAACACCAAAGTATTGACGGCCCCAAAGACATGGGGAGGGGTGGCCTCCATGGAGTGGCAGGTGCACCTACTCTTGCCATCTTACTGGGCAGACTAGATGGATCATACTGGTCTTTATCTGATGTCATTTACTATGTTACTATGTTCAGCCCTTCAGTACCCAGTGTTAGTGCCGCAGGAGCTTCTCCCCGCCCACTCCCCGCCCAATGACCCCTTCTCTCTGCCCTCTCTCTACCTTCTGCGGGACTTACTGCGGACGGTACCCTTAACGCGCGTTAGGTGCCCTTAATGCGCGTTAACGTTACTTGTGTGTTAACGTAGCCACTGCTACGTTAACGCGGTTTAGTAAACATACCCCTTAATCTTTTGATGTTTAATACACACTTGTCCCTGATGCAGGCATCAGTGGCTGAAATAAGGTCACGTCAGGGCTAATAAAATGTGTTGCTGTTAATTTTAATTCTCCACTCTTTGGTTTCTAACCACAATTAATATGGATGAGAGAGATTTTCAGACAATGGAGGCAGAGCATGCAAATCTCTCTCATGCATATTCATCATGGTTATCCTGAAATCCCGACTGGCTAGGTCTTTCCCAAGGCCTGGGTTGAAAACCCCTTTCCTAGGGTATAAATATTTAGGTCTCTAAGTCTCTTTTCATACATGATTCCACAATCCTCTAAAACTCCTGTTTTGCAGGTAACTGGACTTAGCTGGCAATTAAATGCATTCAGGGCATTAGTAAAGCTGAAAATCTGTAATAGCTGATAATACTGTATCTGTGCTAGCAGATTTTACTCACATACAATCTGATTGAGCCTTTGAAAGTTGTCTTCCAATATTCATCAACTAACAAAAACACTGCATAATCAAAGATGACGCTAGGAGAGGCCATACCAACAGTGCCGAAAGCGTATTCATAGCATCTGAAACTGCAGATTTGGCTTTGAGAACAGCTGGGATCAAATCCAAATGAAGAAATAATTATGAAACATTACGATCTCCTAGCTAATGTCCTGTCTACTAATCCCTTTTGTATTCTCAGAATTGTCAAATGCATATCTGTCATCAAGATCAACCTGGAAACAAGCTGGGAAGAGAATTACCGCATTAGCATGAATATTATGAATATCTTCACAGAGAGAAGCAAATCTTTTCCGGCTTCAAAGACTAGTACTAGCAAGACTGTGGAAAAGAAAACAAAAATGTTCTTGGATTATCTCTTCTCTTCACAAGATTTAGAGGCATTTTCTTTATCAACTTCTGCATAAAAAGAAGCAATAGACGTAGGGATGGAAGGGAGGGGAGAAATGTTCCTGCCAAACTGTTTCAGGGTGGGTGGCTGGCAGAAACAAAAACATGTAAGGAGCGAAACCTAAACGGAATCCTATATAGAAGAAAATGGGACAAAACCTTGCAGGATCCCATGATGCAAGTTATGCCTACAGCTACCCCTCATGGGAAAGACATTCAAAATTCAAGGCTCACATTCGTGCTTCTCTGTGAATGTAATGTATAGGATCCAATGCAAAAACTGTGAAGAGAGGGATTGTTTACCCTCTTTCTTCTGGATCGGAAGAGAGTGGGTGATAGAGTGTGTTAAAACGATTCCTGCAGAAACGACTGGGACTGCACAGTGCTGGTCGCCATCTAGTTCTTAGTCCTGCCTGTAGGTAAGTATAAGGTGCATCCGAATTCGGAAAACATAGTCCTATGAGGCAGTGTTACGGGCAAGAATGGAGTAACTATGGTGTGTTCTCCTCTTTCTGAGTTGCTTGTCATACATTATTCTTTGCGTTAAATTTAACAGAATTGGGATTTGCCGAAGATTTGTACAGCTTCTATCATTCACTTCCTTCTGGTGAAAAGGAATGTGGGTAAACAAGCCAAAAAATTGGGGACACACACAAATCTTCACAGACATACCGTAAACTACTACAGAAAACAACAGAATGACAGCTCAGGAGGTGAACGTTTCTGAAAGCAGGATCACTGCCTTAACGACCATACAGTGAAGGTACTGAAAGGAAACTGACAGAAATGGAAAATGTTTGAAATTAAAATGATCAAAGACTTTGAAACTGACAGAAAAAGCACTCAATAGAGACATTGGCTTTCTTACCTGTTATCAGATGTAGGACCTTTGAACTGTAAAGTATGCCGACAGCTTAAGACATAGGGGTATGTTTACTAAACCGTCTTAATGTTGCCGGCGTTAGTTGAAGTCTTACTGTGACAAATGCCATATAAGGTAGTGGGCGTTCCGGTCTTAAGGTAGCATTTCGGGTTATCATGTGATAAAGTCCATTTTCGTGCGATAGAGGGAGCCGTGGCACGTTAACGCGCGTTAGCCTTAATTAGGCGCACTGAACTACAACACAGCAACAGAGGTGTAGCGCAATGGTTAATCTATTGACTGATAAAACAGGAGTCATGAGTTCAATCCCCCAGTGGGCTTAATGTCTGAGGCATTACCCTTTACTTTAAATCAGTGCTGTCTGAGGCATTTTCTTTTTTAATTTAAATTAGTGCTGCCAGCAAACACATCCTCACAGTGCCGCATAAGGTGCCCTATAAGGCACTCCAGAGGGCACATTATAAAGTGCACTGTCTGCCTAGGCACCTTATAATGTTCCCTATAGGGTGCCTTATAAGGCACCTTATAAGGTGCCTTATAGGGTGCTTTATAGGGCGCCTTATGAGGCACCTTAAGGTTGCAGCACTGTAAGTGTGTTTTTGTTGGCAGCACTAATTTAAATTAAAAAAAAGAAAATGCCTCAGACAGCCCTATCAAATAACCCCACTGTGGGATAACCCATGACCTCTGGCTCCACAAGCAGTGAAGTAACCAGTGAGCTACAGCTACTAACCAAACCCTGGCTGGATACAGAAGGACTTCAGGTCACCACACAAACTGTCTGCTGTGGTTACCAGGATAGGGTTAACCCACCCATACCCATGATGCACTGCACATGCAAATCAGCAGTTTACAGATGATCACAAGATGGGGTATGCACCCCCACAGCACCTCGGCCTGGTAGGGGGAACTGACCGTGTGCACCCCCACAGCACCTCAGCCTGGTAGGGGGTACTGATCGTGTGTGTTACTGGCACAGAGTAGCTACAGACGTCACATTGTGCGGGTACTGTGCTCACCCTGAGGGTTAGGTGGGGCGCCCAGCACCAGGTCCACAGCACCTTTCATGGCTGAAATAGGCTATGCTGCAGGTCCCCATCAGTGCTAGTATGTGTGTGATAGGTAGTTCCTGCAGACACACCTAGGATACATCTGTGTCCATCTGTATTTCTCAGTCATGTCTAGTCCTTATGGGCTATGATGCACCCAGAATAGTGCATATCCTGTGTTGGCACCATGGTTACATGATGTAGGTGAAGGGGGATGTTTGGACCCATAGGCGGATTATGAACCACCACCCACCCCACCATCCATGGCTCAGGGTGGGAAACAGGATCTCCCACCAAGAGATCCACATTCTACCTCCCTGCAATGGTAGCAACAGAGGGGTCCATCAACCCCAGTCCTGCTAGGGAACAGGCACCCTACAGCACAGTCATTGTAGATCCATAAGGCAAGGCAGACAGACAGTAAGCCTGGAAATGCTCAGCTGCACCCCACCACTATCTGAGATTCTCCAGCAGCAAGCACAGTGAGTCTCCAGCCACTGCACCCTGCAAGGTGTTCTAGCCATACACATACTAACTGCAGACAGTCTGTTAGCTAGCCCATGTTCCTGAAGGAGATGCATGTACCCAAAACTGGGATGCCAGCATACACACCAAGCAGATAAGTCAGTGATTGGGCCCCAAAAAAGAGAACCCATAAATATCACTTGCAAGAAATACTGCATAGCCCTAGGGGGGAACCTAGCCATGCCATGGTCACTGCTTAGTCAGGGTGAGAGTGACCACCCAGCAGGACATGCTTTGGCCACCCTGTCCGTGCAGGTGGTGGCCGGGCACTACAATGTCCCAGCCATTGCCCTATGCCCTGTGCAGATGCATCCAGCCCAGGCCACCCTGTCCGGGACATACCCACAGTACCTTGCTCCTCATTATGCATATTGGCAGGCTAACACTGGAAACAGTGCAAGCAGTGTGGGCTGAGTAAGATGTTGGCAGCCACCACACACTGGATAGACAGACACACACTCCCACACCTATGCCAGCATTGTGCAAATATAGAGGCTTTTGGCAGCCCTGGCCACCGCACCAATCCTGGGCACAGTGCAGGCATGGCTATGGTACGCAATACTGTTGGGGTCACTCCCCGGGGTAGTAAACACTGTCAGAAACTAGAACTGAAACACACTCCACAGATATCAGAAAAGTTGCTATGATGAGGCTCAATCAGCAAATTGTGCTGAACTTAGGAATTGCTATCTGCTGTTAATTATAGCAAACTTTTGATATATGTGTAACGTATTGGGGAGGAGAGAAAGAAGAAGGCCTTCCGCAGATAATCAAACCCAGAGAGCAGCGGAGGCAATGACCACGGCCTACCAAAGTATTAGATGAATATCTTTATTGAGGACCCAAACCTCTTGGACAGACTGTATCGAACAAAAAAATGAATATTTGTTCCTCTTGAATTAATTTACGATTCAAATCTCCTCCACGGGGGGAGGGAAAGAGTTTCTTGATAACAAAAAACCTTATATTGTTAATATTGTGCTGAAGTTGGATCCAATGTGATACAAGTGGGGCTGTAGTAATCCGTTGCTCTCTGGATATGTGTAACATATTCCCAGGTTTAGGACAGCATTGCTAAGGTATGCAAGTGCTAGTATTGGGAGATGCTGCTGCACGCAGGGCCCAACATCCTGCCTCTCCATGAGACTTTGGATAATGGAGCCTGTGGGTGCGGGTGTTTCTGCCCCTGTTGGCCGCTGCTCTAGGGCAGAGGTTCCCAACTCCGGTCCTGGTGGGCCAAACACTGTTCGGGTTTTCATGCTGTCCCTAATGAATATGCATGAGATACATTTGCATACCATGGGGGCAGCGCATAGAAATGCAGCACAAGCATCTTTATTAGAGACAGCATGAAACCTGAATGGTTTTTGGCCCTCCAGGACTGCATATGGGAAACTGCTCTAGGTATTGCACATGTTTATGGTGTCTGTGCTCTGTAGAGTAAAATATAGACATTTCAGGCATGTTTATGTTATCTGCAATAAAGGTTCCATCTTTATTACCATGGTTTAGTACTGGGTAAAATATGAGGACTGGGTTGGCAGGAGCCACAGCTGGGACTTGAACCTGTGACTTTCTGCTCCTGAACACACTGGCTGTGTGTACTGCACCACACGGGCAGTTCATTCCCTGGGGATACCATGACTGCTCATCAGACAGAGCCTGTCTGTTGCAGTGCACGGCACCACCTAAACAGGGCTAGGCCATGGTCTGCTGTGGGCAGATGCCACTGCCCCCTCCACCACCAGTACCCCTCCGCCACCATGCTGACATGCCCTTATGCTGGTGGTGCTGGTGGTGCGCAGTCTCAGGCCATCCAGTGTGCCGGTAGGCAGCTGTCTATGGTGCGGGATCTGGGGTAGGGGTGCCTGCATAGACGTCCACGTTTCCCCCCCACCACCGCCTGCCAATGTTCTGTGCCCTTGGGGGTACCTGCTGGGTACTATCCCCTGTGACACTGTGAGAAGCACACTCGTGCCCATGTTTGGCCCTCATCAGTTGCTGTCTGGCTGCTGTACAGTTTCAGCATTCCTTTGTGCCACCTAGGTATCTCCCTAGTAAGCACTGTGCCCCAGCTGCACCACAGCATGTGCCGCCTGCAGCCCTCTGTATCCCATTTTCCAGCATCTGTACAGTTGCCCTTTCCGACATGCCCACCCTGCTGTTGCTGCACATGTGCATGCCATAAGAAACTTGTCCAATAAAAAGGGAAAACCCTGATCAGTGCTATTTCAATGTGGGATCATTGACCTTGTAGGGGGACAGATCATAGACCCTTCCAACAATGATATCTTTTTTTTGGAGCTTTCTCAGTAGTGTTTTTTTATTTTTCCCATTAATATAACTATTGGCCAGCTTGGTTATGGTGATTTAAAATTTTGTTCAGGTCATTTTCCATGTTTATTTGCCCTTTTGTTCCGTGCACATGTATCACAACTATCACTTTTATTAGGTTTCCCTTGCTTTGCTGTACATTGCTGACGGAAATGGTTTTTCTTTCCTGCAAATGTGCCTTAACGCGAGGGTTTCACTGGCGTTAGTGATCAGACACGGATTCCACAGCGTTAGTGTGCCTGGAACCTCTCCTCTCCCACTCTCCACCCATTGACCCCTTCTCTCCGCCCTCTGGGGAGCCTTCCTCCGCCCTACAGCGCCGGATTTCACAGCGTTAGGGTGCCTTAATGCCGCAGGCATGTTATCGCGTGATAAGGTACGTTATTGCACGATAACGCGTCTTGTTCACCCGGTAATGTACCTTATCACGTGCTAATTCCGCCACTGCGATGTTAGCGCCCTGTAGTAAACATACCCCATAGATGATTTTGCACGGCTTAAACCCACTGGAATTGCGCTGCTTCTTCATTGACTGATGAAGAGATGATAACTCTTAGAAACTGGAAAGATATATTGAATTAGTGCTATAGAAAGGTGTCACCCACAGCTTCTATGTTGATCCTTAGTTCCATATATCCAAGTGGACTAACGCACCAACAATTCTCTTAATTATCTACTGTACATTGTGCGCTTTTATTCATAATGCATAATGCCTAATTTACAAAACAATCTTACAAATATATTTCTATGCTGATTTTCCTTTAATTACGTTATTTAAATGTACATTTCAAATTTTAATTACTTTTCCATAGTCTTTCACTGTATAGCTTGGGTAACATTTTGCATTTTTAAATCTCACAATGTAAAGAGCTAATGTTGTTTATATGACTTCCCATTATTGAGAAAGTTGTGCTTAGTGATAATATTAAGTGGATAATTACAAATGAGGCATACTTACTAAACTGCCCTACCCGGGTATTACTGGGATAGGGTGTGTTTTTAGCACCACTCTAAAAAGTAGCGTGAGGCCTTGTGTTAAAATAACCTATGCTATCTAGGCAACATGCGTCTGGACGGTGCCTGGTGGGGTGTGGGTGTCCCAGCACGGTGCCGCTAGCACAGGGCTTTGAAAGCCCATGATGTCGGCGCTTGACAGGAGCAACTACCTTCAGCACTAAATCCAGGGAAATGGCTGTCTCCTCCCCACTGCATCTAACATAGTGGCCATCACTATTAATGCATCCCAAACCCGCGTTACTAGTAAACATGCCCCAATGTGTGTTAAGGGAATGATGCACCATATTTACCAAAGTTTGTTACATGGCAATGTGATGCAATATTTTGTCTTAACATGTTTCATAATAATAAGATGCAATACATATAAATGCATGCAAAACACCTTATTATCATGTCAGTAAGATACCACAGCATGTGTTTAACTTCACAGGTTGCATTGTTCATGATAATATTGGTCCAGCTTTGAGTTGGCTTTATTTTTCCTTCATGGGAGCATCAGGCCACTTAATGCATGGTCTGATGCTCCCCCGAACATCTTAAAAGGGGCTGGAGATATTCTAATACTCACACCCACCCCCGATCCTCCCACCAATAAAGTGGCTTGACCCGAACAGTCACAAGACTACTGCTAAAGGTCAGAGCTGCCATTTTGAATCCAGGCTGGTGATGAAATAGGTATGAATGGGGATTGCTCCTATGTTCTTCCAGCTGAATATCAGGGTTTGGCCTAGTAGGTCAAGAGGTGTTGGAGTGGGAGATTTTTTTGAGGGGGGATGTTCTGGGGAGTGAGAGGTCTCTTGGAGGGGAAGGAGGTGGTGGGGTGTCTACTGGGGGGCTCTGATCAGGCAGTCTGACAACAAATTTAGGGATAATTCTGAATAAACTTTGTAATTCACTCAGAGTAAATCAATTTCATTTTCATTTTACCATTGTAACAATAACAGGTAAAGTTTGTATAATGTGTAGTGAGGCTAAAGGGGCTGAGAAGACCTGCTTCAAGTGACAGCCTTTCATATCATGGACAGTCTTCAGAAAATCTTACCACATCTGCCCCTCAGATACAAATCCTCATTTCATCTGCTAAGTCACATGATTTAACTACAAGATAAGTTATTAATTCTGATCAGAATTAAGCAGCTTTAAACTGGGTTCAATAAATGATATTTTCTATTACAAATTTTCTGGCAAAGCTCAGGACAAGATTTGGGCATAAGCAACATAGGAAACTTCCTAGGGGACTAAAACGTCAAAGGTGTAAAATACCCAGGCCAAAGAGATGCGCACTTCTATGCCATGTGCATGTACTGCACCAAAGGGATGACACTGTGGCTCCATGGCCTGCTCCTCTTCTGCCTCTAAAATATTTGGGATCTCTGACACCTGCCAGATCCCCACTCTTTGGGATCTGCAGTTTGGTTTTGCTTATGGGCCCCAACATCTTAAATCCTACACTGGGAAAGCTTTGTACAGCTTAAAATTTGTAGAGTTTGGGCATACCAGCAATGTATGATGATGGAACAGAGACTGAATAGCCAAAATGCCCCTTCCTTTGAAATGAATTGAGGAACATTCTGAGTTCCTGTTGCAGAAGAATCTTTCTCTGGAAAATGATGCAATGGGAGGGACAGTAGGGGCGGGGTTTGTACTCGCTTGCTGATCGCACTGTAGTAGGAGTTTCCCTTCTATCTAGGAAGGTAGCATAAAGACCCCTGTAAGGAGGGAAAGAGGTGAAAGGGGTTCCTCCACTAGAGAAACACAGGATTAACAGGGGGCTCTTCCACAGGATCCCACCAAAGAGAAGAGATTAAGGTAGGATCTGTTGAAGTGGAAAGACAACAGAGAAAGGCCAGTTATTTGCTGAAGAGCTCATCTGGATTTATTGACTGCTGGGCTGGTGATTGCAGTCTCAGAAGAAAGAGTGAGACCTGGGTGCATTTCACTACTAACCGGAGAAACTCAAAGCTCATCTGCAAGGACCTGAACCCAGGAACATCCTGATCAGGTGGCTAATAGGGGAAGTATATTTTTGGGCACCGAGAACCTTACACAACTGTACATTTGCTCAGGGTACAAACAGAAGGGGGTTGGACTGTTATTGTAGATACACTACAGAGGAAGGGGAGGAAAGTACAGAAAAGGGATGTATCAGGGAGCCCCCCAGCACCTAACTGGACGACATAGGGGAGGAAGAGTACAGACCAAGTACAAGGATTGTGAAGAATATTTGGCTCCCTTACAGGGATAAAGAAAGAGAAAGATGTGACATTGAAGAATGAATAATGCTTAAGGAGGAAGAGACAACTGACACAGGAAAAAAAGAAAGGAGAACAAAGATACAACAAAAAGAACAAAAAGCAAAGTATAATAGAAAAAAGTGGGAAAAGAAGAGCCAGGAAATAAAGTTAGAGACTGCAAAGGTTGGAAAAATATTTTATTGGATGAAAGCATATTAATCAACAGAAAATCTCTTGGGACCTCATTAAGAGTACTGTGGCCTGCCTGGATCTCCTGCATATAAAGAATTTACAATACTGAAAGAGATACATTTGACTCAGAATTTGACAGTGTATAATTATCTTTACTGCATTAAATAGATAGGAGAGGTTACACAGTGACCCTAATAATTTGTGGAAAAAATAATCTTTAATTATATGCCTTCCAGAGACCAGGAACTTATAAGTTCTGAAATTAAATGATTTTCCCTGTAAAGTGCGATCAAAAAGTATTGAGACTTGTACAATAACACAAGTAGTATAACACTGACAGTTATTGCACTCAATCTCCTTCAACATAGTCCCCTTCCGATAAAACCCACTTCCTCCAGTGTTCCTGCCACTGCTGGAAACAATTTTGAAGTGCCTTTTGTTATGCTGTGAAGCTTCTGTGTCGAATTTTGCTTAATGATCTTCATGTCATTGAACCGCCTTCCTTTCACTGGTAATTTCAGATTTGGAAACAAGAAAAAATCACAGGGTGCGAGGTCAGGTGAATACAAAGGCTGACGGCCTTGTTTGATTTGGTGTTTGGCCAAGAACTGCTGGACAAGATGTGATGCGTGAGCTGGGGTATTATCATGATGAAGCAACCATTCATCATTCCTGTGCAACTCTGGCCCCTTACGATGAACTGCATCTCTCAAACAAGTCAGAACTTGGAAGTAGTACTTCTTATTGATGTTTGGTCTTTTGGAGCATACTCCTGATGAACAATACCCTGGTAATCAAAGAAAACTGTGAGTATGATCTTGACATTGCTCCTCACCTGACAGGCTTTCTTGGGTCTGGGAGAGTCTGGAGTCTTCCATTATGAGGACTGAGCCTTAGTTTCCGGGTCATAACCATAAACCTATGATTCATCACCAGTAAATCTTTTTAATGAAATATGAGTCATTTTCAATGCATTCCAACAACTCCCTGGCTGCAAATAGTCAATCTTTTTGGTCAGGGGACAGGAGTTCCGGCACAAATTATACAGACAAACATCTCATCCGCAAATCAACATTAAGAACGGACTGTATGGACGCGAAACTGATGTCCACATCCTCAGCAAGCTCCATGATTGTCAATTGACGATATGAGCATGTAGCAGCAAAGCGCAGACAAACCAATGATACCAGGAGTCTGTTCAGAAGGTCCAAATCATCTATTTGTGCACAAGTCTCAAGCAAGTCAATTTCAAAATGGCTGAGCAAAGTTTTCAAGCATTACAACAACTTTTATAGACTTCTGTTCCATTCTAGGTATAGAAAAACATTTCATTGGTCCCGGTAACCTCCCGTACCTCCCGTACCTCTTCTATTGGTCCCGGTACTGATAAGTTTATCCAATTATGTCCCTTCTGTGGGCATGACACCTGCCTGCCCCCCTTCTAGTCCCAATTACAATGGTCAGTTCATCAACTTGTTACTTTCACACTCTCAAGGTTATAGGACCAATTTGTGCGTGCAGAAGAGCAAGGTTCTGTAACTCATCTGTCAGCACTCCTCATTATTTCTTTGCAGATGTACTTTTTCTTATCAGTAACTTTTAAACATGTCTTTTCTGTATTTTTCCATTTCTCAGTTCTGCAGTTCTGCTTACCTAAGCTAATTCAATACTTCTACTGAGTTCTATCTTACAATAGCAGCATATTGGGGGATGTGCAATCCTATATGCCTCTCCACAGGCCTCATTTACAGGTCAAGCTAGCCATGCTGGCCTGCTTATGTCAGACACCGTGGGTCACAGGCCTGCACCTGCCACAAGCATATTTCAGCATGCATTGCTTCAGCTTTGTCTTCATTCCTGCTTATAGATGGCCTTCCAGAATGTTCGTCACTGTCAACACAGTCGTCTTGGAAACATTTGCACCAGTCAAGCTTGAGCACGACTCATGCATTCATCGCCATACACTTGCTGTAACTTGTCATAAGTCTCTTTACATGAATCTCCAAGTTTCTGGCAGAATTTAATGCAAATTTGCTTTTCAGTTTTTTCACTCATCATAAATCTGACGAACTGCTTATACACGATACCAAAGATCGCATGATTAAAAAAAAGTACAGGTGTACTGTAGCCACGCTACATTCTGCACATGCAGAGCACATATTAGGTCACTGCATACTTTATATATATATATACACAACAAGTCTCGATACCTTTTGATCACACCTCGTAAACTGCTCAGTTGCTCACTGCTGGTACTACAGGAAAATGTATCCAAGATTTGCTCACCAGAAATCTGGCAACCTTTGCAAAATTCAACCTTTGCCACAGGACTTGTCAGCCCCATGTATCTCCATAGAATGCCAGGGGCCAGAGCAAAGATGATGTATCGGTGGTGGTAAATTTATAGAACTTGGGATTAGTCAAAGATTTGAACAGCATCTATCATTCACTCTCTTCAGGTCAAAAACAATGTGGGTAAATCGCGCTCAAAGTACAAGCATCTGGCCTAGCAAAAAAAGGTACTTAGAAACATGGCCGCCCGAATGATTAGGAAAGATTAGATGGTTGCCTAGGGCAAGTGCTTTGGGGAGGGGTGGGGGAGAGGCTGCAAAAAGCATCAGCATTCAAAGCAAACCGATAGATTCCGACAACCGCACAAACGCAAAGAACCATCAGAATATTCTTTTAGCTGCAGGAAGAGTAGGGACAGATATGCATACAAACAAAGTTAAATATTTAAAAGAATGATGTCCAATTATGCATTTTTATAGTATTGTGGTGTTCGGATCATCATGCTTGTTGAGTTTATCAGAATCTCAGGGGAGGGGAGGCCATGAGGCTGGAGGTTTTCCTATGACACCCGCTACCTTGAAACAGTCCTAGGTCCGGCTCTGCTGAGTGCTTAGAAAACACAATGACATGCTGACTCATTGACTCAGTAAATGCCATGCACTTTCATGGGAAGAGTTCCTTCATGCAATTTCTGCATTGGGGCTTCCATTCTCCAGGTTGCCTGGGGTAGGAGATGCTGAAAAATCACTGCTCGTGGTCTTAGGGAATGGGGTGGAGAAGGGGGAATTATGGCAACAACATTTGGATAGTTCATTGATTATAGGCTCCCAAAGGGAACCAGACTGCATATTTTTTAACCCGGGATTCTTACTGCACTGATCCAACTAAAGCATAGGTGTAAGAAGGGAAGACGATTAAAAATAGAGGGAAAAATCTACAAAGCGCTCATGGCACACGATCCCAGCCTGGCCCTGATTGAGTTGGAAGAAATAGGAGCAGGGGGGACTGCAGGGTTAATGATTAAAAAAAGAAGTAGGGAGAGAAAGAAATGATGCGGTATGTTTCAGGCATATGTTGAAGAGCTTTTAGGTAGGGAACAAATCCTGAATAATGGAAACAAAATAACATTTCATTAAAAGTTAGTTTCCCTTTCCATCGTTTTATAGAACTATATTTTAGCATCTTATACTCGTAGATATGAGAATTTCTATAGTGATGGCTTTTGAGGACTTTATGGGACATGTTCACTAAGTTGCATCTGGGTATGGTAATAGCAACTCAGCAAAAATGCAGATACTACTACTACTAATCATTTATATTGCGGTACAAGGTCTACGCAGTGCTATACATAGAGATGCACGACACAGTTCCTGCTCATCAGAGTTTACAATCTAATCAAGATGGAAAATCATCACAAAACTGGGGACTAGAGCATGGCAAGATACACATGAGTAGTGTACAAGAGAATGAGGAGCAGCAGGATCCAAAAGCAGCCTCAGAGAGGTGGGTCTTCAGCCTGGACTTAAATAGGGCCAGAGAAGGAGCCTGATGCACTGACTCAGGTAGTGTGTGTGTGTGTGTGTGTGTGTGTGTGTGTGTATCTGTAGTCTCTTCCAGGCATATGGAGCAGCAAGGTGGAATGAACAAACTCTGGAGTTGGCAGTGGCAGAGAAGGGCACAGATAAAAGGGATCTGCCAGAGGAGCGGAGTTCCTGAGGAGGGGTGTAGATTGAGATAAGAGAGGAAAGCTAGTGAGGAGACACAGAATGAATGCCCTTGTAGGTAAGTAGGAGAAGTTTGAACTGGATAAGGAGCCAGTGAAGTGACCCGAGAAAAGGGGTTACATGAGCATAGCGACACTGGCAGAAGATACGCCTTGCAGCTGTGTTTTGAACAGATTTAAGGGGAAAATGATGATTCAGAGGGAGACCAGTGAGGAGCAGGTTACAATAGTCAAGACAGGAGCTGACTAGAGAGTAGATGAAGGTCTTAGTAAGTGTGTGTAGAAAGGAAGAGATGAATTTTGCCAATGTTATAGAGAAAGAAATGGTAGGTCTTAGATATGAGGACAGACTTCAAGATATCAATATGTATACTTTAGAGAAAAGGTGGTATAGAGGAGATATGATAGAGATGTCTGAATACCTTCATGGAATAAGTGCACAGGAGGAGAGCCTCTTTCAATTGAACGCAAGCTCTGCTACAAGGGGACATAAGATGATGGTGAAAGGGGATAGTCTCAGGAGTAATATGTGAAAATATTTTGTTATGGAAAGAGTGGTAGATGCATGGAATAGTCTCCCAGTGGAGGTGGTAGAGATGAGGACAGTATCTAAATTCACAAAAGCATGGAACAAACACAGAGGATCTCTAAAGGTAAAAAGGGGACTATTGTAGATGATATGGAAGAGCAGACTAGACAGGCCATGTGGTCTTTTTCTGCTGTCATGTTTCTATGTTTCTATCTGTTGGATGTGTGGAGAGAAAGAGAGAGTAGAGTCAAAGATGATCCCAAGGTTGAGAACTGAGGAAACACAGAAGTGGAGTGTGTCCCCCGCAGCCCCCCCTGGTGGCGGCGTAGTTTTCCACGGAAGGGCTGGGGAGCGCACAAGATTATGGTGATTGGGGTTGGACAGGTGCGAGGGTCAAGGGTAGCAGTCCCTTGTGCCGGCCTCGTTACCAACTTCCCAAAAAGAACAAGTTCACACGAATATGGAGGGAAAAATGAAAAAGGCTTTATTTCCCCTTTGCACAAAAATGGTTCAAAAACAGGATAAACGGCTTTGGAAAGTAACAGAACTGAACAAATCCTTGCATCAGGTTTAAAGCACAAATGAAAAGGTCAAAGTAATGGCTGTTGGCTTCACAGTAATTTAAGGTAACATGAAATACTGCATTCACTTATGCATTCATAGAGGTAGGAATGAACTACAGCTTTTCTGCTGTACAATATGTACAATCCATCTGCTGGTCTGACTCTTCGCCTGCAGATTCCACTTGCATATATTCTATATCTGATAGCTCTGAGTCTGAGGCTTCTGCACAACTGAACTCTGGCTTTTTAAAAGCGTGCCGTACAGTTTCCCAGTGTTTGGTAGTTAGGTTAGGGCGTCGGCTTCTGGCCACTGGGTAAAACAAAGGCTCTTCTTCAGCTATAGTTTTAAAAGCTCTCTCAGCACAATGCTTAGTATTTACAGTTCTCCTCTTAGAGAAATTGTCTGTTAGCTTTTGCTTATAAATGTCATTGCTACAAGGAGAAACTTCCTTCCCCTGTCTTTCTCTTATGTTAGGCTTGAGCAAACAATTGCAAGAAATAGAAGCTTTACCTTTAGGCTTTCTTCTTTCTTTCTCAGGGAAGGCTTGAGGCCTAGTCCGGTTGTCCTCCAGCTCAGAATGGCCCAAGTTCTCCAATGATATCCCTCTTGCCTTAATATAGGGACGAACCTCTCTGTGCCAAGGCTGCAGCTGTTGCCATCTGCCCTTGCCTTCACTCCTGAGGCTTTCCAGGCCAGCACTCACGTTGCTTCTCAGGCCTGCTTTCTTTCTCTCATTCAAGACTGCCCTTTCTTTGGCTCTTGAATCTCTGTCCTCCTCTCTCAGGATACTTCTCTGGATATCTCCCTGGATATCTCTCTCTCCTTCCTCCTGGATATATCTCCGGATACCTTTTCCTCCTTGGATATCTTTCTCCTCTGGATATCTTTCTCTCCTTGATTCAGACCTGCCTCTGCTTAAATCCAAACTGACTGGGCCCAAGTCCTGCCCATAGAGGCGTGGTTCTTCAGACTCTGTACTGACTCTCATGCTCCCTCTAGGTGGATCCTCAGGATATTGCAGGTTATACCTGTTTTTTTCTGGATTTAAAACTTTTCTTCTCTCTGCAAGAGGGTCTGCTGCATCACACATCCCCCTTCTTAAAATATTACGGGCTGTGGGGAACTCTTCTCCGCAGCACGTAATACAGGACCTGATATCGGCTTTACACTGCTGCTTGTGACCATGTGTTGTTTGACTGTTGTTTGCCGGCCCCCTGTTGAGGTGATACCCATGCTCAGTATGAGCCCACAGCACGTCCCGTTCCTGCCAAGGTCGAAGAAGATTGGCGTGATAGACCTGTTCCTGTCCTTTTGTGTCTCGGACGACATAGGAAGTGGTGCCCACCGGGTTAACGACTGTATGAGGACCCTTCCACTGGTACTCAAACCTAGGAGCAGCTCCAGGTACTAGAACCACTACCTTCTCTCCGACCTTTAAGTGTCTCGGTTTCATCCGCCTGTCATAATACTGTTTCTGTTTCTTCTGGCTCTCTTTGAGTTTTTCCGTGGCGAACCGGGAAGTTCGCTCTAGGCGTGTTCTTAAATCCCTCAGGAATAGGGGTATACCTACTTCCTCTTCCACTGGCTCGATCCATTGTTCTCTCAACACGTCTAGTATACCTCTAGGCGTCCGTCCGTACATGAGCTCATACGGCGATGTACCTAACGAGCTCTGTTTCCTTTCCCTGCAGGCGTATAGTATGAAGGGTAACATGGTGTCCCATTCTTTCATTTGTCCGTTTAAGGCCCGTCTAAGCATCTGCTTTATACTTTGGTTTAAGCGCTCTACCAACCCATTGCATTGGGGATGGTAGGCTGCCGTCTTCACGTGTCGGATCCCGAACGCATCCCAGACTTGGGCGAGGTATTTTGATAGGAAATTACTCCCCCTGTCTGTCAAGACTTCTTGCGGGAATCCGACCTCGCAAAATAATTTGACCATCTCGGCTGCAATTGACTTAGCGGAAATATTCCTCAAGGGAACTGCCCAGGGGAATCGAGTGGCCTGGTCAATAATTACCAGGATATACTGGAAGCCCCGCGGAGTCTTGATAAGCGGTCCCATGATGTCCATGGCCAGTCTCCTAATGGGTTCCGCTATTACAGGCATCGGGACTAGCGGCACTCCCGCTGGTAGGTGCGGTGTAACCCTTTGGCAGGACGCGCAGGATTCGCAGAAGCATGTTGTCTCTCGGAAAACCCCCGGCCAGTAAAACCTGGCTAAAATCTGGTCCAGGGTGCCTTGTGAGCCCTTATGGCCTCCTATTGGATGGTCGTGTGCTAGTCGCAAGACGGACAATTTAAATTTGCTCGGGACCACTAACTGTTTACAAATAAGTCCAGTTCGCAAATCTTTGCTTTCTCGATACAAGATATCTTCATCCATGATGAATCTGGGGTATGTCTCACAGTCTTCCTGGGCCTGCTCGATCGCCCGGACCAATGCAGGGTCCGTCCTTTGCTCCATTTTAAAGGAGGGGAATTTTTCTATCACCTCCGCCGATATCCAAGGCATGCCTCTTCCTGCCTTCAACTCAGCTCTCCCTTGGGATCGACATTTCCTCTCTCTCCTTCGGTCGGCTTTAGGTTTTCGTCCCTTCCTTGATGGGTCCGCTATTAGCTCATCATGTGAAGGGAGATCTCCTATGGAAGCCTCTTTTGAACAAGAGGGCTTCTCACCATCTTGGGAGTGTGCCCTTGTGGAGACTAGAGCCTTGATCTCCCCTGTATCCTTCTCCATACTATTCAGTTGGGGTATGGGAGCTTCCGACAGATCAGGTTGTATGCAAGTGGAATCTGGCCTTTTCTGAGGCGACAAACCTTCCATTAAAGTTTTTCTAAATTGTGGCCAATCACGGCCCAGGACCAATTCCTGTGGTAACTTAGGTACTACTGCGATCAGCATTTCCTTTACAATGCCCATACCTTTTACCCACAATTTATAAACTGGATAGCGTGTGGCTGCTCCATGCACGCACTTTATCTTTACATACCCCTGTGGAGATTCTGGAACCGAGAGGCCATGAGCCTGGATCGTTGACCATAATCTTTTAGAAACCATGATCTGGTCGGCTCCAGAATCCAATAACGCTTGCACACTTATACCTTGTACTTTTACATCAAGCAGAAAACCATTACGTATTGGTCTTGGTGATTCTCCCACCAAGGCAGTTCGTGAATAACACTCATACTGTAAATGTCCCCTTTTCCCACATGTGAAACATTTCCTTGCACTCTCCTTTACTAGAGGCTTATCATTTTTCCACCGGCCAACTGGAGGACGTGAGGGACTCTCCCTTTTTTGTGCCTCCAACCCCATGGCTATTTTTGGGCCTGCCCTAGGCTGGGTCACTTTTTCGGCCTCTAAATACCTCTCTGTAAGGGCTATTGCCTCTGTGGTAGTGCAACAGTTCTGTAACATTAAGAAATTTTGCACTCTACTGGGTAGGGCAATCATGTACTGCTCAAGAATTATAGCGTCCATTAGGGTGCCTGTGCTCTTCTTCTCGGGCTGTAACCACTTATGGGCTAGGCTATGTAATCTATGACCTAGTGCCTTGGGTGTTTCATTAGCCTTAAGAAAGGTAGCCCTAAACATTTTGTTGTAAGCTAATGGCGTAAGGCCCATACGATCTCTAATCGCTATTACTACATCTTTATAAGAATTTGCTAAAGTCGGGGGCATTGACCTATAGGCAGCCAGCGCCTCACCCGTGAGTGATGCTGCTAGCCGTATTGCCCTCTTCTCCTCTGGCCACTTAGCTGAGTGCGCAATTCGAGCAAATGTATCTAAAAAGTCATCTATATCATCGTTCGGACTTAGCTTGCCAATCACTAAATCAGAACAGGACCATTGTCCGTGGTCAAGGTTTACCAGTCCGGCGACCGATAGTTTCTCCACCTTGCTTTTGGCCAGTTCCTCCCGCTGCTGCATGAGCCACCTGTCCATCGTTTCTAGGACTGGGAGTTGCTGTGCCTGTATCACCTTCAGCGCTTGTTCTTGGCTCTGTTGTGCCAGCTCCGCCTGCTTGCTGAACTGGTGTGCCATCCAGGCACATAATTCTTTAGGCTCCATGGTACCTGGTGAAAGAACAAACAGAAAAAAAAACCCCAAGTGTGGCTCTTTACAAAAACTTTTCCACACCCCCTTTTTTTTTTTTTTTTAACTTCCCCAGATATCCAACACTAGGTAGGCTTAAGTACGTATTACCTGTTTCTAGTGTTGAGTAAGCTTTGGGGAATATATGCTGTTATCCCAAGGTCGCTCCACTGCTTCTAGACTCGCCGCAGGATTTCCAACCTTCAGGATTTTCTTTTAAATCCGGTCCGGATTTCAGGAACTCCACTCCACGTTTTCCAACTCCAATCCGGTTTTGGTGTCTGCTCTATTCCAGGCTTTCCTTCCGGTCCAGTTTTTGTAGCAAGATGGTTCAGGTTTTACTTTGAGGGGTTTTTTTTTCAAAAAAAAAAAAAGAGAAAGATTGTACTTTCCTTGGTACAGTTGCAGGTACAGTCCTGTAGGCTTATGGGTGCCGTAAAGATATTCTGCCAACTACACCACTTATGTCCCCCGCAGCCCCCCCTGGTGGCGGCGTAGTTTTCCACGGAAGGGCTGGGGAGCGCACAAGATTATGGTGATTGGGGTTGGACAGGTGCGAGGGTCAAGGGTAGCAGTCCCTTGTGCCGGCCTCGTTACCAACTTCCCAAAAAGAACAAGTTCACACGAATATGGAGGGAAAAATGAAAAAGGCTTTATTTCCCCTTTGCACAAAAATGGTTCAAAAACAGGATAAACGGCTTTGGAAAGTAACAGAACTGAACAAATCCTTGCATCAGGTTTAAAGCACAAATGAAAAGGTCAAAGTAATGGCTGTTGGCTTCACAGTAATTTAAGGTAACACGAAATACTGCATTCACTTATGCATTCATAGAGGTAGGAATGAACTACAGCTTTTCTGCTGTACAATATGTACAATCCATCTGCTGGTCTGACTCTTCTCCTGCAGATTCCACTTGCATATATTCTATATCTGATAGCTCTGAGTCTGAGGCTTCTGCACAACTGAACTCTGGCTTTTTAAAAGCGTGCCGTACAGTTTCCCAGTGTTTGGTAGTTAGGTTAGGGCGTCGGCTTCTGGCCACTGGGTAAAACAAAGGCTCTTCTTCAGCTATAGTTTTAAAAGCTCTCTCAGCACAATGCTTAGTATTTACAGTTCTCCTCTTAGAGAAATTGTATGTTAGCTTTTGCTTATAAATGTCATTGCTACAAGGAGAAACTACCTTCCCCTGTCTTTCTCTTATGTTAGGCTTGAGCAAACAATTGCAAGAAATAGAAGCTTTACCTTTAGGCTTTCTTCTTTCTTTCTCAGGGAAGGCTTGAGGCCTAGTCCGGTTGTCCTCCAGCTCAGAATGGCCCAAGTTCTCCAATGATATCCCTCTTGCCTTAGTATAGGGACGAACCTCTCTGTGCCAAGGCTGCAGCTGTTGCCATCTGCCCTTGCCTTCACTCCTGAGGCTTTCCAGGCCAGCACTCACGTTGCTTCTCAGGCCTGCTTTCTTTCTCTCATTCAAGACTGCCCTTTCTTTGGCTCTTGAATCTCTGTCCTCCTCTCTCAGGATACTTCTCTGGATATCTCTCTCTCCTTCCTCCTGGATATATCTCCGGATACCTTTTCCTCCTTGGATATCTTTCTCCTCTGAATATCTTTCTCTCCTTGATTCACACCTGCCTCTGCTTAAATCCAAACTGACTGGGCCCAAGTCCTGCCCATAGAGGCGTGGTTCTTCAGACTCTGTACTGACACTCATGCTCCCTCTAGGTGGATCCTCAGGATATTGCAGGTTATACCTGTTTTTTTCTGGATTTAAAACTTTTCTTCTCTCTGCAAGAGGGTCTGCTGCATCACAAGTGTTATCCACAGAAATAGAGAAGGGAGGAAAGGGAGAGATGGGTTTTGAGGGAAAGATAAGTAGCTCAGTTTTGGCCATGTTCAGTTTCAGACAATGATGAGACATCCAGGCAGCAATATCAGATAAGCATAAAGTTGTTAGCATAAAGATGGTACTGAAAACCATGGGAGGAAATAAGTGTACCAAGGGACCGAGTGTAGAGAGAGGAAAGGAGAGGTCCCAAGATAGAGCCCTAAGGTGCACCAACTGAAAGCGGGATGACAGTAGAGGAGAATCCACCAGAGCATACACTAAAAGTGTGATGGGAGAGATAAGAAGAAAACCAGGACATAATAAAGCCCCTAAATACAAGCGAGGACAGGATATCAGGGAGAAGGTGGTGATCAACAGTGTCAAAGGCAGCAGAAATAGGTAGAGGCCTTTGGATTTGGTGAGGAACAAGTTGCTGGAGACTTTGGCAAGGGCCGTTTCTGTGGAATGTAGACAACCAAAGCCAGATTGCAGTGGATCCAAAAGGACTTGAGAGAAAAGAAAGTCAAGTCAGCAGTGGTGAATGGCTTGTTCAAATATCAATTTTGTGTGCTATCTGCACAAATCACGTTAGCTGCATGAGTGAGCAGAAAATGGACAGAGAGTGGGTATGTCTGTTATGAGCAGTTACTGTGCATGCCAACATTGCCACATTACCTGCATTTTCAGTGAGGTATCTGTTGGTGAAATCGTTTGCATGCCCCCAACAGATACCACACGACTTTTGCAGCTAACACCATGGTATTTGCGTAAAAACACCACGTTAGCTGCAAAAGACTAATGAGGTTTAGTAAATTTGCCCCTAACATACTGTTTTATAGTTTCCTAACCTTTTGACTAAGATAAAAAATGAACTGAGACTGAGCAGACAGCAGTCCTTTCGTGGCTTACTGGCTGACATTAGGAACCTGCAGAATACATGTATGTATATATTTTTGTATGTGGTATGTGCATGTGTGTTTCTTTGTGTATGTATGGATAATGTTCTGTCACTTGACCACCCACGGTTGACAAAACTATTTGGATTTTAGTCAAACCTAAAGGATTAAACCTCTCTTAAAATGATAAGTAAATTAAAGATGTTGTTTTGTTATATAACACCATGAAATAAAAAACTCCAAAAACTGATGTGTATAGAATAATCAATTGTAAAAAAACACACCAGTCATACTATTCCCTCAATGCCTAAATTCACACTAGAGCAAGAAAAACGTTTTGTAAAAGAGGCCCCTTTTATTTAACTTTAAATGCCTCTATGTGTGATACTCAAACTTAATCCCAAGTACAATATAGCTAATAGACTACTTAGCTCCAGAACGCTGTGCTCAATTCCATAACAGGAAATCCAGGAGTGAGGCTGTTCCTGACCTGACTCAAGTTTTTCCAGGTTTGTACCAGAGTGGAGGAGTAGCCTGCTGGTTCGAACATTGGCTTACTAATTAAGAGAGCAGTGTTCCATTCCCACTTGCACTCCGTTTAGCCTTGGGTAAGTCACCTAGCCCTCTATTACCTCAGAAGAAGGGTTGGCAAACTACTTCTGGTCAAACTGCCAAAGAAGTCCAGGAGCTGCTGGGTTGCCAAGAGTCAGCATAGACTGAAAGTCACACATTGCATTTGTATAACAGCTACTTCTGTGGGAAAGGAACAGCTGCGCACTCCAGCCATGCTCAGTGCTGAATCCCCAACCAAAGACGGCATTGCTGTTGAAAAAACTCAGCATGGCTGGAATATGCAGCCATTCCCTTTCTCCTGAAGCATCCCTTACAGAGCTGGCAAAACTCGAGGGGAGTTGGGAGCAGTCCCCCTCTTGGATTTCCTGTTATGGAATTGAGCACATTGTTCTGGAGCTAAGTATTCTACTAGCTACTGTATATTGTGCCTGGGATTCTGTTTGAATATCACACACAGAGACATTTCAAGTTAAATAAAAGGAGCAGATGAAAGATAATTCATGGGAGCTGCCATGGTGTCTGTCTGAACACTCAGGTTGCCCTGTACTGATGCTTCTTTTACAAAGCTTTTTTTCCTTTCTCTAGTGTGAAGTTAGGCATTGGGGGAATTGTATGATTGGTATGGTTTTTTTTTACAACTTCTTTGTTATATAAAGCATTTTCCCAAGTTTCAAACCACACCATAGACCTATGTACTAATGTGAAGTATAAATAATATATTCTGGGAATATTCAATGATTTTGCTTAGCATCAGTTTTTGCTGCACTGAATATATGTCATAGTGTGAATCACAATACTATAGCATTGCTCTGCTTGTATAAGAGATGCTGCTTTTGTGACCATATCAGAGACGCACAATTCAGGAGCCTTTCACAGTATTCATTATGAGATAGAAAGTCATTGCTGAGCATCAATAGAAATTGCAGTACCCAAATACCACCACTAGGTGTCAGGCACGGAACATGTTTTGGTTAAAGATTGACTTTTCAGGTTTTCCTTCACGGTTCTTACCTTTCTCCGACTGAAGGAAAAGAAGAAATGAAAATAAAGTTTCCCAGAAAAGGTACAGAAATGTTCTGCTGTGGATCAGGAATTGATTAAAGGCAGGAAATGCAGTGTAGGACTAAGTGTTCACTTCTCCCAGCGAAAAAAAGGAAAATAAAGGTAAAGTTCCCCGCGTTAGGTTCCCCGGATGCCTATATAAGGAAATGGGTGGTGCATCATTATGGCAAGCAGTGTCAGATAACGTGCGTTACAAGGCACCTCATAAGGCATGTTGCAAGGCACCTTATTAGGCACAGTACAAGGCACATTATAAGGCACGTTACAAGGCGCCTAATTAGGCACAATACCAGGCACGTCATAAGGCACGTTATAAGTCACCTTATTAGGCACAATACAAGGGACATCATAATGCACGTTACAAGGCACCTTACTAGGCACAGTACAAGGCATGTGTCTTGTAATGTGCCTTATATGGTGCCTTGTAACGTGCCTAATAAAGTGCCTTGTAACATGCCTTATAATATGCCTTGTACTGTACCTAATAAGGTGCCCTATAATGCCTTATAAGGAGTGATGGCAACTGTGGTGAGGGTATTATGGGCTGGCAGCACAGATCGGCAAAGATATGACTTTCACAGGCATGCAAAATATCTGACATGAACAGGAGAGAACAACAAGGAATCGAACCCATGACCACTGCTTAAAATGTCAGTGTACTAACCAGTAGGCTATATCTCTGTGGTTTGTTGCACAGCAATGGCTGGGTACAGAAGAACTGCAGGTCACCGCACAAACCGTCTACTCTGTGTGCCAGGATAGGGTTACCCCACCAGCACCCATGATGCATTGCACATGCAGAACAGCAGCCTACAGCTGACCACCAATTGAGGTCTGCGCCTCTTCGGTACTGATGGACTTACAGTGCGTGATACTGGCACCGAGTAGCTACAGACCATGCCATTGTGCAGGTTCCATGTTCACCCTGAGGGATAGGATGGGCACCCAGCACTAGTTCCACAGTACATGTGGTGCTAGAAATAGGTCCCACTGCACAGCCCCATCACTACAAGTGTGTGACAGGTGTTCCCAGCAGTGCAACTGACAGTATTTCTGTGGTCTACAGTCACATGTGGCCCTGTGGGACTGGACACCATCCAGATTAGTGCATATGCGGTGATAAGGTCTAGATGCCATGGGTACCTGTTATCAGGGCAGTGGGGTGTCCAGGCTTGCATGAGGTTTAGATAGTACTGCTTTTATGGGTCTATGTGGCATGTACTATATACCCCAAGGGGCCCAGAATCACCCCTTTTGTAGATGAGAGTGTGGTGGTACAGGTGCCTGCACCCTGGAGTATGGCTGTAGTATCAGAAACCACAGTCCTGGTGGCAGATGACAGCCCTCCAGGTTGATGGGCCAGAGCAATATCTGTGACCATGGCAGACCAGCAGTGATGCTTGGGGTGGGCAGGGGAAGGTTCAATTGTCCCACGTCACAGTCTGCCATCCATCAGCAGACAGCACAATCAGACTGCACCTGTGGCATACTACAGGGTGGTCCCACCATGCACAGACTAATTGCAGACAGCCCACTAACCAGTACATAGTGCATGCTCACAGTGGAACCCTGTGCACCCAGAGGTGGGATGCACAACACAGACACCAAGCAGGTATCTCCGTGATTGGGCCCCAGATCCGGAAACACACAGGAATCACTGAAAACAAATAATGTGTGGCAGTATGTGGGAACATGGACATGCCATGGTCACTGCTCGGTCAGAGTGAGTGACCTCCCAGCGTGACATGCTGTGGCCGCCCTGTCCATGCAGGTGGTGGTTAAGCACTACAGTGTCACAGCCATTGCCCTTCACTCTGTGCAGATGCATCCTGGCCAATCTGCCCTGTCTGGGCCATACCCACAATATCTTGCTCCTCATTATATACATTTGCAGGCTGACACTGGAAACAGTGTGAGCAATGTGGACTCAGTGAGGTGTTAGCAGACACAAAACAATGGATAGACATATGCACACTCCCACACCTATCTCAGCATTGTTCAGAGATAGAGGTGGGTAACACCCCTGCCCGACACACTGGTCCTGATCACAGTGCTGACATTGCTAAACTGTGCAGGGGTTAGTAGTAGTGCTCTGTTGATAACCGCAGCTCCGTGCTGGGGCCACCAGCCTAACACTCCATGAGGCTGTGGATAGTGGAGCCTGTGTGAGTGGGTGTCTGTACCCCTGTGCACCACTGCGTTGGGGCTTGCACATGTTGTTGTGGCTATATTGTGGGATAAAACTATGGGGTGATGCTCTGAAAGATCCACAGTATGGGACTTGAACCTCTGACCCTCTGCTCTTGGACACACTGGCTGAGTGTACTGCATCACACTGTTGCCACAGCAGCATAGTGGTCCCTGGGGCCACCCTTACTCTCCCCAGCCTGACCTCTTCTGTTGCACTGCACACCATGTACTGGTACAGGGCATGGCCTAGGTCCACTGCAGGCAGGTGCCACTGCTCTCTCCATCACAAACAACCCCCCCCCCCCACCATGCAGCTATGACCATATGCTGTCGGTGCCGGTGGTGCACAGTCCCAGACCATCCAGGGGGCAGGTAGGCAGCTGCCTAAGGTGTGTGTTCTTGGGTAGAGGTGCCTACATAGCTGTCCATGCTTCCTCCGGCATTGCCTGTCAATGTTATGTGCCCCTTGGGGTACCTGCTGGGTAATGTCCCCTGAATGGGACACTGTGGGACACAGACTCATGGGCATGTTTGACCCTGGTCAGTTGCTGTCTTGCTGGTTTCCATTTTCAGCATTCCTATGTGCCACCTAGGCAACCGCCTAGTCCACCCCATGCCCCAGTAGCCCCCACTGCGTGTCTCGCCTGCAGCCCCCATGCCCCATTTGCACCATCGCCATAGTGGACTTTCATACCTGGGCACTATGCTGTTGCTGCAAATGGAGCACTACTATCATCTTTCTTGGGCTCCCTGCCTATGCTGTACATTGCTGACACTGAAATGGTTTCCCTCTCCTGCAAATTTGCTTCAAACGCCAGGTTTTCACTTGCATTAGTTTTCAGTCCTTTAGTTCCCCACATTGGTGTCACGGGAGCCTCTCCCCACCCACTCCCCACCCATTGACCCCTTCTCTCCACCCTCTCTCCACCCTTTTCTGGATGTACCGCGGCCAGGAATGCTAGCACGTGTTAGTTACCACTAACGTGCGTTAACGTTATCTAATGTGCGTTAACATTATCTAACGTGCGTTAACGTTATCTAACGTGTGTTAACATTACCTAGCATGCGTTAACGTTACCTAGCATGTGTTAACATTACCACGGTTACTTTACTGCAGTTTAGTAAACATACCCCTAAGTATCTGTACTGGGTGAGGAATTTTTAACATATTTACCAATGATTTGGAAAAGGGAACAATAAGTGAGATGACTACATTTGAAGGTGACAAAATATTATTCAAAGTTGTTTAAATTGCCAGTGGAATGTGAGGAATTGCAGGAGGCACATATAGGTTACTGGGCACCTAATTAGCAGATGAAATGCAATATATAAAAATGCAAATTAAGGAAAATAATACTAACTATAGGTACATGATGCTGGAATCCACAATTGGAGTCACTATCCAAGAAAGCTATCTAGGAGTCATTGTGGACAACGAGGCTAGATTTATAAGAGGGGACCTAGCTAAAGAACTCTTTAAGGCACCTATATTGCACTTATTTTATAAAGACAAGAAAACACCTACCTGTCGTTATAAAATGCTAGCATAAATTGCAGAAATCATGCCGTAATGTGCGGACATTTAAATCAGCCCACACCTACATTTTTCCAGAACACACGGAAATGTGCTTGTGCGCTTTTCTCATGCTCCATCTAAACTCTGCCCATGTGTGTGCCTACTGGTACCATCATGTCAACACACATATTCATGTGCTTGTTGGTATTTTATAATAGGTCATTAGTGCAGGTATGTGGCCACATTCATGACTAATATACCATCAAAGTCTGATACGTTGTGATTTCATGTCCCTTATAAAATTACCCCCAATATGTTAAAATGCTCAGCTCGGCATGCAGCGGCGGTAATGAAATGAAATAGCATGTTCAAAATTATTTGGGAAGGGAAAATAAAATGGAGAAATAATTACTCTGTATTGATCCATGGTGTCACTGCACCTTAAGTACAGTGTGCAGTTTTATCTGCCCCATCTCAAAAAAAGGTATAGCGGAACTAGAAAGGATAATCAAAATGATAAAAGGGATGCAAAGGACTCCCTAGAAAGAAAGGCTGGACAACTTAGGGGTCTTCTGCTTGGATGATATGATAGAAATCTATAAAATCATGAGAGGGGTGGATAGGTAAATAGAGACAGGTTGCTTACCATTTCCAATAGTACGAAGAGAAGGAGACCCTCAGTGAAGCTCAGAGGCAATATATATATTTTTTTACTCAGGATAAATTAAGCTGTGGAATTTGTTGCTGGAAGATTTGGTCAAGAGTTAGCACAGGCAAATTTAAAAAGTTTTTGGACAAGTTCCTGGAGGAAAAGTCCATAAACCATTATTAGTCATGTAGGTCTGAGCTAATCATCACTTCTGTCTGGTGATGAGCACTAAGGAATGAAACTAATCTTTGGGATTCTTCTGGGTACTTGCAATCTGGATTGACCACTATAGGAGATGGGATGCAGGACTTGATAGATTTTTAACCTGACTCAGTGTGGCACATGTTACGTTCTTATGTACACCAATCTGTCGGTGAAACTATGTGGATATTGTCTCATTTCTTCATATTTGGGGGAGTTGCCTGATCATTTGAGTTATTTAGATTTTGCCTTCATTGTGAGGGCCAGCATTCAAGGGTGGCATCCACTGACCCTAAGTTACCTGTTTAGTAATGTACCGTAAATATTTGGACTTACCATATGTTAGAAGCAAACATGAATGCACAGAAATGCAAAGTTTGTGTGGCAAATGTTGGGGGCACGCCTGGATCTGCAATGCATTTACCAAAGAGGGCAGACACTTACTGCAGCGGAAGGTGACCAAAATGATTTGGAGCCTGCGTCAGAAGACTTGTGAGAAGAGACTTGAAAACCTAAATATGTACACTCTGGAGGAGAGGAGGGACAGGGGAGATATGATTCAGACCTTTAAATACTTAAAGAGTATTAATGAACAAACAAACCTCTTCCAAAGACGGGGAAGCTATAAAACTAGAGGGCATAACATGAAGCTGAAAGGCAATGTCTGGAAATACTTTTTCACTGCAAGGGTGGTGGATGCTTGGACTGCCCTCCCAATGGAAGTTGTGGGGGCAAACACAGTGACAGAATTCAAAATGGCATGGGACAGACACAGTGGATCCCTTTACAGCAACAGGATAAAATCAAAATAAATATAATTATTTCTTATATCTCAACAAAAAAGGGTGACCTACACGGAGTGGTGGGTACACCCTAGACAAAGGCATGGGGGGGGGGGGATGTGGCCTGCACAGAGTGGCAGGTGCACCTACTCGTGCCGCCTTGCTGGGCAGACTAGATGGACCATGCTGGTCTTTATCTGCCATCATATACTATGAGGTTCAAGCATTAAATCTGATTATTTCAAGAGAATAGCTTTGGAAAAAAGCATGTCTATACTCCGATTTTAAAATGTTTATAGGAACTTTCCAGCTGTAATTCGGTTGAAAGAGTATTCCGAAGTTTAGGGGCAATGCACCCGAATGCTGAATTACCTACTGACTCTAACTTCAGTTTAGTATGAGATGGAATTATTAGAAAATTCACCTGAAATGAATGCAATGTATGAGAGGTACCATAGGGGATTTAAAGGGAATTGAGATAGAAAATCCTATATAAAAGACCTAATGTGCCGAGAGCAAGATTTTACATTTAATTCTAGCCCAGATTGGAAGCCAGTGTTATTCCCAAAGCAGAGGTGTTCACATTATATTTCAACTTTGCTGAGTAAGTTGTAATATTTTGTGTTGGGACTGGGGGACTCTGGCTAAAAGGGAATTAGTCAGTGGAGTAAATTCTGCCCAAGCAGTCCCACAATGAGGGGGTGGGGGCAGGACGTGGGCCTACACAGCAGCAGTAATGGACAGCGGCAAACTTACTTTAACATGCTTGTCGAGCTGCCTTTTAAGTTTCCACCAAGCCCAGTGGCTGATACCCCCTGGGCTGAAGTCTCGCAATAACTGCCGCACCACAAGACTTCGGCCTGGGTGGTAACAGACACTGGGCCTAGTGGAAACCTAAAAGAGCAGAAGCAGCGTGGCAAACATGTTAAAGTAAGTTTGCTGCTGTCTCCTGGGAAGAGGGCTGCATGTGGGGACATGCCACACAACAATGGCGTCCTTCAGCTAAATTTTGCTTGGCGGACCCTCACTAGAACATACAGCACCAACAATAGTCCAGGTTAGTATTGGCATCTCTGATCTCTCACGGTAAACTTCTCGTCATACCTCTGGAGGTCAAACTGCCAAATAAGAATGATAACGATCAGGAAGGAGATCGAGGTGAGGGTTGATGCTGATGCTGGGGAGTTCAGGATGCTTATCTCCCAATTGCAGCCACACTTACTGCTTGCCAGTAGTGCAGCCGCCTCTTGAGGAAGCGTTGAACGTACCTATACTGTTGGCAGCCAAGGCAATTAGTGTGCAGTAAAGTAACCCACTCCAACTGCAAGCACCATCCATGGCCATTCTTCACTCACAGCCCACCCAGTTCCTGCCTCATACCTCAGCAAGCGGCATTAGGGGCCTGATATTCATTTGCGACAGCTATGTGCCTCTAAGACGCATAGCCATCGTCGCTGGACTGTAACCTCAGATATTCAATCTGATATCCACTCTTCTGGTAGATCGCTTCTATCTGTGCCCTTCTCTTCTACTCTCAACTCCAGACTTCAATCCTTTCACCTTGCTGCTCCTTATGCCCGGAACAAACTACCTGAGTCTGTGCATCAGGCTTCATCTCTGGCCCTTTTCAAATATTTATTTATTTTATTTATTTATTTATAAACTTTTATATACCACCACTTCCAGAGATTAGTTAGTGGTGGTTTACAATGAACACAACAAATAGGTTTGCATTATAACGTCAGAGGAACTTATTTACAGTGAACGGTCAGCATAACAGTTAACTTTACATTGCAACAATGTAGAACTTATTTATAAGTAATGAAGTTGAAGATGAAGTTATTTCCAGAATTTTATATAAGTCTCAATTCACTGGTACATAAACTTTTGATATGTGAGAGTTAAGGAGAATGGTTGAATTGGATTGGGGAGGAAGTGGTGATTCTTTCTAGATAAATTAGATGAGGATCACATAAAGTGGAGTAGGTTTGCATTTATCTTATCATGTGCCTTGTCAATTATTGTAACTATTCTTAATTGAAGCAATTAATATCCCAAGTCTGATATCAGTATTTGTTAATGTTTCATATTAGTTAAGTTTTATGTTGTCTTGAAGCTCTGGATATTCAATGTTATTTGGGGCAAAGTATAATTATAAAGGTGAAGACCTACTATATCAAAAGATAGGAATGAAGCCCAAGTTTGAAAAGGGGATCTAGGTAGGAATTGGGACGTCCAGGTCAGGATGTTTATAGTCCTTGAGTATTTTACGTAAGGCTCTGCTGAACACAGAACCTTTTGTACAATATTTATTTATTATATCTATCAAAATTTGTTATAGCGCTACAATGGGTTCCATCTAAGCAGTTTACAAAGTCAATAATAGATATGAAAACATGACGAAGGCAGACATTAGCCTGCAGGGTACAGCATGCATAGGACAACAGTTAATCGAGGTACACAACAAAAATTCCAGAGTCTGCATGAGAAACTAGTCCAAGGCCAAGGGAAATTTGTGATCAATGTAAAGGCCTGGTTAAAGGGCCCGATCTTCCGCCAGCCTCGATATGCTCACATAACCCCTCTTCACTTCATTGACTCCCTATCCATTTCCATATCCAGTTTTCAAACTTTTACTGACTTACAAGCACATTCATTCTGCTGCCCCTCATTACTTTTCCTCTCTTATCTCTCCCTACACTCCTCCTTGGGAACTCCGCTCTTCTGGTAGATCACTTCTATCTGTGCCCTTCTCTTCTACTCTCAACTCCAGACTTCAATCCTTTCACCTTGCTGCTCCTTATGCCCGGAACAAACTACCTGAGTCTGTGCATCAGGCTTCATCTCTGGCCCTTTTCAAATATTTATTTATTTTATTTATTTATTTATAAACTTTTATATACCACCACTTCCAGAGATTAGTTAGTGGTGGTTTACAATGAACACAACAAATAGGTTTGCATTATAACGTCAGAAGAACTTATTTACAGTGAACGGTAAGCATAACAGTTAACTTTACAGTGCAACAATGTAGAACTTATTTATAAGTAATGAAGTTGAAGATGAAGTTATTTCCAGAATTTTATATAAGTCTCAATTCACTGGTACATAAACTTTTGATATGTGAGAGTTAAGGAGAATGGTTGAATTGGATTGGGGAGGAGTTAGGGCGTCTGTGGTGGCTGGTTAAAGGTGCTGGAGCTATAGTATTGGATGAAAAGGTGCGTTTTGAGTTCCTTTTGAAAAGACTGAAGATCTTTTATAAGCTTTAAGTTATCTGGGAGCGCGTTCCAGAGGGTAGGGGCAACATGGATCCTGATCCGCTTGGTCTCCTATGTGTTTTCCTTACCATTCTCCTATATGTATCCTTGTCCACAGCTGTTCTGCTGTCTGTCTTGACTAGATCGTAAGCTCTAATGTGCAGGGGCTGCCTTTTACATGTGCCTGTACAGCACCGTGTATGCCTTGTAGCTCTATATAAATGACTAGTAATAGTAGTACTTCCGGTTTTAAACTTCTTAAACTCTCAAAGAGAAGCTCGAGGGGCAGGACATTCCAAAAAAAAAAAGGTGCAAAATAGATAAAAGCCCAACAGCGAGCAAATTTCAACCGAAATTTATCCAAGGAAGGTATTATGAAACGATTAGCCTGAGAGAAAAAAAGAGAGTGTGTAGGGCAATACGAACCAACATGGATCCAAAGTAAGAGGGAATCGCTGTATAGCAGGTCTAGGGGGCAAGGATGAAACCCTTGAACCTATTCTGATATCAGATTGGACGTCAGTGTTTCTCATGCAGTAATGGTGTGTTTGAGTCAAATTTCATGACATTGTATAAGTGCTTTATGGCAACATTTTGGATTAATTGCAACCTTTTCAGCTGTCAATGGGAGATGCCTGTTAGCAGAGAATTACTATAGTCCAACTAGCTAATAAGCAAAGATTTCAGCAATGTGCAGACTGTGCATGCAACCAGGACCTGATTCTGTGCAGGGTGAAAAGGATTTCTCTGCTGTTTTGGATATGTGAGGGGTGGAAGATAAGGTGCTGCCAATTTCCACACCAAAGGATAAGAAGGAAGGGTCTGATATTCAAAGGTATTTACATGGTTTACAGACTTATAAACCGTGTAAATGCCTCTAAGTGGGAGGTTCATGTTAGTGCCGCTTAATATACATGGGTGCCACCAGTATACGCCCTGGTGCTAACTGCTTAGCATTGGGACATTCTGGGGGTGGTACCCATCGCTAACCAGTCAGCATCAATATTGAGCAGCTGTCTGGTTAGCGACCCGTGGGTAAAGATACGTGCGGCAAAAATGGACCTATCTTTACCTGTGGGAGCTAAGCAGACAGCGGCTTAATATTGCCACTGTCCGGTGTGCTTGTGGGCTGTGCAGCTGACTAGAATATTCAGTGCTGGTGGCTGAATATGGCCCAGCATTGTAGATCATGGGGCAAGAATCACAAGTCCTGTACATGAGCTACGTGCTGGATTTCACAAAACTACACATACAAAAGGAGACAATTGAGGGGCATGTTTACTAAAAAGCCTCCTGGCAACCTGTGGTTGGGCCACAAAACCAGTATGGAGGCCTGCACTAATTTCAGGGAGCATATGGGTCCATCGCCCTGCCATTGGCGTGCTGCGAACACTTGACATCGTGGAACCTAGCACATGGGTGCGTCTAACACCATTCATTAAGGTGGCGTTAAGCGCAGCCACCTAATGGCAACAATATTGGTTAGCACATGCTCACCATGCCCACGCTAACACCCAAGCTCCACCCACAGCCTGCCCTGTCCCCACCCATTCACACACCACCCTGTTAGCATGGGATTCTTAGCACAGGGCTCTGTGCTAACTTTTAGCACAGCACATTTACTGTGCATTAAACCCCAAGCTAACAGTGCAGCTTGGAAACATGCCCTTAAGTCAATTAACTTTGGATTTTTTTGACATTTTGAAGTGATGCTAGACACCACAGAGGTAAGCACAATTCAGGGCCGTATCAAGGGTTGTGCGAGCAGTGAGGCCGCACAGGACACAAGCACAGAAGGGGCACTGATTTCATCACTGGGCTTTCAAGAAGCCCAATAAGAGTAAGTTCCTACATAGGGCTGGGGAGGCAGAGGGGCTCCAAGTTCATGAATCACACAGGATGAATTTCGAGCTTGGCACGGGCCTGGCAAAGTTGCCCACTCAGTCACTGGTAAAGACCTCGGTCCAAACGAGCAGGTAGCTGACATGGGCCTAACTTGGAACAGGTACTGATGCCAATGGGGGAATTTTAAAAAAATATATGCGCATTCCCATTGGAAAATGGGAGATGCATGTACTGACATCTTCCCGTGACAGCATTGCACAACCACTGCAATTTACATCGCAGAATCTGCATCCATAGTATTCACAAAACATCCCAGATTGAATTTTATTTTTATTTTATTTATTTAACCAGTTTTCTATACCGCTTTATCCTTCAATCAAAGCAGTTTGCATTATGTATTCACTACAAACAGATACTGGATACATTCCCTTGTCCCCAAAGGGATCACAATCTATGTGTACCTGAGGCAACGGAGGGTTAAGTGGCTTGCCCAAGGCCACAAGGAGTGCCTATAGGACTAGAATTGCTCTTCTATCTGAGGGACATCACTAGATCAAACAGAAATGTGAATGACTGTGTCGGGAATATTTTCATGAAGTGATTTCAATATTTAAAGGTTTATTTCTAGATAAGCCACTAGGTGACATCACAAGACTGGTTACAGGTTTGAAGTTACTTGTGTGGCTTTCCTCTCAGTTCACATGGTATCTTTTGGAAAACAGCATATTGTGATGTGTTTTTGAAAGTATCTTAATGATAAAATCCATCTCTTTAAAATAAACCTTAATATATCATTTAACTAGATTTTGATTATGTAGGTGGTCTCTTACTAGAGAGTGAGGATAGTCCCAGAGCCTCCGTACTAACAGAAATTGGCAATTTAAAAGGAGGAAAAGGGCAAAAATGTTATCAAGCGAGGATCTAAAGTAAAATATAAGCTCTAGTGGATAGAGAGAGACATAATTCAAGGCTAAACAGAAATAAATTTAACCAGGGCTTTTTTTGAGAAGGTAGATGATGGTATGGAATTCTGGCATCGGTTTCATTGCTTGCAAAAATTGAGCCATGGTCCTCATGAATTAACAAAAAAAACCCTGCATATGAGTACTCTCACCGTTTTTCCTAAGAAAAGTGCACTGACTTTAACAAGACAGCAAGTATAAATGCACAAAAGACAAGAATTTTTATTGTTAGGTAGAGAACTGTAGGGCCATGCTTGTGCACTTGGATATGTGTAAATAAGGATCAAGAAACAAGTTGTATGTGACATCTTTCTATTGGACTAACTCAATGTATCTTTGACAAACTTTCAGGAGTTATCCTCCCTTCATCAGGTCAATGAAGAAGCAATGGAGTTACACCGGGTTTAAATACAACAAACCCATCTGGGGCTGTCTGCATATATCATTAGAAGTTAGTGAAAGATGGTGGGGGTAGACAGAGGCAATGAGTCAGGGACATTCAAAGGCCTTATATCTGACAAGGGGTGAACAAGTCAATGTCTCCATCAAGTCCTTTTATGTCAGTTTCAGTGATCATTCGAATTTCAAATGTTTTCTGTTCCTGTATATTTCTGAAGTTTATTTTCAGTACCTTTATTGTATGGTCATTGAGGGAGTGATTCTGCTCTGAGAAATGTTCATCTACTGAGCTCTCAATCCATTTTTTTGTAATAGTTTATGGTATGTCTATGAAGATTGATACGTGTTTTTAATGTTTAGCTTGTTTCTCCCTCTTCAAACGTTTTTGCATTGGTAGAGAAGCATGAATGTAAGCCTTTTATAATGAATGTCTTTTCCATGTGGGTTGCTCTGGTGCTCTGTGATATGTGCTGGCATAATGTGTATCGTGGTATCTTGCAAAGTTTTGCCCCTTTTTCTTCTCTTTGGGATTCTGTTTGGAGTTTACTGCTTATCAGTTTTAGTTTCAGGTCGCATGGCTGGTAGAAGATGAGAACCGGAGGGAAGGGGTGGGAACAATTTATTTTAGTAATTCAACCTCCAGAAACAGAGGGGTTGAAGATCTTTTATAATTTCTTTAGGTTTTGTACTTCTGGATTATAGGTTACTACAAGTGGTACACGTTCCATGGTTTTCCTTTCCTTGTACTGTAGTAGTTTTCCCGAAGTGTTTAGAGTGACAATACAATTTTCTTGGAGATGATTTTGGGCTGATCCCAGTTCTTTTGTTTAAAGGATTATGTTAGAGCTTTAAGGTATTTATTCTTTTCTTGTCTGTCAAAGCACATGCCAAACTACAAGATACTGCCATCTTTTAAAGCACCAGGCTGTGATATGGACCAGTGGTGCCCCTATTGCTGATGCATGTTAAAAATATATGTGCATGCCCCAACCTATCCTCTAGCTCCTGATTTGTAACAATAAATCATTCTCCTTTTCACCTGACTTTCTTAAAGAACAAATTATGCCCTCCTTTGGCTATCCCTTCATTCCCACCTTCCCAAATTATTTTCAAGAATAAATTGCACTCCCCTCACTGTCCAGTATTTCACCTCCTCACTCACCCAATCTGTTTTCAAAAAGGTTCCCCCCATTGGTCCTGGACCTTTGCACTCCCCTGTCTATCCCTCATGGTTAGTGGGAGCAGGAGCAATCCTTGGTCACTCTTGCTCCAGTGGCTGCTGTATTTAAAATGGCACCTTTCTCACCCCTTAATGGTAGTAGCATGGTACTACTGCTAGGGGGTCAAGCTGCTAAATAAGGGAATGTGTTGGGGCCAGAATTTATTCTTGAAAATAATCAGATGGGTGGAGGATGATTTTGAGTTTTGTAAACCACTCTGATGCCTCGCTGCCTAGGGCGGTATATCAAAAGACAATAAAGATAAAGGTAAAGATGAAAGCATGGCCAGTAAGGGGTGCAATTTGTTCTTAGAAAAAGATTGGGTGAGTGAGGGGTGAAGGGGTGGCCAGTGGAGTGCACCTTTTTATTATTAAAATGGATTAGGAAATGAGAGATTAGAGGTGGTTTTGGGGGTGGAGTGCGGAGAATGGATGAACATTATTTTAACATGCATTAGGGGTAGGAGAACAATTTATTTTTCATTGTTGTTCCCCCTTTCTGTTTGTCTCTGGGAGCATCAGCTCAGATATTAGCAGGTCAATGCTCCTGGGAAAACTTACTTAATTAGGTATGTACTTACATACATATGACCTTACCTATGTTGTTGGTTATTTGTATCTAGCTCTTGTCTTTCCCGTTCAAGGTGAGGACTTAACAATCTTGAGGTATTGTTAACGTTCCATGAATAAAGCAGCTTGTGAAGTTTAATGCAATTTTCATTATTCGGTTTGCATAATAATGAACTGCTTTGCATGCATTTGCATACTTTACAGCTCTTTATTACTCAATTTGCATTGTGGCTAAAAATCCCACATTAAGGTGCATTATCAGCAAATTACATAGCTTGGTAAACAGGAGACAAAATTTTGTACCTAAAACAACAGAGGGTAATGTGGCTTGTCCAAAGTTCAGAAAGGGGTGTCAGTGGGAGAAGCAGAATTTGAACCCTGGATTCAGTAGTTCATAAACTGCTATATCTAACCACTAAAAACTGCAGGATCCAAAGGAAGACAATGAGAATCAAAATTGTGTTTGTCGGGTGCACTGTCACAGGAGAGGGAGATGGGTTTCTCTCCCCTCTGCTGCAGCAAACCCATTTTAATAAAATTGTGAATGAAAGAACATTACTTAGCTTGATAGCACATTGAGATCCCTCTTGAACAGGAAAACAAAGACCGCCCTGTGTGCGACGTGACACATTTCGGATTAGAACGCAAACCCTGCTTCAGGCATTACAGGACCAATCAGTAATAAGGACTCCAGCAACTATGGCCATGGATATGTGGATTCTGAAGCCTTTGAAATGTTAGAAAGAAGGGTGTCTGATGTCAAAAGATAGAAATAGCCAATGAGGGAGCAGTAACTAGGAGTCTCCCTTTGAATAGGGAACTCCAAAGTGATTGGGAAATGCTGTTGCGCTCTCATTGGAGAACTTTTTGCAGCTCTGCTTTTGTGGTGTATCTACTAGTCTGCCTGTGCAACCTGTATTACGTAGGCAGAACAACTAGACAATGCAAGACTCTGCTTAACGAGCATGATTCTTGTTTGCGCACAGCCATTGCATTGGCATCGACGATTGATCACTGTTTGGCAAAAGGCCACATCTCTGACCAACTTCTTTGGCGCATCATTCATCACATTCTGGCGGATCCTCGGGGAGGGGATTGGGTCCAAAAGCTCCAACATTGTGAACAATCGTGGATTTTTAAACTTGACACTGTCTTTGTGAATGGTCTCAACTTGGAGCAGGATTGGCTCAGTTGCTCTGACATTTCCCAATCACGTTTGGAGTTCCTTGTTCAGTGGGAGGCTCCTGGTTACTGCTCCCTCTGGCTATTTCTATCTTTCGCCATCAGACATCCTTCTTTCTAACATTTCAAAGGCTTCAGAATCCACATATCCATCCACAGTTGCTGGAGTCCTTATTACAGACTGGTCCTGTATTGCCTGAAGCAGGGTTTGTGTTCTAACCCGAAACATGTCACGTTGTACACAGGGAGGTCTTTGTTTTCCTGTTCAAGAGGGATCTCAATGTGCTATCAAGCTAAGTAATGTTCTTTCATTCACAATTTTATTAAAAAGGGTTTGCTGCAGTGGGGGGGGGGGGGGGGGAGAGAAACCCATCTCTCTCTCCTGTGATAGTGCACCTGACAAACACAATTTTGGATTCTCATTGTCTTCCTTTGGATCCTGCAGTTTTTGGTATACAGTTTTGATCTTAGAGGATACGGGGTGGTTTTGTTTGATATCTAACCAATAGACTACTCCTTCAGGGTCAAGTGTTTCTCTTGTTTTTCAGCTTTTGTCCCTATTTTTTGCCCCAAACATTCATCCTTCACCCCCACCTGTTTGACCTACAGGTGCGGTTGGCCATCTACCATCAAGCTGGCCAACCTCACCTGTAGGTCAAACAATTTGTAAAATACTTAGGCGTCACACTGAACTATCACCTCAACTTCCATCAACACATTAAACAAGTTACCAAGACAGCTTAGTTTAAAATGAGAACTCTATGACATCTCTGTCGAGTTCTGGAACATAACAATTTCAGAAATGTATTCCAAGCCCTCATCAGTCCCATCATGGACTATGCAAGCATAATTTACTAGGGCCTCCCTAAAGCCACATTATTATAGCTTGCCCAAAACTCTGCAGCCAGAATAATCACTGGCACGGGCCCACGAGAGCACATCACTCCCACTCTGAAAGCCCTACACTGGTTCTCCATCCAAGCGATAATCAAGTACAAAGTAGCTCTAACCATATTCAAGATCATCAATCAACTCTCTGCAAACATTCTCTGTCCCCTTCTTCAACAACCACTCCACAAGAGATCAACACGTTCCACCAACAACAACCTCCTCTTGGTTCCAGCTATATTTACCCAATCCAACAATACAACTTCCATCAACTTCTATACCCCACTCATCTGGAATGCCCTCACCCCAGAAATATAGGCCCTCACAGACCTCACTGAATTCTGGCGTAAATTAAAAACCACCCTCTTCTTGAAACACTTTGGCACAGACTCTGAACTATCCCTCCATCCGTCAGATCCGCACCAGAAACCTCCGTAGCACCAACATAACTCTTCATATATATATGCCACAGTCAGTTAAGTATGATGTAAATAACTATGATGTATTCAATTAATTTAACAATAAACATTTAGTTTAATGTTCCATGTAAACAGCAATGGTTTGTAGATATGGCGGTATAAAAATGCTGCTAAATAAAATAAATTAATTCTCTCTCTTCCCATCTTTCATCCTATGCACATTCAGTTTCTTTTCTGTCTTCTAATGTCTGTCACATTGATCAGCTTCCTTCACATCCTCCAGTGCTTTATTATGGTTTATAAAATGAAATACAGACTATGAGGACCGATAGGGGCTACAAGACCCAGCCAACTTGTCCTTTTTATCCATTATGCTGCAGAGGTAGATAATCTATGTTGTTGTTGTTTAGTGCCGTCGAGTCGGTATCGACTCATGGCGACCCTCTGGATAGCTGTCCTAAACTGTGTTCGGTCTTCAGTCAGGTGGCTCATTGTTGATAGAGTGGCACCCATAGCTGCTGTTATTGTATCAATCCATCTCATTGCTGGCCTTCTTCTCTTGCATTGACTTTCTACCTTGCCAAGCATGATGATTTTCTCTAACAAACTCTCTCTTCGCATGATGTGTACAAAGTATGAAAGTCAAAGTCTTGTCATCTGAGCTTCAAAGGAAAGCTTGGGTTTGATATCATCTAATACTGATTGGTTTGTTCTTCGGGCAGTCCACAGTATACACCATATTCACCAACAGCACCATAATTCAAAGGCATCAATTTTCTTTCGGTCTTTCTCTTTCATTGTCCAACTTTTTCATCCATATGATGTTACTGAAAATACCATGACTTGAACAAATTGAATCTTTGTATGGAGAGAGAAATCTCTGCTCTTGAAAATCTTGTCTAGGTCCTTTATAGCCATTCTGCCATGAGCAATATATCGCCAGATTTCTTGATTGCTTGTCATTTCTTTATTGATAGTTGATCCAAATAGGTTAAAGTTGTCAGCTATTTCAATTTCTTCTCCATCAACGATGAACTTACTGATTTTGCCTGTTGTCAGGATCTTTGTCTTCTTTACATTAAGGTGCAGGCTGATTTTAAGACTATATTCCTTGTTCTTGAGAAGCAAATGTTTAAAATTATCTTCACTTTCAGCCAGTAATGTGGTATCATCAGCATAGCAAAGGTTGTATATGAGTCTTCCACCAATCTTGCACCTTGGTTGTCTTCATACAGTCCTGCTTCTCTAATGATTTGTTCTGCATATAAATTAAACAGGTAGGGGGAAAGTATGCAGCCTTGACATATACCTTTATTGATTTTAAACCATTCTGTTTTTCCTTGTTCCATTTGAACTGTTGCTTCTTGATCAATGTAAAGGTTGTGCAAGAGAATGATCAGGTGTTATGATATACCCATGCTTCTTAATGTGGCCCAGAGTTTCTCATGGCTTACATAGTCCAAAGCCTTGCTGTAGTCAATAAAACACATATAGATATCTTTTTAGTTTTCTTTTGTCTTTTCAAGGATCCATCACACATCCGCGATGATGTCTCTTGTTCCTTGCCCTTTCCTGAAACCTGCTTGCAAAATAGGCAGTTTTCGTCCCAGTGATAGTTGTAGTCTGCTGAATAGTCTTCAGTAGAATCTTGCTGGCATGTGGGATCAGCGTGAATGTGTGATAATTTCCACATTCAGTTGGATCACCTTTCTTTAGTATTGGTATAAACATAGATCTTTTCCAGTCAGTTGGCCATGATGATGTCTTCCAAATTTCCTGGCAGAGCCTTATAAGTATGGTAACAGCTGCATTTGATTGCTGTACTACTTCAATGGGAATGCCATCAATTCCCAGTGCTTTGTATTATGATAAGGCTTTCAATGCTGCTTCGACTTCTTCTTTCATCACCAGTGGTTCCTGATCATAAGGTATAGGTTGAAATGGCTGCTGGTCCACTTGAGTTTTATGGTATAATGACTGTTTATTCTTTTCATCTTTTCTTGATCTTCTCAGCATCATTCAACATGGATCCTTGAGCATCTTGTAGCATTCCAATTCAAAGTTGGAATAGTTTTCTTTAACTCTGTATCTTTATCTTTATCTTTATTTCTTCACTTGATAGACCACTTTTGTCGAAACATTAAAGCGGTGTACAATAAAATAAAAGGTCAATGCTGCCAAACTATGGAAAAGGAACACCATAATATAACAGGAAAGCAGAGAAAAGGACAGAGCAAAAACAAATAAGACCATAAACCTGGACCAAGAACTCTAGGGGGTCAAGCACAGGTAGACAAATCAAAAGGGACAGAAAACAGGGAAGACAGAACAAAACAAACACAATAATAGCATAACAACTAGACCAACAGAAACTCAGGAAGGAACATCAGGAGGAAGGTCAAAGGCTTGTTGGAACAGATGAGTTTTCAGTAATGCCTTAAACTTGGAATAAGAGGGCTTTAAACGGAGGGAGGGGGGTAGGGCATTCCAAAGCAAAGGACTGAGAAAGAAGAAAGCTGAATGGCGAGTTTGTTCTAAGTGTGCCTGTGACGGAGAGGGTAAGGACAAGCGATTGGCATGCAGAGAGCGGAGCTGGCGATATGGAGTATGAAGGGAAATAAGGTCAGCTAGATAGAGAGGGTTATGAGTGTAAATAGCACTATGCGTTAGAATGAGAAATTTATAGTGATAGTGAAAGTGAAAGCGGAGAGGCAACCAGTGCAGTCGAAAGAGAATGGGAGTGATGTGATCAAATCGATGGACAAACGTAATGAGGCGGGCTGCAGTGTTTTGAATAAGCTGTAAAAGTTGAAGCTGGTAATTTGGAAGGTTGGCTAAGAAAATATTACAATAGTCAAGTCTGCTGGTGACCAGGGCCAGAACAAGGGTGATCAGTGAACTAGAAGGGATAAGGGAGCGAACAGCCCTAATTCGACGTAAGACTGCAAAGGAACGACGGGAAAGCAGAGTTTGTTCTTCTTCTCATAGTTTCTGATTCTGTTTGCATATGTCATTATAGTACATCTCCTTGTCTTGTCTTGCTGCACATAGGAAATTGAGTTCTGAGATTGCCTCTCTTTTTCCTCTGGCCTTAGCTTCTCTGTGTTTCTGGGAAAATTTTCGGAGTTTCTTCGGTCATCCATTTTGGCCATTTTTGCTTTTTCACCTTTTGTAGAGACTTCTCACTTTCTTCCAGCACAACCTTCTTGATGTCATCCTGTAACTCTTCAGGAGCTCTGTTATTTGAATCTAAACAGCAAATCGGTTTTGCAGGCAGTCTTTAAATTCTGGTGGTAATTCTCAAGATCATATTTTCCTACATTCAGGCGTGGAGGAGTGGCCTAGTGGTTGGGGCAAGGTACTTCAGGCCAGAAGGTCAGGGGTTCAAATCCCACTAGAAGACAGCAACCTTGGGCCGGAAGGACTGGGGTTTCTATTCCCACAGGTGCTCCTTGTGGTCTTGGGCAAGCCACTTAACCCTCCATAGCCCATGTTCCCTGTAAAATAGTTATCTCCAAGTTATAATGCCCTGTTCAATGTAATTTCAGTTTGTACAATGTAAACCACACTGATGCAGAATAATATGGTATATAAGAGAATATAAATAAATTCATGAGTTACTTGCTCTTTAGCTTGAGTTTGCATATTAGTAGTTGGTGATCTGTACCACAACCAGCTCCAGGTTTTGTCTTTGTTGATGTTATAGAGCATTTCCATCGTTGACTTAAGAACATAAGAACATAAGATATGCCATACTGGGTCAGACCAAGGTCCATCAAGCCCAGTATCCTGTTTCCAACAGTGGCCAATCTAGGTCATACGTATCTAGCAGTTTCCCCAAAAGATACAGGTTCCACAATGCTTGTACTGGGTCAAGCATTGATATCCTGGGTCCCAAATTGACTACAACTTCCACAGTTGTAGTCAATTTGATTTTTATATTCTCCTTTGGGTAAAGTCCATGTATACATTTGCCACTTGTGTTGGGGAAGAAGGTGTTTGAGATGAATAGATAGTTGGTCTTGCAGAATTCTATTTGTCTTTCTCCAGCTTCATTTATGTTGCCAAATCCATATTTTCCAACCACTTTGCTTTCTCTGTTGCTAACTTTTGCATTCCAGTCATCCATGACTATCAGGATATCCTGTTTGCATGTTCTGTCAATTTCAGCTTGTAAATGTTCATAGAACTCATCAACTTCATCCTCTTCTGCAGCTGTTGTTGGGGCATATACCTGAATTATAGCTGTGTTGGTGGACATTCCTCATAAGTGACTGGAAATTAAGTGTTCACTGATTACATTGTATTCCATTACAGTTCTTGTAAGTTTCATTTTGATTATAAATGCAACACCATTACTTTGTCTTTCATTTCTAGCATAGCAGACAATGTGATCATCAGATGCAAAGTGTCCGATGCCAGTCCATTTCAGTTCGCTGACACCCAACAGATCTAGTTGTACACGTTCCATTTCATTCTTGTCCACCTCCAACTTTCCTTGGTTCATGCTTTGTATGTTCCATGTCCTAATATGTAAGACATCTTTGCAGCTTCTGACTCTCATTTCATGCACAGCTACATCAGCAGTCAGATGTCCCGAGGACTTTGATCCAACCACTTCATAAATGCTGGCTTTACTCTGAAAAGCTTCAGCTCCTTCCCAGTAGCCAGTTGAGTGCCTTCCGCCCTGGGGGTCTCATCTTTCAGCACTATAGTGCAGTTTTTTTGTTGTGACTATCCATTGGGTTTTTGAGACAAGATACGGAAGTAGATTGCCAGGCCTTTCTTCTGCGCAGGTAATTCTAGTGTTGTTGCTGTAAACACAGAAAGGTGATCCTCCGCCACCAACACCATCCCATTCTGCTTCTGCTCAGATGGGTGGTTTGTCTTGGTCTGGCACCTCATCTGAGACCAGGCCATCTTTGGAGACCTTGTCAGTAGTTAAGCTACCAATAGCTTAGCTCTCAGCATCACTGATGTACACAAGCCCTCATAGCATCACAAGCTGCAATCCAAGTGAGTGCAGATAATGTACAGTGACTTCAAAATGAAATTCCCCATACATCTTGCTCCATACTGGGACTACTCATGGCTCTTCCTCTTTTTCCTTGCATGAAAACAGTGCATGAAGTTTTAATAGTGTGCATAATTTTCCCTGCTGAGAACAATTTTTAAAGTGACAGGTTTCCCCCCCTGGGTAAAACTTGTTTACCATGGAAATTCCTTTGGAAATTGCTCCCAAGGAAGATAATTTTCAAAAGCATTTGTATAGGGATAAAAGCTCCTTATCTTGTGGAAATAGGTTTTTGTAAAATTGTTTGTCTGTAAAACATGTAAAGTTAAGCATCTGTGGTCTGTATGCACTTACCCAAACTGAGTGGACACATTCCTGGGGGCAAGTTTGTCAAGGGTTTGCATCTATGCACAGACCTTTGAAAATGTAAATGTCCATATGCAAATTAACTCAGACAGTTTGTAACATGCTGTACTAAAGAGCAGCAGTAAATCTAAGGGGTATGTTTACTAAACCATCTTAACGTAGCAGTGGCGACGTTATCGCGCGATATGTAACATTATCGCATGATAATATCATGCGATAACATCATGTATCGTGTGATAACATTGGCAGCGGCGTTAAGGCACACTAATGCTGTGAAATCCGGCTCTGAATGGTGGAGTAAGGCCTCCCAGAGGGTGGAGATAGGGGTCAATGGGGGGAAGGCAGGCGGGGAGAGGCTCCAGGCACACTAACGCTGTGAAATCCAGGTCTGAACACTAATGCCAGTGATACCCTCGCGTTAGAGGCACATTTGCAGGAGAGAGAAACCATTTCAGTCATCAATGTACAGCAAAGGCAGGGAAACCCAGAAAAGTGATAGTAGTGATACATGTGCAAGAACCAAAAAGGCAAATAAACATATAAAATGACCAGAACCACATCTGAAATCCCAATAACCAAGCTGGCCAATAGTGATATTAATGATAAACATAAAGCAACACTACTGACAAAGTGTAAAAAGGAAGATATCATGTTTGGAAGGGTCTATGCTCTGTCCCCCTACAAAGTGAATGATCCCACATTGAAATAGTGGTGATCAGGGTTTTTGTCATTTATATTGGGCAGGTTTGTTATGGCGTGCACATGTGCAGCAACAGCAGAGTGGGCATGTAGGAAAGGACAACTGTACTGATGCTGTAAATGGGATGCAGGGGGCTGCAGGCGGCACATGCTGTGGTCCAGCTGGGGCACAGTGCAGACTAGGCAGATGCCTAGGTGGCACATAGGAATGCCAAAACTGTAAAGCAGCAAGACAGCAACTGACGAGGGACCACAGTGTGTGTCCCACAGTGTCACAGGAGATATTACACAGCAAGTACCCCCAGGGCACATAACATTGGCAGGTGGTGCCGGGGGGAAGCACACATGTCCATGTAGGCACCCCTACCCTAGAACCCACACCATAGGCAGCTGCCTACTGGAACACTGGATGGCTTGGGACTGCACACCACCAGCACCACCGGCATAAGGGCAAGTCAGCATGGTGGCAGAGGGGGCAGTGGCATCTGCCCACAGCAGACCATGGCCAAGCCCCGTTTAGGTAGGTGCTGTGCACTGCAACAGGCAAGGTCTGTCTGATGAACAGTCATGGTATCCACAAGGAATAATCTGCCCCTGTGGCAACAGTTTGGTGCAGTACACACAGCCAGTGTGTTCAGGCACAGAAAATCACAAGTTCAAGTCCCAGCTGTGGCTCCTGCCAACCTTCTCTCCATATTTTACCCAGTACTAAACCGTGGTAATAAAGATGGAACCTTTATTGCAGATAAATTAAACATGCCTGAAACGCCTATATTTTACCCTACAGAGCACAGACACCATAAACATGTACAATCCCTAGAGCAGAGTTTCCCAACTGCAGTCCTGCAGGGCCAAACACCATTCAGGTTTCATGCTGTCCCTAATAAATATGCCTGTGCTGCATTTGTATGCATCGCCCCATTGTATGCAAATGTATCTCATGCATATTCATTAGGGACAGCATGAAAACCTGAACAGTGTTTGGCCCACCAGGACTGGAGTTGGGAACCTCTGCCCTAGAGCAGCGGCCAACAGGGGCAGAAACACCCACACCCACAGGCTCCACTATCCAAAGCCTCATGGAGAGTCAGGCTGTTGGGCCCTGCGCAGAGCAGCATCTCCCAATACTGGCACCTGCATACCTTAGCAATGCCGTCCTAAACTTGGGAACATGCTCCACATATATCAAAAGGCTGCTATGATTAATGTCAGCTAACAAATCCTAAGTTAAACACGATTTGTTGATAGAGATTCCTCATAGCAACCTTTCTGATATCTGCGGAGTGTGTTTCAGTTATTGCTTCTGACAGTGTTTACCACCCTGGGGAGGGACCCCAACAGTATTGTGTACCATAGCAATGCCCGCACTGTGCCCAGGACTGGTGTGACGGCCAAGGCTGCCACAAACCTCCATATTTGCACAATGCTGGCATAGGTGTGGGAGTGTCTATCCAGTGTGTTGTGGCTGCCTACACCTTACTGAGCCCACACTGCTTGCCCAGACCAGCTGTATTCCATGCTTTAAGAAAAGTGGAAGGAAGTCCAAAAAACTGCCAGCATGGTTTAAAGGTGAGGTCAGAGAGGCTGTTGTTGCCAAAAAAGCATCTTTCAGGAAATGGAAAAAAGAGCCAAACGACGAAACCTGGAAACAGCACAAGCACTGGCAAGTCAAATGCAAGGCATTGATAAGGCAGGCAAAGGGAGAATTTGAGAAGAAGCTTGCTGCGGAAGCAAAAACGCGAAGTAAAGACCTTTTCAAGTACATTCGTAGCAAAAAACCTGTGAGAGAGTCAGTTGGTCCATTAGATGATAAAGGGGTTAAAGGAGCACTAAGAGGCGACAAGGCGATAGCGGAGAGATTGAATGAATTCTTTGCTTCAGTCTTTACTGAGGAAGATGTAGGGATGTTACCCATGACTGAAGTGGTATTTAAAGGTGCGGAAGAATTGAAGGAAATATCGATACATCGGGAAGATGTATTACAACTATTAGATAAACTGAAGAGTAGCAAATCACCTGGGCCGGATGGTATACATCCAAGGGTGTTGAAAGAACTGAAATACGAGATTGCAGAACTGCTATTAGTAATCTGTGAACTATCATTAAAATCATCTCTAATACCTGAAGATTAGAGGATCGCCAATGTAACACCAATTTTTAAAAAGGGTTCCAGGGGTGATCCGGGAAACTACAGACCGGTGAGCCTGACATCAGTACCGGGAAAAATGGTAGACACCATCATAAAGAATAAAATTACTCAGCATGTAGATAGTCATGACCTAATGGGAGACAGCCAACATGGCTTTAGACAAGGAAGATCTGGTCTTACTAATCTGTTATGTTTTTTTGAAGGAGTGCATAATCAGGTGGACAAAGGTGAGTCGGTTGATATTGTGTATCTGGACTTTCAGAAAGCCTTTGACAAGGTCCCTCATCAGAGACTTTTGGCAAAACTAAAGAGTCATGGGATAGGAGGCAGTGTACTTTTGTGGATCAGGAACTGGTTAAAAGATAGAAAGCAGAGTGTAGGGCTAAATGGCCAATTTTCCCAATAGAGAAAGGTGAATAGTGGTGTACCCCAGGGATCTGTGCTGGGTCTGCTGCTTTTTGACATATTCATAAATGACCTGTAAGTGGAATAACGAGTGAGGTTATCAAATTTGCAGATGACACAAAACTATTTAAAGTTGTTAAAACCCAAGAGGATTGTGGAAAATTGCAAGAGGATCTTGATAAATTGGAAGACTGGGCATCAAAATGGCAGATGAAATTTAATGTGGACAAGTGCAAGGTTATGCACCTAGGGAAGAACAACCCAAACTATGGTTACACGATGCAAGGTTCCACATTAGGAACCACCACCCAGGAAAAAGATTTAGGCGTCATTGTGGATACCATGTTAAAACCCTCGGCCCAGTGTGCAGCAGCGGCCAAGAGAGCAAATAGAATGCTAGTAACCGTGGCAGGCCGCATCCGGTGCCCTAAGCCCATCTTTTCCCAACCCCCCCCCCCCTCCGTCTTACTTCCCCCTCCCCCCTTGCCCCACCTTTACAAATTTCACAGACACAATTTTCTTATTGGAAGTTCCAACCGGTCGCAGCTTTATTATATTTTCAAACAATTAACTTTACATACCAAAACAGTTCTGTAAACAATCTCCCACCAGCGGAGCGATGCCCCACCAGCCATATTTAGCAAAGTGGGGTCGCATCCTCTCCGGCCGTGTCCGACCACCGGCCAATTTCCTACCGCCCTTTCCCCGACCTCGCCATGTGACTAGCAAAGGCCAGCAGGGCTTATCCGGGTCAGGGGCACCCCGCCCCCGCCCAAGTATGACCTAAAGGCTCCAGGCCCCGGAAACCTCTGGGATCCCGCCTTGTACCCCACCCCCAACTGCGACACCCCGAAAAACACCACTACCCACTCGTATCATACTGAGGGGAGGGAGGGCGGGAAGCCTTCACGCCACCACTACTGCCGCCGAAAATGGGGCGGAAACCGCAGCCCCTTCTACATAAAAGCAGCTCCAATGCCGGCAGCTCTAATTGGCTCCGCTCTCTCCCTCTGCGGAGCCAATCAATTTAAAAGACGCTGCCGGCGTCATCCGCCTCCCACTCGCTTGTTCTCTCTCCCTCCCCCTTCCCCCGAAGCCGGAAGGATGGGCCGGGACCGGGCCGACTGCCCGGTTACCGGGGTCCTTCGTGACTCTGCGCTCGAACTTCAATGTATGATAAGGAAAGGAATGGAAAATAAAATAAAAGATATTATAAGGCCTCTATATCGTTCCATGGTGAGACCGCACCTTGAATATTGTGTGCAATTCTGGTCGCCGTATCTTAAAAAGGATATAGCGATTTTAGAAAAGGTTCAGAGAAGAGCCACCAAAATGGTAAAGGGGGTGGAAGGATACTCCTATGAAGAAAGGCTAAAAAGGTTGGGGCTCTTTAACCTGGAAAAGAGACGGCTGAGGGGAGATATGATAGAAATCTTTAAATTAATGAACGGAGTGGAACGGATAAACGTAGATCGATTGTTTACCTTATCAGAATATAGAAAGACTATTGGACATGCAATGAAGCTACAGGGTAAATTATTTAAGACTAATAAAAGAAAATATTTTTTCACTCAACGTGTAATCAAACTCTGGAATTTGTTACCGGAGGATGTAGTAAAGGCTGTTAGTGTAGCTGGGTTTAAAAAAGGTTTGGACAAGTTCCTGGAGAAAAGGTCCATAAACCATTATTAAGAAGGGACCCAGGATATCAATTCTTGAACCAATACAAGCATTGTAGAACCTGTGTCCCTTGGGGAAACTGCTAGGTACGTATGACCTAGATTGGCCACTGTTGGAAACAGAATACTGGGCTTGATGGACCTTGGTCTGACCCAGTATGGCATATCTTATGTTCTTATGTTCTTATGTAAGGAGCCTGCCAATGTGCATAATGAGCAGCAAGGTACTGTGGGTATGGCCCGGACAGCGTGGCCTGGGCAGGATGCATCTTGAGAGGGTATAGGGCAATGGCTGGGACATGGTAGTGCCCGACCACCACCTGCACAGACAGGGTGGCCACAGCATGTCATGCTGGGAGGTCATTCTCTCCCTGACTGAGCAGTGACCGTGGCATGTCTAGATTTCCCCCCTAGTGCTATGCAGCATTTCTCTTAAGTGTTATTTATGGGTTCTCTTTTCTGGGGCCCAATCACTGACATACCTGCTTGGTGTGTCTGCTCACATCCCATTTTTGGGTGCACACATTTCCTCCAGGAACATGCACTATGTACTAGCTAGCAGACTGTCTGCAGTTAGCATGTGTATGGCTGGAACACCTTGCAGGGTGCAGTGGGTGGAGACTGACTGTGTCCTCTGCTGGTGAATGTCAGATAGTGGTGGGGGGCAGCTGAGCTTCTCCAGCGTTCTGCCTGTCTGCCATTGCCTTATGTGATGTGTACAGATCTGCATCGACTGCCCTATAGGGTGCCTGTTCCCCAGCAGGACTGCATCGACTGCCCTGTAGGGTGCCTGTTCCCCAGCAGGACTGGGGTTGATGGTTCTCTCTACTGCCACCATTGCAGAGATGTACAATGTGGATCTGTTGGTGGGAGATCTTGTCCCCCCCACCCTGAGCCACAGAGAGTGGGTTGGGTGGCGCTACATAATCCGCTTTTGGGCCCAAACACTCCCTTTCACCTATAACATGTGACCATGGCACCCACACAGGATATGCACTATTCTTGGTGCATCATAGTCCAGAAGGGCTAGACATGACTGGGAAATACAGATGGACACAGGTGTATCCTAGGTGTGTCTGCAAGGACTACCTATCACACACTGGCACTGATGGGGACCTGCAACATAGCCTATCTCAGCTAAGACAGGTGCTGCGGACCTGGTGCAGGGTGCCCCACCTCACCCTCAGGGTGAGCACAGGACCCGCACAATGTCACGGTCTGTAGCTACTCTGTGCCAGTAACACACACGGTCAGTTCACCCTACCAGGCCTAGGTGCTGTGGGGGTACATACCCCATTATGTGATCAGCTGTAGACTGCTGATCTGCATGTGCAGTGCATCATGGGTACGGGTGGGTTTACCCTATCCTGGTAACCACAGCAGACAGTTTGTGTGGTGACCTGCAGTCTTTCTGTAGCCAGCCAGCAGTGGGGTAGCAGTTCTAGAGATGTAGCCTACTGGTTAGTTCAATGACTGTGGAGGCAGAGGTCATGGGTTTGATCCCACAGTGGTGTTATTTAGGAATGCTGTCTGAGGCTTTTCCTTTTCATTTCAATCAGTGCTTCCAGAAGAAACACCCTCACAGTGCTGTAGCCTAAGGTGCCTCATAGGTACCCTATAGGGCACCCTATAAGGCACCCTGTAAAGTGCCCTATAAGGCAGCCTATACAGTTCCCTATAGGACACATTATTGGCTGCCTTGTCAGACAGGGCACTTTATAATGTGACCTATGGGTCGTCTTATAGGGTGCCTTATGAGGCACCTTAGGTTACAGCACTGTGAGAGTGTTTTTGCTGTCAGCACTGATTTAAATTAAAAGAAAATGCCTCAGACAGCCTTTTTAGATTACACCACTGCAGGATCAAACTCATGATCTCTGCCTCCACAGTCATTGCAGTAACCAGTGGGCTACATTGTTATAGCTTCTAACACTGCGCTGGCATGTACTTAGGGTTAACATGCGTTAACGTGCCACGGCACCCACTATCACGCGATACAGATTCTTGCTACCTTAGGACTGGAACGCCCACTCCTTATATGGCATTCTTCACATTATCGCTGCAACTAGCGCCGGTAACATTAAGACGGTTTAGTAAACATACCCCTAAGTTCATAATTTCCTTGGGGTATTTTGCAAACTTGATGTATGAGCAGACCTTTGTTTTGAAAATTTGCTGCAGCCCATACAGGGAAAAGTACTTTTATACTTTTGAAGCATGTATATACTTATACAATTACCTCTGTAGTGGGCAAGTTTATGTTCTTTTTTCAAGAGCTTTTATAAAAGTGCATGGCTACATATGCGTACAAAAGTGTGCATATGGAAACTATTTACCTATTTTTACATGGTCTGCACATAGGTGTTCCTGGGGGCATAGTTTGGATGGAATGGAGAAAGAGTTGCGATATATTTGCATATTACATAAAACATGCAAGTCATGCTTACAGTGTGTTGAGTCAATGCTGACTCCTGGTGAACCAGCCCTTGGGTTTTCTTGACAAGGTGAAATAGGAAGGAGATTGCCAGGCCTTTCTTCCACACAATAAATCTACAGCACCTAGTATTCCAAAGTGGGTATCTCATCCAAGTACCAACCAGGCTGAACTCTCTATATGCATATACATTTACACCTATTTCAAAGCAAGTATAAATTTGTGCATTAGCATTTCTGCATGTTTGGGGCTGGAGATAAAGGCACATAGGCACCTATGTTGCTTTGATAAAATAGGCTTACAATAGGCCCCTTTTTGGACTTCTCACATAGGCATTGAGTTATAAATTCAAGCCGTTAATGCAGACTAAAAATAGCGTGTCTTCATACATAGAGACCAAAATTAATAACAGTACTCATGTGATGAGCATGAGTTGTCTTTTACAATGCTTAGAAGTGGAAGAACTGTTGAAGGTATCGTTGGAAGACATTGCAGTAACTGTTATCCTACAGCTTCCTTCGGTCGAGCTGCTGCTGCACCGGCAGAATTTTAAATGGATTTTTGTTGTGGTTCTTTTTTAGAACAAAGTAAATAGAGGCATTTTGTATCTAAGAGTGAGATGCTACATTAACATTTCCAAGCTCCCTTCCTTCTTTTTCTCTACCTTTCTACTATAGTTATAAACATATAGATATCCATGATGGATATACTAACCTTGCCAGACCACAGTACATTGTATTACTGATTGACCAAAACTTGTCACTTTTGTTCTGCTTCTGCTGCATACACACTACCAATAAGTGGAACCTCACAGTGTAAGGATAGAAATCAGAAATTATAATAGGTAATTACTCTGGGCTTTGACTAGGAATGCGATATCGGAGCACTAACCCCACCGTTAGCAAGGTGGGCAGAGGGCGCCCACGTACCTTTGTGGGAACGTCGGATGGACCTGGATTACTTTCTTTGCTACATTTTACCCATTCCTCCTTTTCTGACAATTCTCCTTGCTCCTTCTTCATGCCTGCTTCTGTCTGCTGTGCACAGAGCCCTCAGTCCTACCTCTCCAAAGACGAGCCATTCTCAAATAGCTGGAAGATTGGGCTGAAAAATCTGAGACCTGCTGAGTGACTGAAAGACTGCAGGTTTAAACGCAAAAGGTAATTTCTATAACATATCTGTTATACAAATTGAAAAATGTACACTTACAGTGTGGCAAAGCGAGATGTTTGTCCTTCCTCCATTTACAAACTCATGCATGCCCATGGGGGGATTGGGTGAAAATCACCATGGTAAGTATATCTCAGAAGGCAGAAGGGTACCAGTGCATGTGGGGCTGTAGGAGGCATCCCTATGTGTGGTTGCATGTATGCATTTGTGCCTATCTTGATAGAATGTGTGTGCCATTGTAGGGGGGGGGGGTGCAGGGGTGGTGTGCGTGCATGTGTGTGTAGTGGAGTTTGTCTATGCATGTAGGTGTGGTGCAGAGGTGGAGTGTGTGTTTGTGTGTGCATGTGTACGTGTATGGTGTAGAGCTAGGGGTTCTGTGTGTACGTGTGTGATATCAGAGTGTGTTTCTATAGGGAACTGCATGTGAAGCACTAGGGCAGCAGGAGCTGGGAAGCTCCTTCATGAATGAGTTATGCAATTGTGGTCAAAAGTATTGGCACCCTTGCCTGTTATTTATGTTCTGTACAATATCTTGAGAAATAATTGGAAATATTCCAACTGTATATCATCATAATATTTTAATATTATGTTCAAAGGTATAGAAAAAAAGAAAGATGTTTGTGCAACTTTTTTGGATCCAACACTTAGCTCCCCACCAATCCTTCCCACCCTACAGAACTCTCACTATATTCCCTGCTCCCCTCACTGTTACTCCTCAGTATTGCCTACTTTGTTAAATATTAAACGTTAATGGGGTCATTCCGAGCCACGAATAGTGGGGGTGGATGACTTGTTGGGAAGTCCATCTCCGCTATTCGGCCCCATCTGCATCTCGGGCTAACCTCCCCATACAAATTAGGTCTTTGTAAGGGGAGGCTAGATGAGGGCTGGAAGGGAGCAGAGTTAGGGTGGGCAGTGGGCAGTCTGCGGCCCCAGGCATACAGGGCCGATTCTGATGTTGACTTTGTACGTCCAGGGCCTGCAGACTGAATGGGAAACTTATTCCACCTCTGAGGTGGAATAAGTTCCCCTAGACAGCAGGGTACCGCAGGCCTGAGCGGCGGAAGGGTTGGAAGGGGCGCAGGTGATTCCCCACAGCCTGACCCTGGCCTTGGGAGGCTAGATCGTGGGTTGGGCTGCAGGGAATTTAAGAACAGGTCGGCAGCCAGGGATTGCAACCATACGCCATGGTGCCGTGGCTCCATTCAGGAGCCTTGACGGAATTAGCCGGGTAGAGGCCTGTACGTGCAGGCTGACCAGAATCGGGTCCCGGCCTTCACATACAGGCCTAGTCACGAATCTGATCCCGTGGGGCTAGATGTGCCCCACAGGATCAGAATTGCGTCTACTCCTGTTTGTCCAATTCCAATCGGGTGCACAGGGGCATGGATGTCCTGATCAGAATGAGGCCCTAAATGTTAATGCCTATCCCTGCCATCACTTTACTTCTATTCAAATGTTTAAACCTCTAGTTATCTGTTAAAATTGAGTTCATTTACTCACGTTCCATGTGATGTTATACTTATTCTACTTGTTCACTGTACACCGCTGTGACTGGTAGATACAGCAGTATAAAACAGTTGCTAAATAAATAAATAAAATAAATAAACTTAGACGTAGTAATCTCTTAGAAAATAGCAAAATATGACCTGGACAGGATTAATGACATCCGTCACTACTATTTAGTTGCACCACCCTTGGCAGTGATGACAGCCTCCAAACATTTCTTGTAGACATCTATACGTTTGTATATTTGCTGGTAGTTTTTCCCACTCTTCAACTGCAATTTGTTCCAGCACATGAATGTTTCCAGGATTCCTTTTACCAAAACCAGATTTCAGCTCTTTCCACAAAGGTTCTTGATTGGATTGAGATCAGGACTCATTGCTGGCCAGTTTAAAACAGTTTATTTGTTCCTTTTTTAATCATTCTTTTTTCTTTTTTCTTTTGGATGTATGATTTGTGCAGCCATATGGAAATCATGGAAAAAGTGGTCCAACGACAAATACAACAACATGTTGACTCAGAAGCTCCTCTGGACCCCTCACAACATGGTTTTAGAGAAGAACATGGTGTTGACACCCTCCTCACAACCCTCTTCAATAACCTAATCATAAGCATCAACAATATCCATCAAGGGTTCATTCTCATCTTTCTCGACATAGCTGCCGCATTTGATTCAGTAAACCACAATACTCTCCTACAGCGCCTCAAAGAGAAGGGTATTCAAGGTCTAGCCCTGAATTGGTGCAAATCTTACTTATCTGATAGACAGCAGCAAGTCAGAACAGGAGAAGCAACATCTGATTCATTCCCACTTAAACAAGGTGTCCCTCAGGGATCCTCCTTGTCCGCACTAATGTTCAATATCTATATGCAGCCAATCTGTGATGTGATATGTACCTTCAACATTCAATGTCTAGCATATGTGGATGACATCCTGATGTATGCTCCATTCAATGTAAAACAACCAGATTTTACATCAATAGTTCAGTGCTTCGAAGCTGTATCAAACTGGCTCCTCAAACAGAATCTACGTATAAATCACAACAAAACAGACTTCCTATTCGTAACACGGAATCCAACATTCATACCCCCTGCCTCATTACAAGTAAACAACATAGAGCTAAAGGCACAACCCACAATCCGATACTTAGGGATTACATTAGATCAGCGACTTGATATGTCAGCACACATCAAGAAAGCAACTAACTCAATTTACCAAAAGATTCGATCACTACGTAATCTCTGACCTCTTCTTGACTACTCCGATTTCCGCACTATCTTCCAAGCCCTGGTACTACCACACCTGGATTTTGCCAATATCATACTACACGGTCTCCCACAATCTACTCTAAATCCCCTCCGTCTGGCCATGAATGCAGCCGCGAGAATTCTCGTAGGTGCTCCACGCTCAGAGCACATAACTCCAATACTGGAGAGTATACACTGGCTACCCCTCCAGGCCAGAACCCTATATAAAACCCTTGTCATGACTTTTAAAGCTGCAAAGAGCCCATCCCTATCACCTATCAGCAATATGATACATGTCACTCCAACAAACAGATCCAGGAGATCTGCTGCATTGAACTCCATTGACCTTCCGAAACTCCTTACGAAATGCTCTAAATCAACAGCCTCTAGAGCCTTCTCACTGTTTGCGCCCAGAGCTTGGAATGCCCTTCCACCTGAAATTGTTCCTAATATACTACCCTGAAGCAACTCTGATTGAACATAGCCCGCATGTTGATCTTGCCCACTTGACCCCAGTGGAAAATGGCTAATCATGATGGTTCATACTTGCACACTTTACCCATACCGTATTTATACTGTACTATAATTATATCTATTTACCACTACCATGTAGTTAACCAAAAATGCCACGTACATAGTTAATCCTACTTTCCACCACGTTTTTTGTATATAGTTAACCCTGTTTACCGCCAAGTTTTTTGTACCCTGTTCATTGTAAAAAAACAATGCTGACTGTATCATTGTGTTTGAATTGTTCATTTGTAAACTGCACTGATTAAAAGCGCAGTATATAAGAAATAAAAATAAATAAATAAATAAATAAATAATGGTTTGTGTAATTATCCTGCGGGAGGATCCATGATCTGCGACTCAGACCTAGCTTTCAGATACTAGGTAACACATTTTGCTCCAAAATACCTTGGTAGTCCTCTGACTTCATGATTTCTTTATTAAGTTCCAGGCTTCCATTTCCTGAGACAGTAAAAGAGCCTCATAACATTATGGAACCTCCACCATATTTAATTGTAGGAAGGGTATTTTTTCCCTTATAAACTTCATTTCTTTGCCTGTAAATGTATCACTGGTCTGCATCTGTCCACAGAACATTCTCCCAGAAGGATTGTTGTTTCTCAATGTGGGTGTGGGCAAAGATCAGGCATGCTTTTTATGTCTGTCTTTGGCAGTGGGATCCTCCTTGACCTTTGCCCATGAAGTCCTTCCTAGTTTAATATATGGTGTATGGTTCGGGTTGAAACCACCACTCCAGATTGCTCCTGGTCAACCTTAAACTCTGGATGGTGTACTTGGTGTTTTTCCAACAGCTTGCACTAACCTTTGAAGACTTCTTGGATTAATTTTCCTCTTCCTACCATGTCCTTGGAGGTTCTTGACAGTTCCATGTGCAGAAAACTTCTTAATAACATTGTGAACTGGAGACACAGGTATCCTAAGATCTTTGGAGATAGCCTCGTATCCCTTTGAAGTTTGATGTTGGTAACAATGGCTTTTCTGATGGTCTCCGGCAGCTTTCTTGTCTTCACCATTTTGAAAATGGAATAGGGAGTAAATGTGGCCATTTTAAATATTAAAGCCAACATTCATTGGTTGGTTCAAGTCATGTGAGTACTGACAACTGATCACAGGTGCGTCTAATTTTACTGCAATGGGAATGTGATTCTTCTGTTCAAACTGATTGGAATTGTTTATAAGAGTGCCAATAATCATGTCCTACTAATTATAAAAAGTTGCTAACCCACCTATGTCACCACTATAATACTCCTATGAAAAAAGGCACATATAGACCCCTCATACAAACATTTCTAGTTTCCTTAATTAAAATGGACAGAGTCAATACACTGTGTTGAATTTTTTTATCGGATCACCTGTCGTGAAGATGAAAAATCACTCTCTTGAAACAGGCCCTCCATTTTAATCAATTTTCAAAAAATGGCCACCCGGCCCAATTGCGTGAGGTTATATGTTCCCCCGAACAAACCACCGCGTAATTCATAAAATGCTTTCTTTAAAAAGCTATTTATAATTCACAATCTTATTTAATGTGCCTAAATGCATAGTGCAATCGCATCCATAGCATTCGTTATACTCATCTGGACCGCTTCCAAAGCAAAATGCGTAGACAATGTATCACTCTAGGAATATTATCCTTCACATGTGGAAACTCAATCCAGTAATTTCCCCGCCGGCTCCCCGGCTTGCTGTGCTGTTGAATGCTATAAGGTGCTGTTGGCTTCAAGCTGTTGGGCATGTAGCTAATCATGGTTTAATGGCAGAAAGCCAATATGGATTTAGCCAAGGAAAGTCTTGTCTTGCTAATATCTTACATATTTTTGAAAGTGCAAATGAACAGGTAGGGTAAAGGTGAGCTAACTTGATGTAGTGTATCAGGATTATTAGAAAGCCTTTGACAAGGTCCCTCATGAGAGACTCTTGTGGAAATTAAAAAGGCATGGGATAGTAGACAGTGTACTATTCTGGACTATGAATTGGTTAAAAGATAGAAAACGGAGAGTAGGGCTAAATGGCCACTTTTTAAGCACTTGGGATTCACTGATTAGTGGTTTTAGGGTTGTGCTCTGGGCCTGAAAGAGAGCTGTATGTCAGTCTTCTTGATCGACCACTTTGTCCGTTGAGTGCTTTTCTTTTGTTTTCTCTGCCCTATCTTTGATTTTAGTTCTTTCAAGCTCCTCTTATTTATTTTAAACTTACTTTGTAAACTGCTTTGTGTAACCTGAAAAAGCGGTATAGTATATAAACTAAACTATAAACCATAAACTGTAAATAGTGGAGTACCCCAGGGATCTGTGCTAGGCCTGCTGCTTCTTAACATAATTATAAATGACCTGGAAATGGGAATAGTGAGTGAGGTGATCAAATTTGCAGATGGCACAAAATTATTCAAAGTTGTCAAAACACAAGAGGATTGTGAAACACCTTGACAAACTGGGAGACTAGACGTCCAAATGGCAGATGTAATTTAATGTGGACAAGTACAAAGTTAAGCACATAGAGCCCAATTCTTGAAGCGGGACGTCCGGACATCTCTGCTGAAGACGCACATAGGACCCGATTCTGGTCTCCGGGAACAAGATTTTCCTGCGGGAGCCAGAATCGGGCTCAAGGACGGCCCAGCATGCCCCCTGCCTGCGTGGACGTCCTCCCTGCAGGCACCCCAGACAGCTGCAGCTCCGGCCCCCAATACCCCCACCGCCCAACCCACGGCCGGCCTCATGCAACCTGAATCGGGCGGCAGGGACCCCCCACACCCAGCCCCATGAGTGGCTGACATGCCCTGATCCCATGAAAAATACTGCTCTGAGGTGGCACGAGCAGTATGGTCCAACAGGCACGGCAGCACATTCAGGGCTGTGACCTGAATCAGCCCTGTACGTGCGGCTGGGCGGCCCGCCCCCGATCCCAACCCTCCTGCCCCTACCCGGTTCTCCCCATCCTGAAGCACAGGACATATAAGGAGAGCTGGTGTAGTAATAGGGATGCATGTTCCAGCTGGATGTTCAGACCCACAACCCACAATTGTGAATGAGGGCCTTAAGGAAGAAGAACCCAAACTTCACTTTCACATTAGGAACCACCACCCAGGAAAAGGATTTAGATGTCATCATGGATAATATGTTGAAACTCTCACTCAGGGTGCAGCGGCAGCCAAGAAAGCAAATAGAATGTTAGGAATCATAAGGAAAGGAATGAAAAATAAAACCAAGGATATTATAATGCCTCTATATCGCTCCATGGAGTGAGCACACCTTGAATGTTATGTGCAATTCTGGTCAGCATATCTTAAAAAGGACATAACAGAATTAGAAAAGGTACAGAGAAGAGTGACCAAAATGGTAAAGGGGATGGAAGGATACCCTTACAAGGAAAGGCTTAAAAGGTTAGGGTTCTTCAACCTGGAAAAAAGATGGCTGAGGGGTGATATGACAGAGGTCTATAAAATAATGAATGGAGTGGAACGGATAATGTAGATCAGTTGTTGATTCCTTCAGAAAGTAGAAAGACTAGGGGACACGCAATGAAGCTACAATGTAGCCCATTCCAAGACTAATCAGAGAACATATTTTTTTCACTCAATATGTAATTTAACTCTGGAATACATTACTGGAGGATGTAGTAAAAGCTGTTAAAAAAAGTTTTGAATAAGTTCCTGGAGGGATAGTCCATAAACCATTTTTAAAGAAGACCAAAGAAATCCACAGCTTACCTCCGTATAAGTAAAATAGATCTGTGTACTTTTTTGGAAGCCTGACAGGTACTTGTGACCTGGATTGGCACTGTTGGAAACAGGATACTGGGCTCGATGGACCCTAGGTCTGACCCAATGCGGCATATCTTATGTTCTTATGTAACTGTGGGATCCAGATGGTGCTCCTGATTATCTCTGGATAGGGGACTTACATATTTCATGGAAGCTACTAAAAGTACTATTCATTTTGAACATTGCTCCATCAATTTAATACAATTTATGCAGGTATATTGTGTTTAAAAATTGGGTATCTCGGTGCAGTTGTAAACATATACGCGGAACTCTGCAGTTAGGTGCACTACTGAAAATTCCCCTGACTATTTTTACTCTATGCTGGACATTGTGAATGATTTGCAGCAGGTATAAATGCCATTGTGCTCTCAGCAATCAAATGGCTTTCAGTCTTCTTTTCCTATTTTAATAATATTTTCAAAATTCTCTAAACTGACCCTTCATTCATCTTTTGGACCTGGTGCTTGCTGAGCTGCTTGGTGCAGACTTGCTTGTGACTGCCATTGCCTGATTCTCAGTCCCTGTTACCCTGCTTTAGTTTCTGTCCCTTTACTTGTCTCAGTCTCATATAGCCCTTCCTACCCTCCATTCCTGCCTTTCTCTCTCTACCTTCACTCTTTCCTTTCTGACAGTCGCTGCTCTCCATTGATCTCTTAGTCTGTGCCTTAGCCTGGTGTCTTTGTGTCTCCCTGAGTATCTGGGGCTCCGTTCCTCCCTTCCCTCCCCCTTTCCTGCCTGTTGCTGCTCTGTGCTGATCTGCTACTCTGCCATTGGCTACATATCTTTCTGTGTCTCTCTGAGTGTCCATCTGTCTCTCCTCATATGCATGTGGCACAGCTCCTGGGTATGCTAGTGGCAGCTTTAGGATCATAATAAGTGACCTGAACAATTGGTTTTTGTGTGCACTTGAGCAGTGGAGGATGGGGCTAGAAGGAGGCAACCTTTTCAGAAGATTTGCAGGCCCAGGATCCAGTTTCTGGATGTTACTGGTGAAGGCTGCATCACAAGGTTCTACTTTGACAAGCAGGTCTTCCTTCATCTCTGTTGTCAATTACAACCTCAGCTATTGTTGACCACCCGTACCCAGTAGAAACAGCCCATGGCAGCACACCCAAAGGCCACCATAGCTTTTGACTTTTTAGCCATCTTCCAGTCCACTCTGGTGGCCACAACCAGCATTTACCAGTCAATCCCTGCAAACCATATAAAGGCTACTGAGCTGGATATTCATAAGAACATAAGATATGCCATACTGGGTCAGACCAAGGTCCATGAAGCCCAGTATCCTGTTTCCAATAGTGGCCAATCTAGGTCATACGTAGCTAGCAGTTTCCCCAAAAGACACAGGTTCCACAATGCTTGTATTGGGTCAAGCATTGATATCCTGGGTCCCTTCTTAATAATGGTTTATGGACCTTTCCTCCAGGAACTTGTCGAAACCTTTTTTAAACCCAGCTACGCTAACAACCTTTACTACATCCTCCGGTAACAAATTCCAGAGTTTGATTACACGTTGAGTGAAAAAATATCTTCTCTTATTAGTCTTAAATAGTTTACCCTGTAGCTTCATTGCATGTCCCCTAGTCTTTCTATATTCTGATAACGTAAACAATCGATCTATGTTTACCCATTCCACTCCATTCATTAATTTATAGACTTCTATCATATCTCCCCTCAGCCATCTCTTTTCCAGGTTAAAGAACCCTAACCTTTTTTTTAGCCTTTCTTCATAGGGGTATCCTTCCATCCCTTTTACCATTTTGGTGGCTGTTCTCTGAACCTTTTCTAATAATGCTATATCCTTTTTAAGATACGGCGACCAGAATTACACACAATATTCAAGGTGCGGTCGCACCATGGAACAATACAGAGGCATGATAATATCCCTTTGTTTTATTTTCCATTCCTTTCCTTATGATACCTAGCATTCTATTTGCTCTCTTGGCTGCCGCTGCACACTGCGCAGAGGGTTTTAACATGTTATCCACAATGACGCCTAATTCTTTTTCCTGGGTGGTGGTTCCTAATGTGGAACCTTGCATCGTGTAACCATAGTTTGGGTTGTTCTTCCCTAGGTGCATAACCTTGCACTTGTCCACATTAAATTTCATCTGCCATTTTGATGCCCAGTCTTCCAATTTATCAAGATCCTCTTGCAATTTTTCACAATCCTCTTGGGTTTTAACAACTTTAAATAGTTTTGTGTCATCTGCAAATTTGATAACCTCACTCGTTATTCCACTTTCTAGGTCATTTATGAATATGTCAAAAAGCAGTGGACCCAGCACAGATCCCTGGGGTACACCACTATTCACCTTTCTCCATTTGGAAAATTGGCCATTTAGCCCTACCCTCTGCTTTCTATCTTTTAACCAGTCCCTGATCCACAATAGTACACTGCCTCCTATCCCATGACGCTTTAGTTTTGCCAAAAGTCTCTGATGAGGGACCTTGTCAAAGGCTTTCTGAAAGTCCAGATACACAATATCAACCGACTCACCTTTGTCCACCTGTTTATTCACTCCTTCAAAAAAACATAACAGATTAGTAAGACAAGATCTTCCTTGTCTAAAGCCATGTTGGCTGTCTCCCATTAGGTTGTGACTATCTACATGCTGAGTAATTTTATTCTTTATGATGGTTTCTACCATTTTTACCGGTACTGACGTCAGGCTCACCGGTCTGTAGTTTCCCGGATCACCCCTGGAACCCTTTTCAAAAATTGGTGTTACATTGGCGATCCTCCAATCTTCAGGTATTAGAGATGATTTTAATGATAGTTCACAGATTACTGATAGCAGTTCTGCAATCTCATATTTCAGTTCTTTCAACACCCTTGGATGTATACCATCCAGTCCAGGTGATTTGCTACTCTTCAGTTTATCTAATAGTTGTAAGACATCTTCCCGATGTATCGATATTTCCTTCAATTCTTCCGCACCTTTAAATACCACTTCAGTCATGGGTAACATCCCTACATCTTCCTCAGTAAAGACCGAAGCAAAGAATTCATTCAGTCTCTCCGCTATCGCCTTGTCGCCTCTTAGTGCTCCTTTAACCCCTTTATCATCTAATGGACCAACTGACTCTCTCACAGGTTTTTTGCTATGAATGTACTTGAAAAGGACTTTATTTCGCGTTTTTGCTTCCGCAGCAAGCTTCTTCTCAAATTCTCTCTTTGCTTGCCTTATCAATGACTTGCATTTGACTTGCCAGTGCTTGTGCTGTTTCCAGGTTTTGTCATTTGGCTCTTTTTTCCATTTCCTGAAAGATGCTTTTTTGGCAACAACAGCCTCTCTGACCTCACCTTTAAACCATGCTGGCAGTTTTTTGGACTTCCTTCCACTTTTCTTAAAGCGTGGAATACAGCTGGTCTGGGCTTCCAAGATAGTATTTTTCAACAACACCCAAGCTTGATGTACGTCTTTAACCTTCACAACTGCTCCTTTTAGTTTTTTCTTAACTGTTTTCCTCATTTTATCATAGTCTCCCTTTCGAAAGTTAAAAGGTAGTACTGTGGATTTCCTTACTATCCCTCCTCCACTAATTAAATCAAAGGCGATCATGCTATGATCACTATTGCCAAGTGGCCCCAACACCCTTATCTCTTGCACTAGATCTGGTGTTCCACTAAGGACTAGGTCTAATATGGCTTCCCCTCTGGTCAGTTCATGAACCAGCTGCTCCAAGAAGCAGTCATTTATTTCATCTAGGAACTTTATCTCCCTAGCATGTCCTGACGTGACACTGACCCAGTCGATACCGGGGTAATTGAAATCACCCATTATTATTACTGTGCTGTAACCTTTGTTAGCTTCCTTGATTTCTTTGAGCATTTCATCATCCATTTGGTCATTCTGGCCAGGTGCTCGATAGTACACCCCCACTGCCATCGCCTTCCCCCTTTTATATGGAATTTCAATCCATATAGATTCTACAGCAGATTTTGTTTCCTGCAAAACTTTAATCCTTTCTGAGTCAATGCCCTCTCTAACATAGAGCGCAACCCCTCCCTACCCTCTGCTTTCTATCTTTCAACCAGTTCCTGATCCACAATAGTACACTGCATCCCATCCCATGACTCTTTAGTTTTGCCAAAAGTCTCTGATGAGGGATCTTGTCAAAGGCTTTCTGAAAGTCCAAATACACTATATCAACTGACTCACCTTTGTCTACCTGTTTATTCACACCTTCAAAAAAACATAACAGATTAGTAAGACAAGATCTCCCTTGTCTAAAGCCATGTTGGCTGCCTCCCATTAGGCCATGACTATCTACATGTTCAGCAATTTTGTTCTTTATGATGGTTTCTACCATTTTTCCCGGTACTGACATCAGGTTCACCGGCCTGTAGTTTTCCGGATCACCCCTGGAACCCTTTTTAAAAATTGGCGTTATGTTCGCCATCCTCCAATCTTCAGGTATTACAGATGATTTTAATGATAGTTCACAGATTACTACCAGCAGGTCTGCAATCTCATATTTCAGTTCTTTCAATGGTTTCCGCTGCCTAATCTCTGTGGCAGCCACCTCTACATGCCTGATGCTAGCTAGTGAGCATTGAGGTGTGTTGGAGGCATTCCAGGGCAAAGTTGAGGTGGCACCGCTCATAAATCGGGCAGCGGCAATATTGAGCTGCTGCCTCTTTAGTGATACATAGTGAAAGCCAGACACAGGAAATCCTGGCCTAACGTTCGCTGCATATTGCTAATCAAGCAGTGGCTCAATATTGCTACTGTCTGGTTAGCGAGTGACAGATCTGCATGAGCGGCGAACCTGGATATTCAATACCAAGACTGGATATCACCCTGGCACTGAATATCCAGGCTTAACTTTCCATGCCAGCGGCTAGTCATGTTAGCAGTGCTTGCCACCTTGCTGATTATTTCATCGTCCCTCTAGATGTGCTCCATACAAGGCCAACCCCAGAATTGATTCAAGATATTGGCAGCCTAGGCAAATCTTAAGCTTTATGTCCCCCTCCCCTGGCTGTCAGAATCTATTTAGTTTTGAATGCCCTGCTCTTTGCCACTCATCAGAAACTGCCAGCATAGGTGACTGCCTGGTTTGCCTAATGGTTGGGCCGGCCCTCTCTCCATAAAAAGCAAACTATGATTCAGTTACATGAGATGACTAATTTCCCATCGGTGTTAGAGACAATTGATTGCATCCACATACCAAACAGACCGCCTTAAGGGAGTGAAGCTGGCTACTGGAACAGAACTTAAAAACATAAAATATGCCATACTGGGTCAGACCAAGGTCCATCAAGCCCAGTATCCTGTTTCCAACAGTAGCCAATCCAGATCACAAATACCTGTCAAGTTCCTAAAAGGTAGACAGATTCAATGCTGCTTGTCCCAGGGGTAAGCCGTGGATTTCCCCGGTCCATTTTAATAATGTTTTATAGACTTTGCCTCTACAAACTCATCCAAACCTCTTTTAAAACCAGCTACACTAACAGCTTTTATTACATCTTCTGGTAATGAACTCTAGAGTTTGATTTTACATTGAGTGAAAAAATATTTTCTCCAATTTGCCTTAAATGTGCTACATTGTAGCTTCATTGTTTATGTTTATTGGATATTTGATATACCACAACATTGTATACAAGCTATGTGGTTTACAATTGTGTGTCCCCTTTCATTTCCTCACATGCATATAGTCTGCAAAGCCCAAGTGTAGTTGGGTTTAAAAAAGGTTTGGACAAGTTCCTGGAGGAACGGTCCATAAACCATTATTATAGGGGACCCAGGAAATCCACTGCTTGTCCCAATACAAGCATTGTGGAATGTGTGTCCTTGGGAAACCGCTAGGTACTTGTGACCTAGGATACTGGGCTTGATGCATCTTGGTCTGACCCAGTATGGCATATCTTATGTTCTTATAAGGTAGGAGTGACCATATCACCAGAGGATTGCTGCTAGGTAAGCAACCACCTTCCTACACCTACCATACCTCATCTATAGGCTTTTCTCTCCACAGAACAAAGTAGCATACTAATAATATTGGTTGATATTCAGTGGCACTGCACCAATACTGGTACTCGGTATCCTGACAGATTGCCTCAGCACTATCCAGATAGTGTGACAGAGGAGGATTTAATTAGTCTGACAGAAAATGTGGATGTTAGGAGGTTCCTAAGAGTTTTATTCCAAGTCATGAGCTTGGTCAGATAGAGATGGAGTGAAAATCATCAGGGGGGCAGCATCCTAGGATGAGGCAGAATGGTAGGACTGATAACCAGAACTAGCTGCAGTACGGTTAGGTAAGGGAAGGTCCTGAGAAGGAATGCTGAAGTAGTGAAGTAGCGTGATAGCTGTGTTACTCCACTTTAATGCTAGTTGGATAGAAAGAGAAACAAAAAGGAAAGCAGGACACCCTTTTTTGGACTTACTTAATACAGTACATTTGCAGACTAGCTTTCGAAGATTGAAACCTTCTTTCTTGGGTCAGGACAATATGAGCAACAGATGATATTATACAGGTGAATTATTAAAGCATTGCATTGACAGTGGGGGAGGGGAGGGATGGATGGCTGATCAAACAGTGAACAGCCTGCAAATGTTTATAGTTTAGAATATGACAGAAAGTCCACGTCTTTGTTCAGTCCTGTCTAGTCCGATTGAAAGTGTCTTATCTTCATTTCAAATGTTTTATATTTTTGGACAGAGTTCATTTTTCCCTCCAGGACCCTCGGCATAAAATCATCAGTGCTGTGCTCTGGCTCTGTGAGGTGCTGTCCAACAGTGGAGGCGGAGCCGGCACAAGTCACGCTTTGGTCTTTTCTGTTCTGCACTATCCTATGTCTGTGAGAATTCATTCACACCTTTAACATTTGGCTGGTCTCTCCAATGCAGCTGCCCTTTGTACATTTTCTGCATTGAATCATGTAAACCACATTAGAGGAACAGCACGAGAAGGATCTCCGTAGTCTAGATGATTTTCCCATGTGGGTAACTGTGGGGTCCTGTGATATGTGTTGGAATAATTTGCAGATTAGTATATTGAGGAATGGTTAAAGGAAACAAAAATGGACCTGTCCAGGACAGAGCCAACAAAAGGAAATTAGTGCACACTATTAGAAGAACAGTGCGCACTAGGGTATACTATTGAGCAATAGGATGCACTGTTTGAGCAACAGGGTGCACTATTGCTTGCCCCTGAAATAACTCTCTCCCCCAAAATACAATGAAACATCCCAGAAAAGACACAGGAAACTAAACAAAATTAAAACTTTTGGTCTGCGTAACACTAATATTCTCCTACTTTATCTTTTATTAAGGAAGTATCGCAGGTCTGCAAATCCAAGATATTCTGGCCCATCCATTCCAGCTTAGATGTGACTTCTGTCAGTTTCTGTTAATGGGAGTCCACTGGCACGTTAAGCCCTATCACCTCTTGAACACATTATTCAGCCTGGCAGATTGAGAAATAGAAACATGATGGCAGAAAAAGACCACATGGCCTTCCATATCACCCACTTCAACAATCCCCTTTTTCCTTTAGAGACCCTCTGTGTTTGTCCTATGCTTTTTTGAATTTAGATACAGTTTTTGTCTCTACAACCTCCACTGGGAAACTATTTCACACATCTACCACTCTTTTTGTAAAGAAATATTCCTGCAAATTACTCCTGAGTCTATCCCCTTTCACCCTCATCCTATTTCCCCTCATAGTAAAGCTTGCTTTCAATTGAAAGAGGCTCTCCTCCTATGCATTTATGCTATGGAGATATTTAAATGTCTCAGTCTTATCACCTCTATCCCACATTTCCTCTAAAGTATACATATTAAGATCCTTAAGTCTGTTCTCATATGCTTTATAACATAGATCACTAATCATTTTAGTTGCCACCCTCTGCACCGACTCCAACCTGCTTATATCCTTTGGAAGGTGCGGTCTCCAGAATTGCACACAATACTCCAAATGAGGTCGCATCAGAGACTTATACAGAGGCACTATCACCTCCTTTCTTCTGCTGGCCATTCCTCTCCCTATGCACCCAAGCATCCTTCTAGCTTTCGTGTCGCTTTTTCTACCTGTTTAGCTACTTTAAGATCATCAGACTCAATCACGCCCAGGTCCTGCTTTTCTTTTATGGACAGAAGTACTTCACCCCCTATCCTGTGTTGCTCCCTTGGATTTCTGGAGCTTAAATGCATGATCCTGCATTTTTTAACATTAAATCTCAGCTACCAAATTCTAGAGCATTCTTCAGGCTTAGCTAGATCCTTTCCCATAGAAGATATAGCTCCCCAGTGAGTGTATAATGTTACAACAGATATTTTTTAAAAAGTCATTTTGCTGGAGGCGGAGCCTGCGAGGATCCAACATGGCCGCATAAGAGTTGCTCTCCTGGCCTCCTGATCGCGAATCCTGGTCTCTAACATTTTCACCCGCCTAAAACATAGCGCTTTGAGGTGCCAGGGGTTGCACATGGCAGCCGGTAAGCAGACCCGACTCGATTTTGCTGCTGCGGCAGCGTCCGGCACCAAAAGGTCTAAATCTGACCCTCTCTCTCTCCTCAAAAAATGGCGGCGCCATCCGAGGCATCGGAGGGATTGAAGGAAGTTTTGAAGGAGGTGCGGGCGGTCCGCTGCCGAGTGGATGCCAATGGTGAATCCTTGGATGCTATGCAAACGTGTTTGAAGGAGTTGACTGTGCAGATGCAACAGATCACGCAAAGAGTTGACAGAGTGGAAAAGGTCGTGGCGGACCACGAGGAGCGTCTGGCCCTCGTCCCGAGGATGATCCGTAAGCTGGAGGGGCTAGAGAAGAACTTCGAAGACGCGAACAACAGGGCCCGACGGAATAATGTTCGAGTCCTCGGAATTCCGGAGGGGGCTGAGGGGAGTGACCCCATACGATACCTGGAATCTTTGATCCCAAAGCTCCTGAAGGTAGAGTTCTCCCGCCCGTTTGAAATTGAAAGGGCCCACCGGCTTTCAAACTCAGCTAACCAACACTCTAAATTCCCGTGCCCGATGATTTTCTGTGCGCTCCGGCACCAACATGCCCTCCAAATTCTTATGGCAGCTAAGACCGCCCAGCCCCTACTGCCCGGGGGTCAGCGTGTGGCCTTTTACCCAGACTTCAGCAAACCAACTGCTGCATGGCGCAAGCAATTCCTGGCGTTTCGGCCCCGGCTCCAGCGCCTACAAGCACGATATGGCCTCTTCAGTCCAGCCCGGTTCAAGGTGACCCTAAACAATGAGACCAAGACTTTCGAGGATCCGGCAGAACTGGCTGTATATATTGAAGGCCAGGAGGCCCTACAAATGCAGTCGAGTTAATCGGCAGTGACTGCTGGAAGACAGTTTTCTAAATGGACGGGTTGTGGACTTGATGATTCATGGTCCCCCCGCGGCTCCATGCTGTTAGAGATGCCGGGTCTGGCTCTCCCGCGGCGCAGAGCCTGGGCGGGCAGATAAAAATTTTACTGTCTGGTTGGCCTGTGCAGGGGAGTTATGCGCAGCGAAGGGGATATAGCTGGTTGTGGCCTTAGATAAAGGGGAGCTCCCTTGCTGAGTTTTTAGGCTGTACATGTGTGACCACGTTGTTTCTTTAACTATAAGTATGTTTGTTTTTTAATGGCGTAGCTAAATGGGGGTGGTGGGTAATTCTCATGGGGGCCAGGCTGCATATTGTTGGATGCCCTTGCTGACTCACCCCAGTTTTCATTGTTATCAGGGGATGTTTTGTTGGGGAGTTTCTGTTGGCTCTCAGGGAAGGACTCTAAGGGTTGTTTGCAGGGATAGTCAACCCCGGGGTTTTTTTTATGCGAAGTTACATGGCTGTGCCCTGCCATTCGAAGTATGCTGCCTCCTAAATGACAATGGCTAATTGGTTAAAAGTCCTATCTCTCAATGTGAAGGGCATTAAAACTCCCATGAAAAGGAAAAAAATCCTAACGTATTGTGCCCGGCATCAAGCAGATGTCGTATTATTGCAGGAGACATTCTCGTGCGGACATCGTTGGGGGCAACGGTAGTCCAAGCTAGCAATGATACATACGGGAGGTGGGCACGGTCCCTGATAGAAGTAGGGGGTGCCCGGTTCCTGCTAGGCAATGTGTATGGCCCGAACCAAGATGACCCCGATTTTTTCAAAGCCCTGAATAGTTCCCTACAGAAGGATTACACTGCCCCGATAATTGTTGGGGGGGACTTCAACTTGGTAAACGAGCCTTTGATAGATCTCTGCCCTGCGAGAATAAGCCGACCTTCTCGGGCAGATGGTGCTTTCTTAGCTCTCAAAGATGATTGTGGACTGGTTGATGTTTGGAGACTGCTCCATCCTACTGAAAAGGATTACACGTTTCACTCACCAGTGCACAATTCTCTCTCCAGGATAGATTTTTTTCTAATCTCCCGGTCCCTGGCATCTGGTTGCTGTGCTGCAGAAATATTTGGGTGGGACCGTGTCAGATCACTCAGCTGTCACGCTTCGAATCCCATTGCAGGCGGCCGCTGGTGGTAGTCCACTGTGGTCCTTTAATAGGGCCTGGCTCGCGGAGTCTCCCTTCCAATTGGAATTAAGGGACACGATTCAGACATATTTCTTGCACAATAAATTAGGGGATACTGCTTGTTGGGCCTGGTGGGAAGCTTTTAAAGCCTCCCTAAGGGCAACTATCACTAGCTACAAGATCAAGGAAGCCAAGAGGAGGAAGGAGCAGTTAGCAGCCCTGGAAAGTCAGATCAGAGCGGGGGAGCGGTTATGGATTCGGCAGCCTGATGCTGGGATTCTGCTTAGGTTACAGAGGCTACGATTCCAATATAATGAGCTGTTGAGCTCCGAGATAGAGCAGGTAATGTTGAAACAAGCGACTAGGTATCATGTCGAGCAAAATAGGTCTAGCAAGCTCCTGGCCAGCGCTCTGTGTGGGAGACGGGAAAAGGCTAAAATTGTTTCCCTTGTGGATGACAACCAGTCTAGATTGGTTGCGGATGATCAAATTTTGGAAGAGTTTTCCTCCTTCTATGAAAGGCTGTATTCCTCGGAGGCAGTCGCAGATCCTACAGAGATAGCGCGATTCCTTGACCCACTTAGACACCCCATATTAGGAGCCCAGCAAGCCAAACAGCTTGGTCAACCTTTCTCCAGCAAGGAGGTCTCCATGGCCGTTAAAGCCATGGCAGGGGGGAAAGCTGCGGGCCCCGATGGGTTACCTGCAGAGCTTTATAAAGTTCTGAATGACGAGCTGATTCCCTATTTAATGTTGTATTTTGGGGAGTTGGAAAAGGATTCTGGCCGCCCCGGTAATTTTTCAGAGGCCACTGTCGTGGTTCTGGAGAAACCTGGGAAAACCCCCGAATATGTCCGGAACTATCGACCTATATCCCTGCTAAATGTAGACTACAAAATATATGCAAGTATTTTGGCCAATCGGCTGGCCCTAGTAATGGCTGATTTAGTACACCCTGATCAGTGTGGCTTTATACCAGGCAGGTCCACGTTTGATAACGCCCGGCTCTTGTGCAACTTGATAGACAGGGCGGCGGTAGACACGTCCCCTTATGTAGCCCTCTCCCTAGATGCTGAAAAGGGATTCGATAGGCTGGAGTGGCCCTTCCTCTTCTCTGTGTTATCTTGGTTCAGCCTTGGGGAGGGGTTTATAGGTAAGGTTAAGCTACTTTATGCTAGCACCAGTGCGAGGGTTTTTGCCAACGGCCGCCTGCATCGTTCCTTCTCCCTGCACCGGGGCACTCGCCAGGGCTGTCCTTTATCCCCGCTACTTTTCGATCTGGCCCTCGAACCCTTAGCCATTTCTGTGCGGGAAAGTGAAGCCATTCAGGGTTTCCATATTGCTGGGGAGAAAGTGAAGCTATCCGCGTATGCGGATGACCTGTTGTTATTTACGCAACCTGAGGAGATCCCACAGATCCTGACTTTAATCAATAACTATTCCAGTATTTCTGGATATAAGATAAATTGGGACAAGTCCGTGGCCTTCCCCCTAAATAGCTGCCCGACTGTCGAAATGATGGCCCCCTTTCCTTTTCGGTGGGAGCCGACCGGCATTAAATATTTGGGGGCCTGGTATAGTGCTTCGGTCACTGATGCTGTACGAGTGAACGTAGAGGAGCTCACTCGGATAGTTCACAGTAAAATACTAGCATGGTCCCCCTTATATCTTACTTGGTGGGGCAGACTTGAAGTTATTAAAATGGTACTGGTTCCTAAGATTAACTATGTGCTGGGTATGCTCCCTTTCACAATACCGGTAGAGGTGTTTACTAAACTTGAGAGAAGTCTTTTGCGGTTCCTTTGGAAGGATGTCCAGCCTCGTATTGCTCTCAAAAAACTTAAAGCCCCTAAGGAGAAGGGAGGCGTTCACTTTCCTGATTTTCAATGGTATCATCACGCACTCCTCATTAAGCAGGGACTGGTGTGGTTAGATACTGGGGGGAGACCCTTGGCCCCAGATGGCTTCAAGTAGAGGCCCAAATGGTGGGCCCCTACCCTTTGAGACATTTGTTAGGGATGTTGCATCCTGAGGAAGGGCCACAGGGCAGGGTAGTCTGGGCCACTCAAGCTGCTTTTGTACAGTTGCTGCAATTGGCGGGCAAAGACGGGCAGCCTTCCAGACGGACACCGCTATGGTGGAATCCTTTACTTAAGATCAGGGGGCGGAGGTTTGCCTGGCACAGCTGGCAAGATAGGGGACTTTGGACTCTGGGGCAGCTAATCGGGACTTCTGGTTGGAAGGATTTCAACTCCCTTAGGGAGGAATTTTCCATGCCTCAGAATAGCTATTTCCGATGGCTGCAGGTCAAGCATTGTGTTGCGGCGGCTCAGATTCCAGTCCGCGATTTAGTTGAGGAGGAACATTACTTCAAAATCTCAAAGTTATGTATGGGCAAAAGGGTATGATCTCAGGTATATATGCTTTGTTCCGGGACTATGCCTGTACAGACCCGAAGGGGCTATACAAGGTCTGGGAATCTGAATTGCCTTTGGCACGAGTACAGGGCCTGTGGGCGCAGTTGTGGAGCACTACAACCAGAGTCTCCCGCTCGGCACCCATCACTCAATCCCTGTACTTCCTGTTGCACAGGGCCCATCTCACTCCCGTGAAGGTGGCTAAATGGGACCGGTCATCTACAGGGGTTTGTTGGTCCTGCCAGACAGCAAAAGGCACATTCCTACATATGTTTTATGAGTGCCCTCATGTCCAGCGCTTTTGGGCAGAGATCTGGAGTAAAATTCAAGTAATACTGGACATTCCTGATCAGCTTTCCAAAAATGTTGTCTTTTTTCGATCTCTGGGGTTAGCCCGGGGTGGATGCAAGGCCAAGGACTTTCTTTTGAATTTTATGGTTGCTGTAGCTTTCAAGTTGATACTGGTTCATTGGAAGTCCTTGGCGGAGCTGCGGCAGGGAGAATGGTGGAGCCTGGTCTGTCAATATGCCAAGTATGAAAGGTTATACGATAAGCTACACCACCCTGATAGAGGGGAGCTCTGCCATGACAAATGGTCTCTTCTGGACCAATATGTTGCCCGCTCCGTTGTTGTCTAATCACAGTAATCTGTCTCCATGCTATGTTGTTAATTCGTGGAGGTGGCATGGCCGTTATTTAGAGAGGGTTGCTGATGGGGACTGGCCTCCCTGGCTTGGATGTGTATCTATTTTCTTTCCCTGAGAGCCTGGGGGTGGGGTGGGGGGGGGTGTGCTGTATTGTTTTTCTTTTTATTGTTGCTCTTGCTTTTGTATTTGCTTATCGTTCACTGTGTGGGTTGTTTTTTTTTTTTGGAAAATTTAATAAAGAACTTTCAAAAAAAAAAAAAAAAAAAAGTCATTTTGCTGTTTGATTATACTCCCCCGTGGACTGCCTCCAACCAAAGATGTCCTGAAGCCCAGCCACACAGGACTCGACTATTGCTGGGGTAAACAGGCTTCCACCCTGCTCTCAACATTGCTTTTTGGCAAGTCATTTCCCCTTGGCCAAGATGTCAATTCTGCAAGGCTTCCTCCAGCAGACTCTGATGTGTAACATGGCTTACAATCACTACTGGAAGTTAGCAGCAGTGCTGCTGGGTCTTGTTGCTCAGGCGTGGAAGACAATCCCTGCTGATCTGGGCTCAGAGACACTTCAGCCTCAGTTAGAGTGGAAGCTCTCATTTGGCTGAAAGCCTGATCCCGTAGTGGTGGGGTCATAGCTGCTCTTCTGGCACTCCGTGGGCCTTACTTCAACATGATGGCTGCACCCAGCACCTCTCCACCTGTTGATGCAGTGACATCAGCTGCAGGTAGAAAATCAAAAAGCAAATATTACTCATCAACATGACTTCCATTTCTTTAATACTCGGCAGTCTAAGGGTCAGCAGGTGGTTCTCCACAGATATGGCCCTTACATAGGACTAGCCTCTCTTCTAATGTATCACTTCATTTTACTTATTTATTTAAACAATTTCTATCCCCCTTAGTCACTCAAGGTCAAAGTGGTAAACAATGAACATATACAGTATCATCGACAACCATAATAAGACAAAGAAAATAGCAAAAAAATGGAGGTGACATGCGATGTCATAAATGAGTCATAAAAATACAAAGTAGATACAATTTTGTCATCTGTAGGTCTATAAATTTACATATCATTCATCCCCCATAATATTCAATAAACTGATATGTTTACAATCTTTTCCTAAACACCAGTAAATCACTAAGTGCATATAAGTCATCTGGTAACAAGTTTCATAATCCTGGGGCATGGAGAGAAAGAGCCCTAGCCTATGTAGACTGAGTCCTAAAATCACTCACTGATGGAAGAAGGTATATGTTTGTGGGCAGGCAAGCACTGGGCATGTACTAGCATAATTATGCAAGGTCATCTTCAAGCGATCTGCCCAGAGATACCAGGTTATTTTAAATACTGTCATCAACACTTTGAGGCAGATTCCATATGGGCCGGCTAGCTCCAGTAGAAACATTTAAATTGGGCATGGGCACGATCCGGGGTGAATTCTGCAGCCATGGGTATAGATACACCTGTGGTTCTGGAATCGTCTTGTAGACGTGTCTGGCACGTCATGACTAACATGCTGTTCAGTTGGTCCATGCACATATCCAGCGCGAGACCTGCACACAGGTGCAGGCACGGACCATAGAGTGAAATGCTAATATTATGGGACACAAGTAAATGCTGACATCGTTTTGGACATCCTCGCACTCACCGTATTCTGAAAAGTTGCACGTTTCTGATTGTACTGTCTCCATGATAGCCATGCCGCCTCAGTTAAAATGTGCATCTTCTAGCTGTTGTTCTCGCTGACAGTATTTTGCTGATGCAAACTAGACATAAATAGTGATGATAGATAAATGCTGATGCAAACTAGTCAAGATATACTAGTCTGTGTCATGCCCAGAACACTGCAAAGTAATTTCAGTGCACTCTAATGTCTTATAAGATCAAGTAAATATTAATATGTTTGTCATGACATACCTTGCATCACACATTACTTGGCAGTATAACACTCCCTCAATTATTCTTGCATTGGTCATCTCTAAAAACACTTCTTGAACTGCTAAGAATGGACCCTTACCAACCTTACAACAACCTAAACTAATTTTGCAATTCCCCAAAGGATGCATTTTATTGTTGAGTGACAAAACTATGCTCCTCTAATACTACGGCTTTCTGGCAATGACATCTGTTTCCCACATATCTGGGTACTGGCATTTCTCACAGCAGATCCCTACATGTAGCTACACCTCTCCCATACAATGTCCCTCTCTGTCTTGGCTTATTTTGGTCTGTATACATTCACTATCTGTGGGGGAACCCCGCCTGCCTTCTCACAGTCTGCATTGTAGCGATGCTTCTCTGGTCAGGCCTGTGTGGGCATGGGAGGGGGGATCCCTGTGCTATCACACCAAGTAGCCAGACTCCAGATATATCACCACTGTCATAGCTTGCAGAGATTCTGAACTGGGTAGGGATGTAGGCCTCTTGGCACAATCTGGGGAATGTTGGCAGAACATCAGTCATGTCTCCCAGTGCTTGGCAGAGCTGGTGTATGGCGTCCTATCACACAGGCACCTGGTGACACTGCAGTCATCTGTAAAGTCCAGGTACTGGCCAGACATTCATGTCCTCCCTGAAATGCAGATCAGCACACCAGATCCTCCCATGCAACCCTCAAACCACACACACATACATACACTCTCACTTGCAGTGACAAAAGACAATTCTGCCAAAAATATGCTCAGAGCCTATAAATAAATGTTGGTATACCATAATAGCATGAAGTCCCAGGATTACAAATATGATCTCCCTTTCTCATTCCAAAAAGATTTTTTTCCAGACTCACATACAATTCCTACATCAACATTCCCATTTTTCATAACACAGAAATTGTTAGGGCCCCCTAGATTAGCTCTTTTAGCACAAACAGCAAATTTCAGCATAGCCAGAATAAACACTATTGCTGTTCTTAATATTTCTTTAAGGGTAGATATTAATGACTCTTTAGCTTACAAGATTCCCTCACCTCTGATTTCTGTTCTTTATACCTGAATCTTGTGATGTTTTGTCAGACTGCAGTCACACCAGTTTAAAACATACTTGTCACAACCTTTATTCAATTTGTGATGAATTGTAGAACACAGCAGAATATTTTCTATGTAGTGGCCTTATTCCACATCTCTGGCAGGAATAAAGGGCACGCCCACGGGGAAGATAAAAAACGTACACGGGCCTTTCCTGAATATGCTATATATGTCTCCGTGGCAAACCATGCTTCTGTTCCGCCTCTCCCAGGCATGTTCTGAGATCCCTGTGCAAGCACTGTGGATGTGCATCGGATTAGGGTGGTAGACGTGCATCGGAATAGGGTGGTAGACCTTTTTGCAAAATACACATCTCCCGTGCAAATGCAAATGGCCTATTCGGGTTGTGGAATAACCCCCTTCGTGTTTGACTCTGCTTAGGAGTCAAGCATTCTGTAAGTAGACATTTCCCATTTTGACATTGATGTACCACTCTATCACACACTCCTTCCTGTCCACATTACCTTCTCCAAGCATTTAAGGCACCTAGCCCACAGAAATTACACAGGTGTGATCTCCAGGTACAGGTACTCATCAAGTGTTTTTTCATGAAACTGGGCAAGCTTAGGAAATATGGAGGATATAGATGATATATTGGCACATTCACCTACATAATAATAATATGATAATAATTAATAATACTAATAATACTGTAAAGATGATACCTGTAATAGATGCCCAGTGTATATAAACTGTACATAGTTACCCTCGTTGGTCCAAGTTATCACTCCCTGTTCATTGTAAGTTCAGTGTAGGCCCGCCTGCACTGTACAATTATTGTTGAATGTAAACCACACTGATCTCAAAAAGCGCAGTATAGAAAGGACATTAAATAAATAAATAAATACCATAGGAGCATTCTGAAGACAGTGCAGGATGAATCTCCAAGCCTACTACTTCCAATGGAAGGTTGTCTCTTATAGGAGGGTGTTGGTAAATGCTTGTATAATATATTTCTCCCTCTAGGTAAAACGTCTGGGTGGCTATAGCGAAAAGCTAGTGCTACAAGATCAAAACATTGATGTAGTTTGCTTTAGTATTATGGAGGTGCAAAGGATGGGTGTGGGGGTACCTGATCACCATTAGTGACTGCAACATTTAGGGGGGGAGCTACTGTCCCCCATGCCCTTCCCAAACTATGCCTATGGAGACAAGCACTATCTAGAGAGAGCAATTTCTTCACACGGTTTAGTTTTTCCCATACCATGACAGTCATGAACCTTACTCCTAAGACAGGGTATGGGGACTACTGTATGATCTCAGTCTCTCAAATCTAATGCTAATGCTTGCCATAGTTCTTACATTATTCCGAAGAGAGCTTCCTTCTGGAGTTCATAAGATGCAACATTTTTGGGGTAATTGATCAAGGTGTGATTGGAAATTCCACTTAATGAGGCCTGTGGCTCCCAATACAATGAGAAATATTTCTGTATCTTTGTGCTACATTTCCTTGGTCTCTGACTGCATTTCTTGGCCTGGCCTAGAAGGCTGGAAGTATATAACATAGCCTAGAGAAATAGCTATGAATGAACACAAACAAAGAAGTTAAATAAGCCAGTTAAATAAATTCATCAGGGAAGCTTAAATATAGTAAAAAAAAACATAGCAAAAAACATACATATAAAATATAGTATGGCTAAAAACATAAAAGGGGTAACAACCTCCAGAAAACATATGTGCATGAGGATTATAAAAGCATTTTAGAATATATATGTGTGAGAGAGTATTATACTGTACATGGAGGGTAAAAATGTACAGAAGGCAAACATCATAAGCAACATTGTTCATAATCAGTAATTGGTTATAGCGTGTGTAAAGGGCGAGAGGCGGAGAGAACGTCCCACTCAGGAGATGGTAGTAAATTCCATCTACTGAATGGGTCACTCTCTCCGTCTCTCACCTTCTACACACACTATTATCAATTGCTATTTATGAACAATGTTGCTTATAATGTTTGCCTTCTATATGTTTTTACTCTCTCACACATATATATTCTACATTTTTATAACTGTTTGGAGAAGCATATCTTTTCAGTCTCGCTATACGTTTTGGTCAATTTATGAATTCCTTTATTATTGTCCATTAATTTATGAATCATTGTAATGTTCTCTTGATTTTAATTGTTTTTAATGTTTATTATTATGTCTCTTACTAAGGGTTATCATACCCCTGATGAAGGCCTTCTGTTGAAACACGGCCTGTGTAGGATAGAACCTATTGAGATACCAATAAAGGTTTGGATTCTACATATTACTTTCTATGGTTTATTCTGCCTTGCTCTGAATTTGATCTTGATGACCCTTTTGATGGACATCATCCATGGTTGCCAGCACCTTCCATTCAGCTTGAGATAAGAATTGCTCACACTCTGGATTTTGGGAAATGCCATTGGCCTTAGCCTTCACCCACATTCTCAGGTACCTCTTTTCCTTTTAAAATCTTCAATGTCACCATTATTATAGTAAACAGAATTGACATTGTGTCATGTAGTTATTCATATTTTCTGTTTAGGCACTGATATTCTTGCTCACATTGACAATTTTTTTTTTCATGTTTGCTCGTCTCTTTGACCATTAATTACACCTCTCCAATTGCAAAACTGGCCTTCTCAAGCAGTTCATTCATCTTGAATGCCATTTCCATGTGTGGGCACTTACATTGGGAAACAGCATCATTCAAGCATGCAAGCACAGATCTACTGGATGCAGTTTTTCATCACATACAGCCTTTGGAAATTGCTCTAAAATGTGCCTGTTTCAGCTTTTCTAATGGGAGAGATAGTTATTTTGGATACACAGAGGCTTATTCACGTTGCCTAGAGGCTACTAATTATCAAAAATGCCTGAAGCTGCTTCTATGGCCTCCTGATTGGCTCCTCCTCAAATCTCCCACCACAATGGGGAAATAAGGGACTGTTGTGTTAAAGAAGAAACAGGCCTATGGAGGCCGGTGTGTGCAAGTTAGTGTCAAAAGAGTAATCTTACCACAGTGCTTAAGGGGAGGGTAAGGGATGGGATAGAGAAGTTGCCTGTGTTAATAGTTTTATCTCTGTCTACACTGGCAGGAATTTTATTTGTTGTTTCTGTTCCAGACTGTCTTTCATTAGCCTCCCATGGCCGCCTCCTCACCCAAGTCAGAGAACCCCATGGGCAGGGATGGTCTCTTCAGCTTGGGTGGGTCAGAAGGAAGGCCAGACCAAGTTTGGGGAGTTTTGGGATGAAGCAGGTTGAAGCCCACTTCATCCATATCCTAAAGCAGTCTTGTGGCCTACCAGAGTGACTGGAAGTAGACTTGTAGCAAGAGTCTAACTAAATATGACCATTGTTTTGTTGCTGGGCAGATTTCAGAGCACAGACTGCTTGCAGAGGATTTCAGAAAAAACTCCTAGCAGTAGGTCAGGTACAGGACAAGTAGAAGCAGGAAATATGCCCACCACAGGCTAGACAGGGCGAGGGAAAAGAGGAGTAGAAACAAAGTAAAGACAAGCTGGTAGGGAAGTGATAACACAAACTCCAGTTATTTGCAGAAGTCTGAAAAGTCTGAAACTGCTTGCACAGGAAACAGAGCTAGATCAACCAATAAGAATATAGTACAGTATAAAGACCCAACTGCAACTAAATAATGTATATAAGTACAGCACTAGATATAATTTGTGGGGGGAAGGAGACAAACACGATTCATACAGAGAGTCTGATTGGTAATTCAGCTTTTGTTGTCTTTGTCTTCCACCCTCTGGCTCAGGAAACCTGTACTGTTTAAGATAAATAATGCTGTATTTTGCTTTTTGGCTAAGATTATAACTGATTGGGCATAATAAAGATCTCATTTCCTTCTAAGTGTCTGAGTCTGATTGGAGCAGAGCGAGGTCATTCTTATATCGTTGGGGTACAAACACAGCAGCCTTAGTCCACCAAAATCCTCAAGAGGAGAAAGGGTTTTTTAAAATTCTGCCTTTAGCCATGTAGGTTGTAGAAGTAGATTGTATATGGTGATTTTATCCATATATATAGGGAGTGGGTTGTAAATATTTGGCCTGTTATTCACAATTAGAGCAGCTAGCCTTCACTACTGAACCGAAGACTCATGCATTCAATGCCGGGGCCATATCCAGCTCCTCTGACATTAAATAGCTGGGTTAGACAGAGAAGCAGGAAGCTAACCAGGCAGAGGCGATATTCAGCCACTGCCCAGTAAGCTTTGGTGGGGAAAGTTAGGCCAGCCATTAATCCCTGGGTGCTACATCCGCTCGCCCCTGGAATGCCCTGATGCTAGCAGACTAGCAACGGGTTATGCAGTGGTCGCACCCACAGATATTCAGCAGCATAAGCATGTTAGTGCCCCTGAATATCACATCCACCGAGGTTATCGTGGTTAACAACTCTGCTAGCCACGTTAATCTCTTCCAGTATTGGGCCCACTGTTTTTACTAGTGTATATAGAGAGAGGGTTGTGAATTCTGCTTGTAGCCATGTACGTAGAGTTCTAGGGTTATAAACAGATTCTAACATACATACATATGTGGATTGTGGAATGGCTTCACAGAAGTTTGAAAAAAAAAGGTTGCTGCTCCTCATTGTCTGGAGCATGCTTTTCTGACTCTCAGGTTCTATGGTCCTGCTTAACAGTGATGACCTCCCCTCAGCATGCCTATGTAGAGGAGATGCATGTTTTAGGTTGTTAGGGCCAATGGTGATTGAAACAATATTGTTGTGCAGACTCCTGACTTGGAAAACTTGTCAAGTCCCCATATGTAGTTCCTGTTTTCTTTCCACTCTGCTAATATTCCAAGAACATTTATCTCCACACACAGTATTCTCTTAAGAAAAGAAATAAATACTCATAAGTTACATTTATCACATAAACACAGATTTCTCTATTTTGACCAGCAATAGGAAAGTATAAGCATTTAACGCATTGACCACTCTATACCATTAGAGATATCCATACAGAACATTTCTTTGTTTAAGCACATACTAATATATACTTCAAAACGTCTCTGGAATCATGGAATCATGAGATTTTAATCTGAACGCATTCTCTGACATTACTTGATCCACTGGGAAGAAAAAAGAGAAGATGTTCTTCCGCAAATGAACGAACAGAGGAGAGCAGCGGAAGAAATGACCACGGTCTACCAGATGATAAATAAAATTCTTTATTGAGGACCCAACTGAACACGTTTCGGCCGAAGCCTTCATCAGGGGTCTAAAAAACAAACATACATAAAATGAGCAAAAAACTAAAAATTAAAAACATGAAAATGTAAACATCATAAAAATTATCATAAATAAATGGGTAAAATGGTGTCATCAAATGACAAATTACCAGGGAACCACATAGATGAACGTGTCTATGCGGTGGAGCAATCACTCTTCCCAATCTGAAAAGCAGTAAAAATACAAATATGAATAAAAAACATCAAATATGAATAAAGAAAAAATCAATAAAACGCTGCATAGCATAACGGTTGAATTATACAATTGTGTAAAAAAGAATGCATACAAACCACCGAAAAAAACTAATTATATTTGACAAACTATCACATGAATAAAAGCAATATAGTACATATGTAACATGTATAATATAAATGACATAAATATATAAAAAAGTGATAATTCATACATAAAGCCAACTATAAATTATAAAATGTGGATTGCAACCTAAAAAGACATGTGAGCTTAAAAGAACATGTAAACAATTGTAAAACTCTGGAAAAGGTATGTGTAATAGAGCCATTATACCAGAAACATAGAGTGGAGCTCTGAAAACCGTAGGTTGAAGCTGCAAAGGAACTAAAACAGGAACACTGAGAGGCGAAGTAAAAAACAGATGTGCACCACAGGTCAATAAAAAAATATATATAATTAATGTAAGGCATGTAGGAAGCAAAGCTAAAAAATATATACTTGAAGCCTTATATACATTCATAAGAGAAACACAAGAAAAACCTTATCAAACAACGTAGTCGTTAAACGTATGTTATCCGTATGACTTATCAACCAACATATTTGTTGGACGTATGCTATCCATATGAACATCAGGAAAAAAGGAAAGAAGAAAGAAAGCCAAAAATCTAAGCACTAGTAGAATAGTTAACCACCTATGTGCCCAAGAGATATATGCAGAATACGCCAATGGTGAGGTGAGTTACGCGTCAGAAAGCTTTAATTATTACAAAAAGAGGGGGAAGAAAATATGAACCAATTTGAGGCATGGAGACAACATCAATGGGCTATCCTCAAAGGGGACCATGAGAATCGAAAAGTTAGAAAAGCTTTCAAATAAACCGTTGGCAACTTGCCATAAAGCATGGATCACAAAAGAGAGAAGTGAAGAGGTATCGCAACACATATATTGTATGCACACATATTGACATACACTAGCGTATCGGCCGTGCAGATAACTGAGCGTAAACAGAATTGGAGCAATTATAAAGGGGTTCTAAAATAAATGGAAAACGTGTACACTTAAATTATGGATTATGCAAAAAACGGACAATGCAAGAGACCATAGAAAAATGGTATATAACAACTGACTTCATAAAATCAATAAATAAAAGAACTGTGAATGCAAAACAATATAGAGGAGTGAATGCAAAGCAATATAGAGGAAACATCTGTAAGCCAAACACTTAGGGTAACACCGTACTTGACCACAAAGGAATGTCAAAAAGAAGAGCCGCTTCTAGTTTACCATTGGAATGTTCATACAGAGCGTTTACAAAGGCAATGGCGGAAAGATATCAGACTGTAAGATAAGGACGCCTTCGGAAAATTAAACACAAAAGAAAAACAACAACCCGCCTATACATACAGAAAGCTGTAAAAGCACCACACTTAAACACAAAAAGATATGTTGACACCGTCAGAAGAAAAGCCACAACTTGTTTACCATTGAGATGTATATACAAACCGTTTGTAAAAGCAATGGCGGGAAAATGTGAATTAGGGACGCCATCAAGAAATGAGGAGCAACATCCCGCTTTAATTTAACTGTATATGCGTTGGGAGAACTGTTAAAAAACATCATTTAGTGAAATGGTGACACTATCAAAATATGAAATTGTAAAATAAACCACATTCATTAGTTCGAGTGTAGATGCATACAGGGAAACTATGAAAACAGATGCCGACTGGCAAAGAATGTATCAAGAAATGGAAACCGCCGAAGCGTGTAGAGAACTGCTACATTGTTTAAGATTGCCTCTTTCTTCATGCTTCACGTATGCACAATGTATCTAAGCAGGCTTAAAAATGTATAGAAACATAAAGCGTGCAGGTACAGCGATATCAAAAACGAGGTGAAGTTGGGGCCTCAAAAAGAATTTTATTTATCATCTGGTAGGCCGTGGTCATTTCTTCCGCTGCTATTACTTGATCCACTGACAGTACCACTCAAACTGAGAGGCATCCACATGCCAAGTGAATGCACAGTCAAAGGCTTATGTGCTCCTTTGTTTTCCACCAAAACTTATCACATCAGTAGTCTGGCATCTTCTTCATCTCTCCCAGAATGTGTCCTGGACTAGGAACCCTCCACCTTTAGGCAGATCACATTACCTCTGAAAGTCTAAAAACCATTAGGAAAAATCCCAACAGGGGAATCAGACATTTCACAATACTGTAAAAAAACAACAAAAAAAAACAAGTTCACAGGTGAACACCATCACAGAACAGACAACTAGCAACAACTTGTGCATCAATCTATGCTATTGTGGAAGTTTAACAGAAATAAAAAAAAATTCAAACATTACATTTTTAGGGGTTTTTTTTTAGTTTTTTTCCTATTTTATCATGTTTTATTTTTTAACTACAACTTCAATTGTAAAATGAACACAGTTCCTGATCTTGGATCTAAATTAAATCTTTCAGACTTCTAGGCCGCTTGTCAGGCCTGGCCTTCTGGTTTGGAAATCCTGTCCCACCCATTAATGCTGTTTATTGAAGACCTTCATAAGGAATGCACTGAGATACTTCTGATCTGTTTATGATCAGTAGAAAAGGAACATTGAACATTGGTCCTGTTAAAATGTTGGTGGAAGGACTCTGAATTTTAAAAAGGCTTTTTCTTGTTTGTATGTGTATCTGTTTTTGGAGTGCAGGTTACAGAAAGATTAAACCAGGAGGAAACATCTGAAGGGTCCAGAAGGATAGAGAATTGCATGGTTATGGATGTTCCAACCTTAAAGGTCTGGGGCCCCTAAAGATTTTCTTTTCTCCCTAATCATGAAGACCTCTTAAATCTGCCAGTCACATTAAAGGGGCCACAATTATATCACAGACTTTTGGAAAGTGGGTGTACTAGTCAGAGGGTTTTCCAAAATCCTATAGCATTCTGAAGGTGAGGTGCAGGATACATATAGTATGAATTATCCTAGAGAAAGCATGTTTTTTGAAATATGCATTGGCAGATACTCTGCTTGTTTATCTAGCTGTAGGTTGCAAAAACCACATTTCATATAAAAAATATGGACTGATAAGAAGCATTTTTAGCTCATTCGATACAGGCTATATTTGATTTTTTTTGGGATTGTGCTTGCTTTTAGCCTTGCATCTTTCTTGCCTTTTTTATTTCTTTCCAGTGTGGGTTCTTTTGGATTTGGATTTAAAAATGTATTTCTCAGCTTTTCCAAATCTGAGTTCAAGGCAAGTTACAGTAAGATACACAAGTCACTTCCTTGTCCAAATGGATTTATTTATATTCTCTTATATACTGCATCAGTGTGATTTACATTGAACAGGGCATTATAACTTGGAGATAGCTATTTTAGGGAACATGAGCTATGGAGGGTTAAGTGGCTTGCCCAAGACTACAAGGAGCACCTGTGGGACTAGAAACCCCAGTCCTTCCAGGCCAAGGTTGCTGTCCTCTAGTGGGATTTGAACCACTGACCTTCTGGCCTGAAGTACCTTGCCCCAACCACTAGGCCACTCCTCCACTCCACCTAAGTTGCACCTGAGGCAATGGAGGGTGAAGTGATTTGCCCAAGGTCATAAAGAACATCAGGAGTCACAGTAGAAGTGTGCTTGTTGAGATGCCTGCCAGTTTCAGCCTACCATTCTGCAACCATACTATCACATCATGAAACAGAACTTGACAACAATAATGGTGAGATCTGAACATTCAGAGTCCTTTCTAGGGCCAGCATCATGATTGTCTTCATCAATATCATAGGCCTATCAGCTCCAAAGATCAATATTTTATTACAAGTCTGCGAAGACCAGGGGTGCAATATCCTCTTCACCCAAGAAACATTTTGGAGTATCAGTAGCAACAGACTAATGATCCTGGGCATGAAACTGGCAATAGCATGCCCACACAAGAAGTACAGCAGTGACATCTTTTTGTGCCAACATATGGAAGTGAAATTAACTGCACTGACTGCCATTGATGATGTGGAAATCCTTATGGTAGACCTTAGTGGCATCTCGATCACATCTGTCTACAAGCCACCCGCTCAAATGTTTTCTTTCAGTGAGCAACAAAGCTTTTGTGTTGTCAAGATGTGGACTATCATTGGTGATTTCAACAGTCTCATTGACTGGTGGGAATATAATGAAACCACAGCAGATGATGAAGCTGCTAGACTTGGGCTGATGGTAGCAATCTTTAATCAATCTATGTGTTGAAACTACCAGTACAGCTGGTAGAAGCACCAATATAACCTAAATTTGTTTTTTGTTAGCAGCAATATAGCTACACTTGGTACAAAATTAGTGATGAACGCTATAACACACACCAATTGAACTCATTATTCATGCAGCTAAAGAACCACTTCATTTTGATGTTGCTTCAACTTTGAAAAGGTCAACTGTAAACATTACTCTGATAATCTTGATGCAGTTGTCTTGAAGGTACAGACAATATGGCTGAAATATGATCGCTTTGTCCAAGCTGTATGGTAAGTCTCCTGATATTACATCCTAAGAGACTGCAAAGTCAAGTACGTTCCAGGCATGACCTTGAATATTGCTGACCAATATGAAGACTACAGGCACATGTTTGATAAAGACCTGCTTGCAAAAGGCACCATTGCAGCTGGTGATCAACTCATCATGACTCTTTTAGCAACAGATTGAAAGTGGCACCAACAGATTGAAAGTGTTTATTTATTCAGATTTAGAATCCATAGGGGCATGTTTACTAAAGAACGCTATTTGCACCGCGTCCCGTTATCACACGGTAAGGTACATTACCGTGCGATAATGGCACTTTAATGGGTGATAAGGTACCTTATCGCACGTTAAAGCGCCATTATCGTGTGGTAATGTACCTTACCACTTGACAATGCGACGCGGCGCAAATAGCATTCTTTAGTAAACATGCCCCATAGTATCTGATGACCTAAGCAGAGTACAAAGACACATATATCAAATAAAGACACATCAACAGAAAGATTAAAAATAAAAAATTCAAGACTAAGACCCTGCCAGTCTCAATATCACCAGTCTAACTATTCCCTGATTTAAGCCATATTACATTATTCTAAATCTGGAAATTTTTATTTATTTAACAGTTTTTTTATACTACTTTATCATTTCAATCAAAGCTGTTGTAACTTAAACAACACACATTAAACAGTGATATTGATAACTTGGATTTTTTTTGAGCAATGGAGGGTTAAGTAGCTTGTCCAAGGCCATAAGGAGTGTTAGTGGGAATTGAATCCTGGTATCTGGTTTGCCAAGCCAGTGCTCTAACCACTAGGCTACTCCTCCACTCCTGATTGTCTTAAAAAGAAAAGTCTGAAGTTTGCACCTAAATGCCAAAATATCATCCATACATCTGAGTTCATATGACAGTGAGTTCCAGAGTGACAGACTGATTATATAAAATATTCATGAATGAATATTGTTCAATGAGATCTGATGAAAGTAAGTACCATCAAATAAATCTAGCCATTCTGACCTCAAGGCTTGTCCTGGGTGGTACACGCATATAACAGCAGGAAGGCATGGATACCAAGCTAGAACTCAGAAATGATCCGAAGAAGGCAGAAAAACACTATATTATTACTGTAAACCAAAATGTGCATCAGCTGCTTCAGAATGGGAAGGCACTGAGTAGACAAATGCAGAGGCCGTGGGGCAGGGTCCCGGCGGCCGAGGGTAACCGGGTGCTCGGCCGGTGCGGGGACCCTGGCCCACGGACGTCATCGGCGGAAGGGGCGGGAGCGCGATGACGTCGAGGGCGATGGTGCCATTGATTGGCTCCAGCCACGCGCGGGAGCACGGTGGAGCCTGGGAGGCGGGTGGCGCGTGGCCTGGAGGGGAGGAGCCAGGAGTCAGCAACGGTTGCCGAAGCTCCTGCTCCTCCTCGGGAACGAGGCCGGCTTCCCTCCCTCCCTCCCTATTTTAGGGATGTGGGTTGGGGGCTGAAGGGGTGTCGCAGCTGGGGGGGGGCAGGATCCCGGAGGTTTCCGGGGTCCAGAGCCTTAGGCTATACTTGGGCCGGGGGCGGGGTGCCCCCGACCCGGGCATCCCCTGGCTGACTTTTGCTTTACATGGCGAGGTCGGGGAAAGGGGATTAGGAAGATTGCGGTTGGCATGACCGCGGCAGAAGCGGAGGCAGGGTCACCTTGCTGATAGCATGGCTGGTGAGGCATTGCTCCGCTGTGGGTCACCTTGCTATAGCACGGCTGGTGAGGCATTACTACGATGTTTTGATTGTTATGAGGATTATTCCTGAACTGTAATGTTCGGTATTGTTATAAATTAATAAAGCTGCGACCGGTGCTTTTCCCAAGAGTGGTGTATGTGTGGATTCTTTGGGAAAGGTGGGTGGGGGGGGGGGGCTGAAATGGGGGGGGGGGCAAGGGTGGATGGTTGAAGGGGCCCAGAGCACTGTGTCCGAGCTACCTCAGTTACTGAAGGACAAAATCAGATATCTAAAGGAGCAAGAGGTTTATTATTTCAATCAACCACTCACTGAAGCTGAACTTGCAGTAGGTATGAAATGCCTAAAAAAAAAGCAAGACTGCCACACCAGGTGGTATCCACACCAAAAAGATACAGAATTTTGGTCCAAAAACTAGAGTGTGGGTACTGAACTTGTTTAATAACTTTTTGAGGTATGCAATATTGCAAAACTTTGGCATCAAGCACAATTATTGCACTCCTAAAACCTGGGAAAGAAACCATTGAAGCAAAGAACTTTAGACCAATCTCATTGTTATGCCATCTATACAAAACCAAAGGAGTGATTATTCCTCAGTAGGTACAGCCTATGATGATCCCAGAACAAGCTGGCTTTCTACCAAATGAATTGTGCAAAGGACAAGTTCTGAATCTTATGCAACATATTGAAGTTGGCTTTCAGAAGGGATGGAGTACTATTCATTGACCTAACAGCGGCATATGATACCATCACCTCATCAGACTTTATGATATAACCAGAGACTATGCTCTGATATAGACCATCGAATCACTCCTTATGAATAGGTCTTTTTTGGTGAATTCCAAGGCAAGCAAAGTAAATGGTGTATTCAAAGCAATAATCTGCCACAGGGCAGCATCTTGACCCTACTTCTCTTCAACATATATATGAAAAATCAGCCAATACATCCAAGAATATACAGTAGCTTCTTCTATGCTGATGACCTTAGGGTCTCTACAGTTGCAGAACTTTGATTATGTCAAGATGACTGGATGCAACAACTGAATTGTCAAAATGCTATGTGGAAAACCACCTCTGAGTCAACCCAGCCAACACTCATACCAGATTATTCTGCCTGAGAAATTATCATGCTAGCCACCAAATGAACATCAGTTGGGATGGTGCAAAGCTGGAACACTGCAGAAATCTTGTCTACCTTGGTATTACACTGGACCAAACACTCTCATAAAAATTACATATTGAGAAGCTATGTTGAAAAGTCAGGAAGAGCCAATGAAGTGGAAGCTCTTTGACACTGCATTCCAGTGTCTTGACGCTTTGTTACTCTGCAGCTGACCTGGGGAAGATCATCAAATGTGCGTGAGATCAACCTAATGCTTAACAAGAGTTGTCAATGTATGACTGGCTGCCTAAAGCCTATTCAAATCAACAAACTAGGCAGATTGGCCAGAATTACCCTTCCAGTTATCAGATAAACATAAACCAGAAGTCTGCATTGGAGGGCATGGGTGCAATAGATTTTGCAAGAGAAAAAGTGTAATGCAGTCCTGGAGACAGAGGGTTAGTGCTGCGTCACAGTTTGGGGGTCATTGCCACTGCTGATAGTCCCAGAGAGGGGAAATAGCAGTAGCAATAGGTGCAGGGGAAGGATAACAAGGACTTGGGGGTCTCCAGTCCTTGCACCAGCCCTGGCTATAATGAGACTTCATTTTCTGGGCTACTATTTGTACCTTTGCTTAAATACCCTTTAGGGGGTAATTTTATCAAGGATTTTTCACACGTAAAGACTTTTCTCAAATTAACCTAGGGATTGCAATCATAAACATATGCATAATGATGAGAAAGCATGTATATTTATAAGCATGTTCTGGAGAAGAGTTTGAGCAGAGCACAAGTGGATTCATGATTTACGTGTATATTTTATACTTCGTGTGTGAGCATTTATACCTGCTTTTGAATAGGCGTTAATGTACATAGCTTTAATCCAGGTATGATTTCTGCCATTTGCTCCTAATATTTTATAAAAACACAAGCATGTGTCCTTATAAAACAGCCTCAAAAAAGGTGTCTTGTTCTTCAGACATAGATGAACTGTTATAAAATTACCCTCTAGATGGCACTATTTTCTATTAAATCAGAGAAAGACTTTACAGCCATACATAGGAGCTGCAATGCAAGAAATGGAACACAAATCAGACTATGAATCATAAGCAAACAATAAAAGATGAACTACTCATGAAATCTGCTGTGCATACAGAGGACTATGAAAAATGCATCAGAATCATTTAATAAAATACTGCCAACAGCCTGCTACAAACACAGAGGAGACCGTGATGTTCTCGTGTTATCTTTTTTGCTGTTTTAATTGTAGCTGTCAGCAATTCTTTCTCTTCTCTGCAAGTTTTATTTTTACGTTTAATTGTTACTTCGATTGTTCTACCACTTTTGGATCAGCAGTCTCAGCTGAGAGGCTGCAAAGCACGCAAGAAGCCTTTTTTTCAATTCAGCTGAGCTCGTTGTAGCCCAGTGGTCTGCCGCAAACATCTGCATAGCCTTGATATTAAGAATGCATGCCAAATGTGAGTAGTTTGAAGTTGTGAATTCTAAAGTGCTCAGCTCAAGATTTTCACGTCACAAAATATTTGGTATGAACTCAGAGTCAAAATGTTTGTCAGCTATGTCTGTGCAGCTTTCAGAAATTCACACACCAACTAGAAAATATACTGTGAAAATACAAAGGAAGATCTCCATTTGCGCCATAAGGAACAAATCAAATGGCGAAGTCCCTTTCAGTTTTCACGCAAGCCTTTGGAGATTAGTTTTAGTGTATTTTCTAGTTGGTGTGAATTTCTGAAGGTGCACACTGATATAGATTTTGTCTCTGAGTAGCTATTGGTTTGTCGGCACTTTGTAGATATACTGCGATCGCTACAATTATCCCCCTGATGAAAGCCAAGTACTGAAACATGGCCTTGTAGTGTCTCGTTACTTGTGAAATATAAATTGCTTCCTCATACCACCTACACTGTGCTTTTGTCAGCTTTGACTTTGTGAGTGGTCTGTGCCTTTTGTTGCAAAGATTTGATATCCACATTTTCATTTTCTTTTGAAAAGTCCTAATAATTTAAAAGTAGAATGCATTATTGGGGTCATTTACTAACAACATGTGCTAATACTGTAATCAAAGATACCCACCACAAAACTAAGTGCTTAAAAGGAGCCCTGTCATAGATAATGTTTGATAGTCATATTAGTGAATACTATTAGTAAATGACCTCCTGTATGAAACAGATGACACTTTTAGATGTTACACCAGGCTTTTGGGGTAACTATTTAGAGGATTTTTCACATATAAAGGCTTCTTTGCATGTAAAAGGTTTCTTATAAAATTGCCTCAGGGGTTATGCATGTAAAAGTATGTATGATGTCAAGCAGGCACATACTTTTAGGAACCCATGTGTAGGCGTGTTCTGGGACGTAGTCATGATTTACATATATGATTTATAAAATATGTATTTCTGCGCATATTTTATCCTCAAACATTTAAGTTTGCTCCCAAGCAAGTTTGCTCCCAAGTGTTCACAGTTTCAATCTAGGTACAAATTCTGCCATTTTTGCCTTAGTATTTTAGAAGGACATATAGGGGCTTTTTGACTAAAATACGCTAAGTTTTTGCACTTACCATGCTTAGGAGCAAAACCCAACCTACACTAAATGCAAAACCCAACCTACACTAAATTCTCAGGCAGTGGTAGCTGTTGGGGGCCTATTGAGGTGACGTTAACTGCATCAGTGCTAATTGCAACATTGACAGCACACGGTAATTACCAAGTGCAAACTGCAATGTGCAGTCCGTGCCCGCTTTCCATCCATAACCCTCCAGTCCCCGTCCCTTCGCACATTAAGCAGTTAAAGTATGAATTAGTATGTGCTGTCATTCCAGTGTTGTGAGAGTTACCACGGGCCTGTTCTAGGAGGTTTTTTTGGTTTGTTTTTTTAGTGCCATCAAGTCAGTGTTGACTCATAGTGACCCAGCTACCTCTGGGTTTTCTTGGCAATGTATCACCGGAAGTAACTGCCAGCCGTTTCTTCCGAGGCAATGGAGGGTAAAGTGACTTGCCCAAGGTCACGAGGAGTGCCAGTGGAAAATGAACCCTTGATCTTCTGGGTTCTAGGCGTTACCACATGCTAAAATACATGTTAATGGCTTAGTGCACTTTAGTAAAAGGGCCCCATATAAAAAAGACTTAAAATAGGCCTTCAAACATAGGCAGCCTGTTATAAAATGACTCTCCACGTGCCTTGTTTTGTAAGTGAAATATCAGTGCATCGAGGAAAGCCATAATCCTATCTTCAGAACTCTTGTTTGGAACTTGCGCTTTAAACTGTGACAGGATGTACCAAGGCAGGTATTACTATACCGTTTGACATATTAATGAATTTATTATCGATTTTTTTGTACTGAAGTATTGAACTGAAGGAAGATAATTTCTCACCACTTACCTCACAGGTCTTTTGGAAAGGAAGAGATTCAGGTACTAAGGACCACACAGATAGCATAAGGCAGTTCTTAAAAGTTGTAACTCTTGTTCTCCAACACATTTGTAAAAAATCTGTACTGAACCTAGCCAAGTTATTTTGAATGCCATTCTATTTTAGCGTTTATCCATTTCATGCTGATACCAGCAACATTTGTGTTCTGTTTTGCCAGATGGCTTTAGGATACTGAACTTCCAGCTGATGCTTGCTATTTGCACATTTATGCCCACAGATTTAAAGGAAAAAAATATCTACAGTACAAGCGTTGCTATTTTGGATCCTACAGGGCGCAGCTGAATGTTTTTTGCATGTTTACTGGCAGTGGTGAAGTCATCTTTTCCCTGCCTCTCAGTTGCCTGGTACCTGTGATGTGGATTGGCCACTGTTGGAAACAGGATACTGGACTGACCCAGTATGGCAGTTATGTTTTTAGGGTACCTCACTCTTCTGCTCGATTTTTAGACTTGGCTGAAGAAAGCAGAGAGGAAGTGCCAAGCAAGTACTTAAACAACAAGCTAAATACTTTCCAAGTGTCTTTGTTTCTGGCAAATTATTTAGAACCTGTTCTGCCATTTTGGACCCTTCTCCTGAAGCATATTATTACCTGAAGTGCTGATTTAGAAAAGAAAAACTATAAGTACAAATATGCAGACTCTTTGTGGATATAAATTCAAAAATGGCAAGTCTCTGCCCTGATGTATGCTACCACAGTAGTGCAGGGGGTTTAGTGTGGGTTCCTCATGCTACTTTATAGCGTGGTGCCAAAACTGCACGCTAACCCTGCGCTACCCTGGTAGCACACTTTAGTAAACATGCCCCCAGTTGAATCATGCTAATACTTTGCAAGGGTTGCTGCTTAAAGTTTTGAAGCAAGAGAAACGTCTGAATTTTTCCTGGTGCAGCAGTTCCTCTTATGTGTTATGAGAGCTCGTCCTGATGTGTTTCACTGAGCATGTCAGCAAAATCAGCACAAGTTCATGACTCTCCAAGGTACTTCTGGATGACTGGGACTGAGCTACCGCAGAGTCCTTCGGTGGCTGACAGATCAGAATGTGACTTTCTCCAGAACCATAGCCAAGGCTGCTCCCAATTGAGATATAGCAGTGTTACCTTATTCAACTCCCTCTCTTGCTAAACCATGACAGCTGTTAAATTAACTCTTCCTGACTCCATTCACTTCAGCAAGAGCGCTGCCAAGTTATCCTGTTTCAGGAGAAAGATTTTAGACACAGATTTCTGACAACCCCAGACTAATGCAGGTACTTACAGATCCCAGTTTTATGGGTTATATCAGGTAATCAAGTTCTTTAAATACCAGCATTGCTTTGAATGTATATTCAAAAATAATACTGATCCAAAATATATTTTCCACCTTGAACTTGGTAACTTGGCAGCTCTTCCAAGCAGCTCTCCTCGCCAGCAGTAGTGCAGGCAGGACTTCAATGTATCTTTCTGGGAACGTTGACGCTGATGTCCAAATCCAATCCACTCTGAAGTGATCAGATTCTAGAACACTCTGGGAATGACTATATTAAAAGGTGGAATGCTCCCTTGTGGCGTCTTCCAGGCTAAGAATGCAATCCATGTACCTATACTGCTGAGACGTGGTTGGGGGGGGGGGGATAGTCAAAATGATTAATACAATTAGCAGATCAACTACACATTAATTGCGGTCACTGGGATATTCATTGGTACTAATGTGGTTAGTGCCAACAAGTATACCTGGCTGCCGCCACTGTGCGCACCAATGCTAGCCAACAAACATCAGGATATTCCGTGGCTGGAGCGGAGGCAATACCCAGTGATATTCAATATTGAGCCACTGCCCAGTTATTGTTAAGTGACGAAAATTAGCCACCTGAAAGGGTGACCTAACTTTCATCACAGAAGCTGTTGCCTGGCTAGCTTCCCACATCTCTGGCTTACCCAGATATTCGATGCCAGTGGACAGATATTGCCCCAGCATCTGGGTATAAGTTTCAGCAGCGACGCTTAGCTACCGCTGCTGAATATCCCCCCATTCTTTTGACCAGATACATGTTGTTTAGTAAGGATCTAAAGATAAAAGAGGCAGAGTCTTTGTTTCTACCATAAGGAGAAATGATACTGAAGTGCTACTCAAAGACCCTAATGTACCAAAAATTATTTGCTTCCTGCATGGTGACACATTTTATATACTACTTAGACAGAAATGTGATCACAGATAGTAAGCCAAGGCCTAAGGATGATTTTTTTTAAATTTCCATTTACTTCCATTAAAATACATGAATGTTAAACTTTACCTTTATTTGGAGGGCAGGCATTAAAACTCAGAGCTAATATATGCAGTAAAAGTGTTTTAAATTTAGTTCATTTTCCTGTATTGAAATGAAATCCATAGACAGACCTTTCCATGCATTTGCATGGATAATGCACTAAAACATAGATCAAAATGCATGCTATGGCGTGCTTTATTACATTAAATTCATGGATGCTAACATGGGCCACTTAGCATGCGGGATTTCCTCTTAGCTAAACCCACATAATACTATAACTTTCCCCTGATTTTGGATGTCTATCTGCATAAGATAGGCATGAGTCATTTTGCAAAATGCAAGAATGATTGGGAAACAGCAGTGTTGTGTGGTTGTGCTTGTTAGCGGCATAGATGTGTCTTTGTAAGGTTATGTTTGTATGTTGTCACAGAGCAGACTCTCTAGAGCCCCCTGTGGTGCTAAAAAATACTACTCCTCAAGTAAACACTGACGTAGGGAGAGAGCACATGACACAAGGGTATCAGAAGGAGTATAAGGGAATGAGGTCACAAGCCAGGAATTATCACCCAGCCAGTAGGGAAGCAAGGAAGGTCCCACCTGACCCCAATAGGCTAGGGTGTGGTGCAGCTGGGGATTACGTAAATAATCAGCACAGCTCACAAGAGGAGCTACGGGGGAAGGCAGAGAGAGCCGAAGGAGCTAGGAGAGGAGCTGAGGAACCTCAGAGACGAAGGAGATATCCAGACTGGGAAGGATACAGATATCCCAGGTCTCCACAGCAAGGCAGGCACTGGCTGAATGAAAGTCTGAGTGAGTCTGATGAACATTTAAGTGAAATAAGTGAGCAGCTGAATTCAGACAGGGACAGTGTATGCAGCAGCCTTGATAGAAGCTATGCCTTAAGACACAAGCAACAAGCTAGGAAAAGCTATTCTGAACCAGATAGGAGAAATGCTAAGCTGATCTATGAGAGGCATTTGTGTGAAAGACAAAAGCCTTATAATGCTAATTTAAGGAAAGCAGGAAAGCTCCAGAATCTGGGTTACCAACAGAATAGGGAACAAAGCTTGTTACCTTTGGGAGAGAATCCTTCAGAGGAATATAGTTGGCACAAGCCTTCACAGAAACTGCCGTTGGAGACAACAGCTGTTTACAAAGCTCCTGTTAAAACAAAACCCCGTGCAAAGGTTCCACTCTCTGATAGCTGGGCAGCTGACTGCTTTACTCTGCCTAATTACCAGAGGCAGAGGAAAGGCTCCTGGCTAAGCAACTCAAGAGAATACGGTAAAGCCAAACAGATACCTGCTATAGAAAGACAAGTACGTCACAAGCTGGAAAGTTTGTTAAGCAAGTTACCTCAGAAGAGAAGTAACGAAGCCTCTGTATCTGATAGTGTTCCCATGCAATGTGAGCCTTATAAAATTGAGGACAACGCTGAATTGCCTGTTGAACAAATGGACTGTAGTTTTATAATAGCTGACCATATAGCGTCTCTCAGATAGAAGGCTGAACTATTCCTGAGAAGCCTTCATCTGGAAAGCTGACAAGCTGTATTTCTGTTTCATTCCTATTTTTGTTTGCTGAAAGGTAAAGCTATTTTTGTTATAGTTCTTTTGTTTACCCGAGAAGGGTTATGTTTATTTGACTGTTATACTTTTGGAAAAGAATCCTACGGGACGGGGAATAAAACCCAGTTAAAACCGATTTTCGGTGTCACAACTTATTTACATACTGGCAAGGACTATAAGTATTGAAAGGCCAGTACTATACACCCGGGTGCAGTACCAACTGTGACCATCAGGAGGCGCTGCACAGCAAAGGGGTGACATAATGGCGTAGTTGGCAGGATTTTGATACCACGTGACTTCCCCTGGAAAAGACAAGTACAGAGCAGTGCTGGAAGAGACGGCTCACCCGGAAGTACTTGCTGAGGGAGGATTTTCACTGGCAGGTCGGCCAGAAAAGGAAGGAAAGGAAAAACTTTCTCACATGCTGGAATCTACACAAAACTCAGGTAACAGTCACCTGGGAGAAACCGTAGATGGATAAGTGAGAAAGAGGGCACTGTTCCTAAGTGGGAATTTAAAAAAAAAAAAAAAAAAAAAAAAGGTGCCGCACTTGGTGTGTTTTTCTTTTTTCCACAGGTCCTCCAATGACAGGAAGAATGGATGTGCGTGATGTTCAGGCGTGGATGCAAACGCAGTGGAACGAACAAGCCAAGCTTATGCAACAAGTGCAGAAACAGTATATGGACGCTATGCAGGAGCAACAGCAACCGTTGGTGGAAGCATTGAAGGCTCTGGTTACCAAACCTCAGGACAATGAGGCAATGACTGTGCCAATACTGACGCAAGTAGCCATGAACCATGCTTCTAATTTTTCTGTAAGACAGTTAACACAGTATGATGACATTGATGATCATATTGAATCGTTTGAGAGGATGGCAGCCACCCTCAAATGGCCGCCAGAGCTCTGGGCCAGGCAATTTACCTTAACTTTGACCGGAGATGCTCTGTCAGCCTTTAGAGGGATGCCTGCTGATTTAGTTACGGATTATACAGAGATTAAGAAGGCCATAAAAGATAGGCTGGGTTTTACACCCAGACAATATAAGCACCAATTTAGGGAGGCATGCATACAACCCAAGGAGACTCCCCGAGCCTTGTATCAAAGGTTAAAAGGCCTCGCGTACAAGTGGCTTAACCCTGAAGGGAGGTCCATAGATTCTGTTATGAAGGATATTATAATGGAACAATTCATGCATTCAGTATCTGATGATTTGAGAACTTTTCTCATGTTACAGGACTGCCATGATCCGGAAGAGGCCGCAAACATGGCAGAGGCTTATTTGGAAGCCAGGGGGGCTGATGCCTTAAAGACTGGCGGGTTAAAAATAAATGGACAAGAAAGTCCAGGTGGCATGAGAAAAGGGGACAGGAATGCTATGGGTAAAAGAAGTGTGCATGATAATATTGGTGAGGCTGTGGCTAAAAATGTGAGATGTTATAAATGTGGTAAAATAGGCCACTATAAGAAAAATTGCAAAGTAAAGTTAGTCTTTATGGTTGGGGTTAAAGGTCAAGGCACAAAAGGGATTTTTCTCCAAGTTTTAGTAGAGGGAAAGAATGTCCTGGCTTTAATGGACTCAGGCGCGGAACAGAGCATGGTCTCTCTAAAATTATGGGAGATCCTGGAGCAAGCTCGTTCGGCTGCCTCCAAGCCAGAAAATAAACAGGTACAAATACAGTGTGTGCATGTAACCCAGGTTCCATATCCCCTGCATAAGATAAGGGTTAAGGGGATGGGCATAGAACGTGAAATTCAAGTAGCCATAGTCCCTGGGCTATCCCGAAACCTTATCCTAGGGCATGATTGGCCATCATTTAGGAGGGGGTTAGTGCAAGGTGCAGATACAAAGTCAGGTTTTGTTCTGACCAGATCACAGGCTAGTACCTCTGAAACTCAGGTCCCATCTGCTAAAAGAACAGAGGAACCAGAAAAGAAAAATGATGAGGTGAAGCCCGAGGAAAAGGAAGAGGAGAGAGGAATTAATGTAATTCCTAACCCTGATGAGGTAGTTCAAGCCCCAAATAAAGAGGAGGAGGCTAAGGTACTTCCTGATCACGATAAGTTAGTACAAGCCCCTAATAAAGAGGAGAAGAAACCCAAGAATAAGAAGCGCCAAGAGAGAGGGAAAAGGGCGCAAGGAAGAGCAGAGTTAGAAGCGGGAGAAGGGCTACCGTGGGTGCCAGAAGCCCTAGTGAAAAAGTTCCCTTCGTTCCCAATGGAACAACGAGCGGACCCTGGGCTAAAAAGAGCGTTCGAGTGGGCACAAGAAGTTCGGCTCACACTCCCCAGGTTCTTAATTGATAAAGATATATTATACCGGGAAAGTGTAGAACCATATACCGGGGCGGTTAGGAAGCAAGTGGTGGTGCCAGTGACATTTAAGGCTGTCGTGTTACGGCTAGCACACGACCACCCTATAGGGGGCCACAAAGGTGTTCAGGGAACACTTGATCAAATCCTGGCCAGGTTTTATTGGCCTGGCGTTTATAAGGAAACAAAAAAATATTGTGACTCCTGTCCAGCTTGCCAGAGGGTTTCCATAGCGCGCCCAAAGGCGGTACCTATGATACCCTTGCCCACCATCTCAACACCCATTAGACGCTTGGGAATAGATATAGTGGGTCCTTTGATAAGAACACCCCGTGGCTATCAGTATATGCTGGTAATCGTGGACCATGCGACACGTTTTCCGTGGGCGATTCCCCTACGGAATATTTCTGCCAAAGTGATAGCCCAAGAACTTGTAAAATTATTTTGTGAGGTGGGGTTTCCCCAGGAGATTTTAACAGACCAGGGGAGTAACTTTGTCTCACAGCATTTAGCAAAAGTCTGGGAGGCATTTGGCATTCGCCATCTAAAGACTGCGGCATACCATCCCCAGTCAAACGGTTTAGTTGAGCGAACAAATCAGTCGATTAAACACCTCTTACGGAGAGGTTTAAAGAAAAATGAAATGGCCGAGTGGGACACGTTGCTCCCATTCGTTTTGTACACCTGTAGGGAGCGAATCCAGTCATCCTTAGGGGTGTCCCCATTTGAGTTACTGTTTGGCCGGGCCCCGAGAGGTGTATTGGACATCTTACAGGAGGAATGGGTGGAACCCGAGGTGCCAGAGGTAGGCGTACCCCAGTTTTTGACCAACCTACGAACACGCTTAGAAAAGACATCTAAGGTGTCCATAGCTAATCTCAAGATGAGCCAACAGCGTCAAAAACAGCATTATGATAAAGGTACACAACCTAGACATTTGGAAATAGGGAGTAAGGTCCTGATCCAGGTAGCGGATCCAGGTCCAAAATTTGAGTCCCATTGGAAAGGGCCAGCGACAGTAATCAAAAGAGTGGGACATGTCTCGTACCTTATAGAGAATGATAGAGGACGTAGACAGGTCTACCATCTCAATGTGTTGAAGCCCTGGAAGGAGAGAGAGGCTCAGGTCAATCTAGTGCATAAGGAGTACGGTAGGAGCGCTAGGAGTATGCTTACGTGCTGTCCGTGTAGTGTGGCGGCAACACGTAAGATTTTAAGGGGGGGAATATGTCACAGAGCAGACTCTCTAGAGCCCCCTGTGGTGCTAAAAAATACTACTCCTCAAGTAAACACTGACGTAGGGAGAGAGCACATGACACAAGGGTATCAGAAGGAGTATAAGGGAATGAGGTCACAAGCCAGGAATTATCACCCAGCCAGTAGGGAAGCAAGGAAGGTCCCACCTGACCCCAATAGGCTAGGGTGTGGTGCAGCTGGGGATTACGTAAATAATCAGCACAGCTCACAAGAGGAGCTACGGGGGAAGGCAGAGAGAGCCGAAGGAGCTAGGAGAGGAGCTGAGGAACCTCAGAGACGAAGGAGATATCCAGACTGGGAAGGATACAGATATCCCAGGTCTCCACAGCAAGGCAGGCACTGGCTGAATGAAAGTCTGAGTGAGTCTGATGAACATTTAAGTGAAATAAGTGAGCAGCTGAATTCAGACAGGGACAGTGTATGCAGCAGCCTTGATAGAAGCTATGCCTTAAGACACAAGCAACAAGCTAGGAAAAGCTATTCTGAACCAGATAGGAGAAATGCTAAGCTGATCTATGAGAGGCATTTGTGTGAAAGACAAAAGCCTTATAATGCTAATTTAAGGAAAGCAGGAAAGCTCCAGAATCTGGGTTACCAACAGAATAGGGAACAAAGCTTGTTACCTTTGGGAGAGAATCCTTCAGAGGAATATAGTTGGCACAAGCCTTCACAGAAACTGCCGTTGGAGACAACAGCTGTTTACAAAGCTCCTGTTAAAACAAAACCCCGTGCAAAGATTCCACTCTCTGATAGCTGGGCAGCTGACTGCTTTACTCTGCCTAATTACCAGAGGCAGAGGAAAGGCTCCTGGCTAAGCAACTCAAGAGAATACGGTAAAGCCAAACAGATACCTGCTATAGAAAGACAAGTACGTCACAAGCTGGAAAGTTTGTTAAGCAAGTTACCTCAGAAGAGAAGTAACGAAGCCTCTGTATCTGATAGTGTTCCCATGCAATGTGAGCCTTATAAAATTGAGGACAACGCTGAATTGCCTGTTGAACAAATGGACTGTAGTTTTATAATAGCTGACCATATAGCGTCTCTCAGATAGAAGGCTGAACTATTCCTGAGAAGCCTTCATCTGGAAAGCTGACAAGCTGTATTTCTGTTTCATTCCTATTTTTGTTTGCTGAAAGGTAAAGCTATTTTTGTTATAGTTCTTTTGTTTACCCGAGAAGGGTTATGTTTATTTGACTGTTATACTTTTGGAAAAGAATCCTACGGGACGGGGAATAAAACCCAGTTAAACCGATTTTCGGTGTCACAACTTATTTACATACTGGCAAGGACTATAAGTATTGAAAGGCCAGTACTATACACCCGGGTGCAGTACCAACTGTGACCATCAGGAGGCGCTGCACAGCAAAGGGGTGACAATGTACATACAATACAAGTTATTGTGTGTATGGCTGAATGTGTGTGTGTTTGAGAAAAGAAGGCACTATGCAATTGAAAAATGGAGTAATGCAAGTGTGAATATGTGCGTACAGTAGTATGTCCTTACTCCATATCCTATTTCAGCTAATTTACATATCTTTCGATTGCTTGTGTGCAAATTCTGCACAAAAACACATGCTTGCCATATGTGAACTTTGGTTTTTGAGAATGTGTATCATCTTCCTGCACAATATGGGTGGAATTTTAGAAGCAATTTTCGTGCTTTGGACATCTGAAAATGGGCATAGAGACGTCCAAAGAATGGAGGCGTCTCCAGAGTCAGTTTAGAAGCTGGGTCTGTGGATGTCCCCGATGTTAAGATGTCCAAGACTGAATGGGGACATGGCAGATGCATGGCCAGGGCTTTCCGACATCATCACATGATCACAGAAACTCTCTGGACGTCCCAAGTCTTGTCTAATGTTAAACCTACCTCAGACATGAACAGGCATCTGAAAAGCTTGTCAGGCAAACATCTGCAGGGTGCGGAGAAGGAGCTACACTAATACTCCTTTTATTTTACAATATGTCAATAAACACTGATGGAGACTGGGGGCTTATTTCATTATTTTGCTATGCTGCTTGATGCCCCCTTATGCTATCATGCATAAAATGGATATTCATGTCCCAAGCTTTCCTAAGGGGGCAATTTATGTGGCAGCTGGCGTGGACATCCATGTCGGGGATTTCTATGTTCCTAAAATCAGCCTAGAGTATTTATGCACTTTTCACCCTGAATGTCCCCAATTTGACTTAAGAACATAACAACATAAGAAAGGCCATATTGGGTCAGACCAATGTCAATCAAGCCCAGCATCCTGTTTCCCACAGTACCTGACAGTGTTTTCCACAAGTACCTGGCAGGTTCCCAAAAAACACACAGACGCCACATACATATCCCAGTGCAAGCAGTGAATTTCTGGGGTCCTTATTAATAATGCTTTATAGATCTTTTCTCCAGGAACTTGACAACACTTTTTTTAAACCCAGCTCAAATCCTTCACTAGATCCTCCGGTAACGAATTCCAGAGTTTGATTATGTGTTGAGTGAAAACATATTTTCTCTTTTTAGTCTTACTGCGAATGGGTTACGTTGTAGCTTCATTGCATATCCCTTAATCTTTCTACTTTCTGATGGCATAAACAACTGATCTATGTTTACCCATTCCCTTGCATTCATTAATTTATAGACCTCAATCATATCTCCCCTCAGCCATCTCTTTTCCAAGTAGAAAACGCTAACCTTTTACGCCTTTCCTCATAAGAGTGTCCTTCCATCCCCTTTACCATTTTGGTGACTCTTTTCTGTATCTTTTCTAATCCTGCTATATCCTTTTTAAGATATGGTGAGCAGAATTGCACACAATATTCAAAGTTTGGTAGCACCATGGAACAATACAGGGGCATTATAATATCCTTGGTTTTATTCTCCATTCCATTCCTTATGATTCCTAGCATTCTATTAGTTTTTTTTGATCACTGCAGCACACTGGGCAGAGGGTTTCAACATATTATCCATGATGATGCCTAAATATTTTTCCTGGGTTCCTAATATGGAACCTTGCATCATGTAATTATAGTTTGGGTTGTTCTTTCCTAGGTACATAACTTTGTACCTGTTCACATTAAATTTCATCTGCCATTTGGATATCCAGTCTTTCAATTTATCAAGGTCCTCTTGCAATTTTTCACAATTCTCTTATGTTTTAACAACTTTGAATAATTTTGTGTCATCTGCAAATTTGATTACCTCACTCGTTATTCCCATTTCCAGGTCATTTATGAATATGTTAAAAAGCAGCGGGCCCAGCAGAGATCCCTGGGGTACTCCACTGTTCACCTTTCTCCACTGGGAAAATTGACCATTTAGCCCTTCTCTTTCCTTTCTATCTTTTAACCAGTTCCTGATCCACAATAGTACACTGCCTCCAATCCCATGATTTTTTAGTTTGGCCAAGAGTCTCTCATGAGGGACCTTGTCAAAGGTTTTCTGAAAATCCAGATACACTATATCAATTGGCTCACCTTGGTCAATCTGTTTATTCACACCTTCAAAAAAATATAACAAATTAGTAAGACAAGACTTTCCTTGGCTAAATCCATGTTGGATTTCTCCCATTAAACCATGACTATTTACATGTTCAGAAATTGTATTCTTTATAATTGTTTCTACCATTTTGCCTGGTATTGATGTCAAGCTCACTGGTCTGTAGCTTCCCGGATCTCCCCTGGAACTCTTTTTAAAATTTGGCATTACTGTGCATGGGCCATTCTCCAATCTTCAGGTCATACAGATGATTTTAAAGATAGTTTGCAGATTACTAATAGTAGAGCTGCTGTCTCCTATTTCAGTTCCTTCAACACCCTTGGATTTATACCATCCAGTCCAGGTGATTTATTACTCTTCACTTTATCAAATATTTCTAATACATCTTTATTTATTTTTTATTTGTGTGTTTTCTATACCACTTTTTCGGGTAATCATAGGGGTTTACAGTTTGAACAACAAGTACATAGAACATTTTAACAGTATAACTAGTGCAGCAATCTGAAATTTACATGATTCAGGATAGATAACATATTTACAGTTTAATTACAAAAAATGTTATTAAACCCAATGGTAAATTCAGGGGTAAATGAAAAGGGGGGGGGGGGGCAGTTGTATTAATAGGTTGGTTAGTTTGAATGCTGGAGGGGAGTAGTTATTTAAACAGGATCTGTATTAGATGAAGGCGAGTAGGTCCCAAAATGTTCTGTGAAGAGGTGATTTTTTGATGGGAATGAAAGGAAGATAAGTCTGTAATGTTCCGAAGGCTAGCTGGTAATACATTCAAGAGCATTAGGGCAATATATTTGAATGCTCTGTTGCTGGTGCATTTTTTGGTTTTGCAGATTTCAGATGGGGTAACCAGAGTATAGTTCAATTGCTCTCTTCTTTGTCAGTTGTTGGGTATGACTTTGATAAGCTGTGAGAGGGTTAAGGGAGTTATTTTTCTAAAGATTTTGAAAGTGATCACACCAATCAAAATCTACACATAAACTTTAAGAAAACTGAGGTACTATTCATAACCAAGAACAAGAACTTCTCTCCCCCCACTTCATTGAAGGTGCGAGATGCAGAGCTCCCATGTAAATCTGTAATACGCTACCTGGGTGTCACAATTGACCAACAGCTCAACTTCAAAGAACATATAAAGAACACCACCAAGTCCATCTACAATAAAATATGGACACTAAAGGGCATGTTTACTAAACACAGTTGCTGTGCGGGTTCCTGTTAGTGTGCTGGTACCATATAAGAAGTGGGCGGGCCAGGCAGAAAAAAGGAAAAAACCGGACCGTACGTGTGTGCGTCGCGCTAATGTGCGGGGCCCACATTATCGCGTGGAAAGGCTAAGTGGGGCGCTGCTGCATAACCAAACAGCAGAGCTGTAGTACAATGGTGAAGACACTGACCTATGGTGCAGGGGCCAGGGGTTCAAACCCCTATTGCGCTCAACAAAAAAGACCAGCTGAGGCATCAACTATTATGGGCAAAAGTGGTGTAGGAGGCATACTGCTTATGGGCGGCAGAAGGCGGCACACTCTTTTTTTATACGGCATGAGGCGGCGCACTGTTCATTGTGGGCGGCAGATGGCGGCGCGCTGTTAAGGTTGGGCGGCAGAGGGCGGCGCGCTGATAAAATCGGGCAACAGAAGGCGGCGAGCCGGTGGGCAGAAGGCAGCGCGCTGATGTGTGAGGGGGCAACCCAATAGTGGGAGGGATAAGTGGCGCGCTGATGTGCAAATAGCAGCAATGGAGCCATAGCACAATGGTTAAGACACTGACCACTCATGCAGGCATCATGGGTTCAATTCCCCACAGTGCCCATTGAAGACAGCTGGCTGAGGCATGCCCATGTTGGGCGGCATAAGGCGGCACGCTGTTAATGTTACGCGGCAGAAGGCGGCGTGCTGTTACTTTTGTGTGCCACAAGACGGTGCGCCGATGGCTACAAGGCTGCGCGCTGCAGCTCAAACACAAGAACAGAGCCACAGCACAATGGTGAAGACACTGACCAATGGTGCAGGTGTCAGGGGTTCAACCCCTCACAGTGCCCAGTGAACAAGGCTGGCTGGGGCAGTATGTATTATGGTGAGGAGTGCTGTAGGAGGCCTTCAAGGTTTATTTTATTTCCCACTACTAGTAAACCCGCTCTCACAGTGTGTTAACATACGGATGCCCGTAAGGCACATGTTACAGTGCACTGTCCGCCAAGGCACCCTAGAATGTCCCCTATAGGGCACCATGTATGTTGTGACACAGGACAATGTATAGTGCACCCAATATGGATGGCACCCATAAGGTGGCCTATAGGGCACCCTAAGAGGCACCTTATGGGTACAGTATGCCAAGGGTGTGTTTGCTGTCATAAAAATATGTACAGTAAACAAAGATAATGCTCTGGACAAACCTATCACAGAACCCCACAGTGGGCTTGAACCCATGACCCCTGGCTGCAAAGGTAGTGATGTAACCATTGGGCTACAGCCCTATAGCTGTCAGCAAGCCCCTGGCTGGCTGTAGAGAGCCTGCACGTCACCTCACAGACAGTCTGCTGTTGTAAACAAGATAGGGTTAGGCCACCCATACCCATGATGCACTGCACATGCAAATCAGCTGTCCACAGATGCACACAAGATGGGGAATGCACCCCAACAGCTACCCGGCCTGGTAGGGGGAATTGTCCGTGTACACCCACACAGCACCTCGGCCTGGTAGGGGGTCCTGAGCGGGTGGACTACCAGCAAAGAGTAGCTACACACCGTCACATTGTGCGGGTACTGTGCTCACCCTGAGGGTGTGATGTGGCGCCCAGGACCAGGTCCACAACACCAGCCATGGCTGAATGAGGCCATGACAGAGCTCCAAAACAGTACTAACCTGTGAGATAGGCAGGTGCTGCAGAAACATCTTGGATATCTCTGTTTGTCTCAGTTAGTGGAAACCCCCATGGACCCCTAGGTGGTCAAGGTACCCACCTTCTCTCCCCCCCACCAGGGCGGCAAACAGGGCCTCCAATCCCCATCCCACCCATGGCAGCAGAGTGGACCATCAAACCCCAGTCCTGCTGGGGAACAGACACCCTACAGGGCAGTCCAAGCAGCTCCACACACATCCATAACACAATATCAGACAGACTTTAGGCCAGGATATCCAAAGATGCACCCCAGCACTATCTGATATTCTCCTGCAGCAAGCCATCAGCCACTGCATCCTGCAAGGCACTCCATCAAGACACATACCAGCTGTGAACAGTCTGCTGGTTAGCCTTGATGGAAATGCATGCACCCAAAACTGGGGTGGCAGCACACACAAGCAGAGTTCTGTGTGGAGGCCCCAACAGGAAACCCATATATATCACAAGAGAGAAACACAATACAGCACTATGGGGGTGCCTAGCCATGCTGTCATCACTGCACACTCAGGGTGAGAGTGCTCCCCCAGCAGCACATACAGAGGTCACCCTGTCTGTGTAGGTGGTGGCCGGGCACTACAATGTCACAGCCAGTGCCCTATGCCCTGTGCAGATGCATCCTGGCCAGCCCACCATGTCTGACCTATACCCATGGTACCTTGCTGCTCATTATGCACATTGGCAGGCCAATACTGGCAGTAGTGCTGGCGATGTGGGTTGGGGAAGGTGTTTGCAGCCAACACACACTGTATAGACAGACACACACTCCCACACCTATGCCAGCATTGTGCTACTATTGAGGGGGTGATTAGCCTTGCCCACCACACCGGTCCTGGGCACGGCACAGGCATGGATATGGTATGCAGTACTGCTGGGGGTCACTCCCCAGGGTGGTGAACACCGTCAGAGGCCAGGCCTGGAGCACGCACCGCAGACACCAAACAGATTGTTCGGATGGGGTCAACTAGCAGTATGTGCGTAACATAGGGATATCTATCAGCCTGTACTCTTAGCAAACGTTTCAGAGCTGTGAACCTCAGGTGTAGGGTGACATTGCTAAGGTATGCAGGTGCTAGTATTGGGAGATGCACGCAGGGTCCAATGTTCTGCCTCTACAGGAGACATTGGCCAATGGGGCCTGTGGGTGTGGCTGTGGGTGTGTCTGCCCCTGTTGGCTGCTGCTTTACGGCAGCGCTTCCCAAATCCGGTCCAGTTTTGCATCACACTGTTTGGGTCTTCCTGCTGTCCCTCATGAATATGCATGAGCTACATCTACATGCCGTGGGGGTGGTGCATAGATATACAGCACAGGCATTTGTATGAGTGGCAGCATGGAACCTGACTGGTGTGTGGCCCACCAGGACTGCATTTGGGGAATTCTGCTGTAGGTTCTGCCCCAGTTCATGGTGTCTGTGCTCAGTGGGGTAAAAGATAGACGTATTAACATTGCATATGTCCTCATCACGAAAAGTGTGTCCTTACTGTCACTGTTTATTTGTGGGGAAAATATGTGGGCAGGATTGGTGGTAGCCCCAGCTGGTCTTTGAACCTATGACTTTCTGTTCTTGCATGCACTGTCTGTGTGCACTGCACCACCGTGTAGCCACAGATTGGCTGAATTCCCTGGATAGTCCATGACTGTGGATCCGGCAGGGCCTGTCTGTTGCTGTGGACTGTGCCAGCCTGCACATGGCTAGGCCTCTGTCTTCCGTGGCTAGCGGCCACTGCCCCCTGCACCACATGTACTCGTCCGCCAACATGCTGGCATGAGCTTCTCTCAGAGAAAGCAGATGACCTGATTGCAATGTGTCAGTACGGGACTGCATTTGGGCGACTTGGCTGTAGGTATTGCCCATTGTTGTGGTGTGTGTGTGGTGTTGGGTAAAATATGGGTGATCTCCCCATGCCTATGTTCCCTGCAAGACAGGGGTGTGTGTGCTATCGTTGTTCAGTGGTGGGTAAAATATATGGCCAGGGCTGGAAGGTGCCCCAGCTGGGATTTGAACCTCTGACCCTCTGGTTCTAGAAGTACTGGCTCTGTCTGCTGCACCACACTGTGGCCACAGGGACAATGCAGTCCCTGGAGATAGTAACATGGCAGGATGGAGTCGCAAAGCCTGCTGTGTGCATTTCTACTGTGGGCTCCTTCACCCTGTCTGGTGACAAACGTGCAAGTAAAGCCCACAGATGACCACGGGAAAAGGGGGATAAAATATAACCAAGCTGGGCTACAGTGATATTAATGGGCAAACATGGAAAACACTCCCAGGACAGCTCCAGAAAAAGGGAAATGTTTTTGGACGAGTCTCCGCTCCGTACACCTTTCCATAAATCATTTTTTCTTGGAGCTTTCCTGGGTGTGTTTTCTAGTTTTGCCCATCACTATAACTGTTCCCCAACTGAATTACTGTTTTTAATATTTTTGTGGTGGTCATTTTCTATTTTTAATTGCACTTTTGTGCTGTGCACATGTATCACACTGCTCACGTTTTTCAGGTTTCCCCGGTTGTGCTGTACATTGCTGACGGAAATGGTTTCTCTTCCCTTTAAATCCCCTCTACCGCGAGTGGTTCACTCGCGCGATTTTTGCAATGGAAATTCGGCCCCGCAACTGTGCGAGGGGCCTCTCCCCTCCCCTTCCCCGCCCATTAACCCCGTCTCTCCGCCCCTCCGGGGCCTTCCTCCGCCCTCCGTAGGCCTTTCCACACCTCTATCGGACATTTACGGGCCCGTACTTGTGCGGGGCTCATTAGTGTGACGCGCATGTGTGCGGGGGTTCGACGCACATTTGCGGGGCACTTAAGAGCACTTAAGTGCTGCTTTTAGTGCGCTATTTTGCGCCACGCAAAAAAGCATTTTTTAGTAAACATGCCCCTAAGACACCTAAGACCTCTACTAACCCAAGAGGACTTCAGAACGATATTCCAGACGCTTGTAACGCCTCTCTTTGACTATGCCAACATCATCCTACACGGCCTCCCTAACAGCACCATCAATCCACTACAGATGGTGATGAATGCAGCAGCCCACATTCTCTGCTGCATTTCCAGAAGAGATCACATTACACCCATACTTATGGAACTACACTGGCTACCGTTACCATGCAGGATCACCTACAAGGCACTACTCCTATCCTTTAAGGCAATTAACCGGCTATCCCCTTCTTCCCTCTCTGCACTTTTGACCATCACCCCTACAAACAGGCTAAGGAGGTCAGTAGCTGCCAATACGCTAACTATTCCATTTGAGTCTACCAAATGTACTCAAACAACTAGAAACAGAGCTTTTACCTTTTATGCCCCCAGGTACTGGAACAATCTCCCACATCATATTCGAGCAATCAAAGACCTCTCACAGTTCAGAAAAGCCCTTAAACACCACCTATTCTGCCTTCACTTCTACCCTAACCTAACACAATCACCCCCTGCACCCCAACTCACTCACTCAGCCTCTGACATTCCAACAACATAACTCTTGACAATGTACAAAACATACCCACCCTCAAGTACACTCTAGACGATTATAGATGACATTGTTTCTTGCATTACGATTCCAACTTGCAATATAACATGTAAATAGTTACAACAACCACTGTTGTTGATTTGTATATAGTTACCCTTGTTACAGTCCCATGTTCCAATCCTGTTACAATGTAAGCAAAAGATCTTTGTTCTGATGCAAAATTTTGTTGTTTGTAAACCGCACTGATACTAAAAAGCGTGGTATATAAGAACTCTAAATAAATAAAAATAAATATATAAAAATAGCAGGGCTGAAAGTGCAGATCCTTAAGGAGGGCCAGTGGTCTGATGGTAGGATTAGAGGAAATGTGTCCAATGGTTACCTGTTGAACTATTTCAGAGAGATAGGATGTGGACCATTTGAGCGTGGTATTGCATAGACCTATTTGTGCTAGGTGTTGTATTAGGAGAGAATGGATGACAGAATCAAATGCAGCAGCTATGTCAAGGAAAATTAAAATATAGGCTTGGTTGTTATTGTCTATTCCCTTAATGATTTTATTATATAAGACTAGCATCAATGTCTCCACACTGTGGAATGGACAGAACCCAAATTGATTGTCATCGAGCGGAGTACAGAGGTTGTGATCTTGCAATTGAATGTAGACATTTTTCTCTATTATTTTGGGGAGGAAAGGTAGACTGGAGATAGGTCAGTAGGAAGATGGACATGATTTGTTAAGAGCATTGTTTTTTAAGATTGGACAAAAGTTGGCTTTTTTAAGCTCCTAGGGCATGTAGCTTTGGGATAGTGATTTGTTAACAATTGCTGATTTGATAGGGGCTATTTAACTGGGCATAAATCTGCTATGGATGTTGTGGTGTTCATATTTGCAATTATCCTTTTGAGGGATTCAAGGTAAATTGAATGGAATCTATCCCAGGGTTGGGCAGGCGATGATGGGCTATTAACAGTTCCACTGGTGGGGTATGTATGGGAGTTTATTTTAGATATATAAAAGTCTGCAAGTGTTTGAGGTGATATAACTGGAGATGTGGATGAGTAGTTTGGCTGAGTTGCAAGGGATTTTACTATAGCAAATAGGTCTTTAGGTTTATTAATTGATTTCATGAGGAGTTTTGTGTGAAAATCCTTTTTAGCTAAGTTAACATGGTGATGGTATTTGGAGAGCAAGACCATGTATTTGTTTCTGTTTTCAACAGTTTTATTGGCGTGCCATGAGCATTCTAGCTTTCTAAGTTCTCTTTTCAAAAGTCTGAACTCGTGGGAATACCATTGTTTGGAAGAGTTTTTTGAAGGTCTGAATCATATCTCCCTTGTCCCTCCTCTCCTCCAGAGTGTACATATTTAGGTCTTCAAGTCTCTTCTCACAATTTCTTCTAATGCAGGCTCCAAACCATTTTGGTCATCTTCCTCTGAACCATTTCCAGGCTTTTTATATTGTTTGTGAGATATGATCTCCAAAACTGAACACAATACTCCAAGTGAGGCCTCACCAGTGACTTGTACAGTAGCATTAGTACCTCTTCCTTTCTGCTGGTAATTCCTCTTTAAATACAACCCAGCATCCTCCTGGCTTTTATCACTGCCTTGTCGCACTGTTTTGCCACTTTGAGATTCTCAGAAATAATCACACCAAGGTCCTTTTCCTGGTCCATGCACACCAACCTCTTACCCTCTATCATGTTCATATCTCTTGGATTTCTGCTTCCCAAGTGCATGACACTGCCCTTCTTCACATTAAATCTTAACTTCCAAGCATTAGACCATTCTTCCAGCTTTTACAGAGCTTTCTTCATGCTCTCCACTCTCTCAGGGGAGTCCACTCTGTTGCAAATTTTCATGTCATCTGCAAAAAGACAGATTTTTCCATCCAGTCCTTCACCAATATCACTCACACATTGAACAGTACTGGTCCCAGGACTGAACATTGGGGCATCCTGCTAATCACCCTCCTTTCATCCGAGTGAGTTGCGTTTACCATAACCTTCTGTCATCTGTCAGTTAACAAATTTCTGATCCAGTTCACCACCTTGGGACCCATCCCCAAACTACTGAGTTTATTGATAAAACTCCTATGAGGAACAGTATCAAAGGCTTTGCTGAAATCCAGGTAGATGACATCCATCGCATGCCCCTGATCTAGCTCTCTGGTCACCCAGTCAAAGAACTCAATCAGGTTTGTTTGGCAAGAACATCCTTTGGTAAAACCATGTTATCTCAGATCACGCAACCTGTTGGTTTTGAGAAAGTTCACTATTCGCTCTTTCAGGAATGCCTCCATTACTTTTCCTGTCACCGAGGTAAGACTTACCAGCCTGTAGTTTATTACTTCTTCCCTGTTACCACTTTTGTGAGGAGGTACCACATCAGTCCTTCTCCAGTCCTGAGGAACTTCTCCTGTCTCCAAAAATCTGTTAAAAACATGCTTTAAAGGCCCTGCAAGAACCTCTCTGAGCTCTTTCAATATCCTGGGATGTATCCGATCCGGTCCCATGGCCTTGTCCACTTTCAGTTTTGCAAGTTGTTCTAACACATCAACTTCTAACACATCAACTCCATTCCCATTTTTATATTTGGGAGTCACAGGTGGTCCTTCTCTGGGATTTTCTTTAGTAAAAACAGAGCAGAAGTATTTTTTTAGAATTTTTGCTTTTTCAATGTCACTTTCCACGAGTCCATTCCCAGCACTTGTGAGTCCTGCAATTCCACCTCTGCTATGTTATAATGTAGCAGTGCAGTACAATTCAGATACAATGTTGTAGTGCAGAACATATAGTGAGCTACAAAATATCAAATAACTACACGTGAGTGGTGGAAAGTAGCATATTTCATTACAGGCTATGTAATGAAGTGCAGACACGTAGTATATGAAAGAAATAGAGTATTTCTGGTAGGTTGATAGCTTAGAGAGGGCAAAGGTAATTGTGAGAGACTCAGAGATAAGAATTCAAGTAATAAGCCTGAGTCTATTGGAAGAGTAGGTTTATATTGAAATGAGTAGTTTACCGTAGCAGGGCTTGTTAGCGATCACAAAGGAGTTATGTCTGTTGGTAGTATGGAGGCTTCCTTCATTAAATTCAGCTGCCTCTACCACAAGAACCCCGTCTAAGGGCTATGCCAAAGGGCCCTCTGGCGAGGCCCTCAGGCGTGGGCCCGCCAGGCACAGGCCCACCTTAGCCCAGCTACAAATTTAAAGTAGCTGCTTGTGCCAGGAGCAGATGGAGGCACCGGGCTGATTGGTGGAGCTGATTGGTGGAGATGAGGGAGGAGCTTACCTCTGAGTTCCTTTGCTGCTGCCCGATCAGTCTGGTTTATCAATATTTCTTTCAATTATTCTGATATATCATCTTTAAATACCATTTAAGCATGGGTAACTTCCCCACATCTTCCTCAGTAAAGACCAAAGCAAAGAATTCATTCAGTCCTCCCTTAGTGCCCCTTTTACCCCTCTGGCATCCAATGGTCCAATTGACTCATTCACATGTATTTTTGCTACAAATGTACTTGAAAAAGTTTTTATTATGCGTTTTTGCTTCCACAACAAGCCTTTTTTTCAATTCTTTCTTTGCCTGTCTTATCAATGCCTTGCATCTAACTTCTGAGGGCTTATGTTGTTTCCAGTTTTTGTCATTTGGCTCCTTTTTCCATTTCCTGAAAGATGCTTTTTTGGCAACAACAGCCTCTGTGACCTCACCTTTAAACCATCCTGACATTTTTTTTTACTTTCCTTACACTTTTCTTAAAACACGGACTACATTGGGTCTGGGCTTCCAAGCTAGTAATTTTAACAGTGACCATGCTTGATATAAATCTTTAACCTTTGCAGCAGCTCCTTTTAGTTTTTCCTTAACTATTCTCATTTTATCATAGTCTCCCTTTTGAAAGTTAAAAGGTAGTACTATGAATTTCATTGCCATCCTGCTTCCATTATTTAAATCAAATGTGATCATTCTATGATCACAATTGCCTAGTGACCCCAACACCCTTATCTCATGTACTAGATCTGGTGTTCCACTAAAGACTAAGTCCAAAATAGCTCCCCCTCTTGACAGTTCATGAACCAGCTTTTCCAATAAGCAGTCATTTATTTCATCTAGAAACTTTATGTCCCTAGCATGTCCTGCTGTGACACTGACCCAGTCAATACCCCGGTAATTGAAATCACCCATTATTATTACTGTAATGTTTGTCATCTTCCCTGATTTCTTTTAGCATTTCAACACCCCTCTGTTCATTCTGGCCCGGCGGCCAATATGAATACATCCCCATTGCCATCGCCTTTCTCTTTTTTCATGGGATTTCTATCCATAGAGATTCTACACTGTACTTTGTTTCATGTAAAACTTTAATCCTATGTGCCTCAATGCCCTCTCTAACATAGAGCACAACCCCTCTACCAATTTGATCTACCCTATCATTGTGATATAGTTTGTACCCAGGTATCACAGTGTCCCATTGGTTATCCTCCTTCCAGCAGTTCTCTGAGATGCCAGTCATATCTAATCTTTAATTCAGTGCTATATATTCTAGCTTTCCCATCTTATTTTATAGACTTCTAGCATTTGCATACAGGCATTTTAGAGGTTGTATTATATTCATATTAAACCGGTTATCAGTTGATAGGGGTAATTTGGAAACTTTCAGCTCTGTACTTAAGGGCATCTGGGTTACTTTTATCTTTATTGGAACCTCTTTGTCAAGATGCCCTAATGTCCCTCATTTGCTAGTATCCTTTTAGGATACATCCTTCGGAACCGTGCACTCTTGGGTGACTGTCAGCTTTCCCCTATTATCTATTTTAAAAGCTGCTCTATCTACTTTTTAAAGGTTAATGCCAGTAGCCTGAAGCCATCTTGGTTAAGGTGGAGTCCATCCCTTTGGAAAAGCCCCTCCCTTCCCCAGAATGTTGCCGTTACTAAAGTGTCCTAAACCCTCTTCTTTGCACCATCCTCTCATCCGCACATTGAGACTCTGGAGCCCTGCCTGACTTGGATGTCCTTTCTACTTTACTTGTGCCTTTATATGTGCATTTTTAAAAGTCCGATTTTGTTACCCGTATACATTTTAAATATTGGGAGCCTGCTATTTGAAAGGCAGTTACACGGTTTACAGCCCTGTAAACCATATAAATGCTGCTATCTGGGAATATCCCCTCTCCTCTTCTTCACATACCCCCGATGCTAACAGCTTAACACTGGTGCATATCAGGGGCATTCTGTGGAGGAGCCAAGGCAGCAACAATCAATAACCGGGCAGCAGCAATATTGCATGTTGCCCGGTTAGTGACTTGCGCCTTGAAAAAGTACCCCATAACTTGAAAAAGGAAACTAGTGCCAACACAAAGGTGTTCTTCAGCAATTCCTGTAAAGAATGTCCCAAAACCAACCATGCTTCCCAGTTCTTTATACACTGGTTGATATAATTAAACAGTATATTCAAAAGTCCATAAAAAAAATTTCCAAAACAAATATTTTTTCTTTTATCATGTAATGTAGCTTGGGAGAGGACAGACCTTGGGAGTCTGCGTTAAGAGCACTCACCATATAGATTTCTTTATAATATGCCTGCTTTCATTTCCATAGTGCTTAAGATACTTCCCTTTCCCTTACATTTGAGTTCAGCATTTTGCCATTGGCATACGGCCTAAGAAATCCAGTTTATTGACGTTGTCCCTTCAGTGTTAAAGTATCCCATTTGTCTTTCTCAACAGAGTTTGTTGCAGGGAGCTTAGAGATAAGAAACAAAGGAGGCAGACCCATGAGGTGTATAGTATGTACTGTACCTATCCCACTCTCTACCACAATGCTCATTACTTGCTGCTTAAACCATTGCAACCTACTCCTCACAGCTCTGCCAATTCAATCTGTTTGACTTATCTTCCCTCAGTATTGCTATGATCATGTAACCACTCTCCTGAAGTCATCGCATTCACTTTCCATCTGCTTCCACATACAGTTCAAGTTTCTATTGGTCACCAACAAATGAATTCACCCTGCAGTTTCTCCTTACTTCTCTCTCCCTACACTCTTCTTATGAACTCTCATCATCTGGTAAGTAGCTCTTATTGTGCTGTTTTCCTCCATTGCTAACTCCTTTCCCCCTTCTTTTAACCTTGCTGGGCCGTTTGCCTAGAATAGACTTTTCCAGTCAGCGCGGCATGCTCCCTTTCTGGCCATATTCAAATCCAGACTAAAAAGACATGGGCTGATATTCAGTATATGCCAGTTATCATTCTTTGCTTGGCAAAAGTGAAACTGGATATTCAGTGGAAGTCTCACTAAATATCCGGCTTCAGCAGTGACTGCCCTGGGCTCTCCCGATAGTGGTGATATTCAGCCACTATCTGGATGGCCAGATCCAGATTTTTTTGGTCTAACTTTATCAGTTAGTAGACTTAAAATCCCTACAAATCAGATAAGTGCTTGCACTGTCCTCACCCCACCCACAGACTGCTGACCCTATCCAGATAGTTCTGTAGTGGATAGCGGGATTATTCTGACTCAGCAGGATTTATTTGGTTGGCAGGTCCTGCGACCTGCATACATTTTTGTGAACATCGGGCCTTTACCTTTTTGGGTTTGCTTTTACTTCTTGACCACTTCTCTATAATATATTTTCCTACAACTCTTGTTTTGCCGGGTATATTTGCACTAAGTACAACGTAAGGTTTGTGCAGCGGGCATGGTCTTTTACTAGTTCCTGTACAGCACTACATATGCCTGGTAGCACTTTAGAAATGATAAGTAGTAGGGCGGGGCTGGTGCAAGAGCATGATATGCTCTAAGTAAAGCTTCAGCCTTACACCCTCTGCCCTCAGATCACCTGAGCACCACCCCTCCCATGACAATCCTGTAAAAATGCATAACTGAACATTATATCCTGAACTACTAACGTTTTCTTTGTATTCATGTCTGCCCTCTCTCCTTGCAGATAAAAGAATGTGCTGATAGCTCTTTGAGGTTGAGGATCTATTGTTTTGCTTTGTCTGCTGTTCCTCTTCGCTGTCGCTCAGAAACTGCCTCCCTAGGCAACTGCCTAGTCCTGGCTAATGGTCAAGCCGGCCCTAGGTCGGAGTATGTTTGGCAGAGGAGAAGCTACGTGTTACACTAAATTCTAGGAGATATATCGATGTGGCAAACTGCTGATTCTCATGCTGTTTGGTAGAATTGCGAGCACTTTCACCACACCTCCACTATTCTATAAGACGGAGGACGGGTACTTGCTCTACTCAGGATAAAAATAAAGGGTTTTTAGGCAGAAATACTTCTCTACGCTCTACGCTTTACGAGCCTTAAAAGCCCTTTGCCATTGCAAACTTAGAGAATGTAGAGATATTGCTTTTCCCCCAGTTGACTGTGCTCTCACATATTATATTTAAAAGTTTAATTTGCACTCCCTTGGGCACCTGCCTGCATTTCAAAACTAGATTTTATCAATCCGCTCTCCCTCGACAGTCTTGAGTTAGTGAAACTGGTGGCTTCAGACCTCTCGTTTTCAGAAGATTTGCAGCTGCCGCTGAGACACTGAGCTTGGTGCACCGTAACTCTAAAGCACGTCGGTGCTGAGCTGTGCTTCAGTGGGCTGGCACCAGAGTATCCATTCCCAGAAATGCAATGGAGTCTGTAATTTCATTTCATTTATTGATTTATACCCGCCTATCAAGACTTACTAGGCGGTTTACACAATAACATTCATAATAAAAGTAAACAAACAATTGACAATAGTAATAATTCACCAAAAGCCTGGGAGAAAAATCAGCTTTTGACCTTAAAAGACAAGTAATCCATTTCAAAACAAATGACAGCAGGTATTGAATTCCAAGCAACAGGACCATAGACTGGAGAAATCCTATTTTGAGTCAACACCTTCCTTACTTGCTGAAATGTAGGAATTGATAGGAGCTGCTGCTGTGGGGACCTAAGTTCCCTGGAACGTTGCTATGGGATGTGCAAGTCTTCCAACATTAGAAGAAATATTGTTGGCAACACACATAAATATTAGACATACAATTTTAAACAATATTTGAAACCTGACTTCAGATGGTCACCGTCTAAAAATCAAATGAGCAGCGGCATTCTGTGCAGACAGAAGAGATTTTGCTCAAGAAACAGGCAATTTCATTTAGTCCCTGTTGCAATACTCACCATACAGCATCACTAATAACTGGCCTACCATCCTAAAATCATTAGACTCCAGATATTCATGGAGTCTCTGAACCATGTACAGTTTATAAAAAATGGATTTTATGATCTTGTTAATCTGCTCAGAATCTAGAATAATCTCTAGATACTGCACTTTATCCAAACCTGGATTTATTTTCAATTGTATTTCTTTTTTATTTGGAAGTAGCAATATAGAAGGGGGCAATAATTACAATCATGTTATATTGCTATAGATACCATCCTTTTGATATTTGATCCCCCTAATGGAATAACTCATTAAAACATTACCGTTCTCTTATTTCCTGAGAACCAAGTCTTCAAATACCCATTTGGAACAGGAGAAAAAATATCTATTGTAGTCATTCTCAGTCATTTCTGGCATACAGCTTTGTCTGCAGCCCTTTGTGCTTGATGGTGCTGTCTATGATTGAAGAATGGCAATTTTTAAATCAGTAGTGTTGGCAAAAAAAAAAAAAAAAATCAACGGAAAGCATTCACAGTTCAATCGACACTTAAAGCAAACAAAATTGTTATCTTCTTCCTCGTTCTTCCTTTTTTTTTTCCATTTCTGGGAATACATACCATTGTTTTTTTCTTTAAGTATTTGAAAACGTTTTCTCCTTGGTCACTCCTGCGGGGGTAGGTCGAGGTAAACTGGGATGCATCTGAGAATCCCACCCTCACACAAATAGATGCCTTTTTATCTTTATAAGATACTGGCGTAAATCCTGCAGAGATGGTGCCTGTATTGCAGACTCGGAGATTATGCCTCTTCGAGAGTAGGTGCAAGTTTAATGAAGAAGGCTACTCACCATCTTCATTAAACTTGCTTTTCTTGATTCCTAAAATCCCTCTGTTCCGGTTTGCCAGCAATATCAGTTCACATTTCTGTATACTGTTCTGCTCTTTGCAAAACCTTTTCCATGTGCGACTTCTGAGAGATGTCATTTAAAACAAGAGTGTACAGGTATATCAAGATTCAAGGGGCTGTTTTGAAGTATCCCACTCATACTAGTGCTTTAACTTAAGTTCAATGTAATTCCTTCACAATAAATTTATCACTAGGATATAATTGATGTGTGTTGGCTTTACCTCTTCAGGTTGATTAGGAAGATAAGAATGAGGTATACAAAAATGCATTGAATTAATTCTTTTTGACCAAAAGCACCTTTTCAGTTTACAGATGTAACCAAAGATCTTAATAAGCCTTTAATATATAATTAAGTTAGTCCTGATAGCACTTAGGGTCCTATTTACTAACATTCATTAAGGTTATACATTTAGGTCCCGATATTGAGTTAGGGGGGCTATGTGCCCCTTCAGCGCATAACCCTCCCCAGTGACCTCTAACCCCGGATAGTCAATGCTGGGGTCATATGCAGCCTCGGCACTGAATATCCTGGGTCACCACATTGCCTCTCAGTCACAGTTGATAACCGGGCAGCAGGTAATATTGCTGCTGACAGTTTTCGATTGTTGCTGCCTCCGTTTCTCTCCAGAATGCCCATGACACAGCCTGATGCTAAGCGGTTAGCATCAGGGTGTGTGAGGGAGAAGAGAGGGGATTTTCAGCGACACTAACCATGTTAGTGCTGTTGAATATCCCGGATAGCGGCATTTACACATTTACAGGGCTGTAAACCATGTAAATGCTCTTCGACTATTGGCCCTTAATATGCTCTAACAGTTAAAGATAAGGACCTGTTTACTAAGGTGTGGCATGATATTGCAGTTCCTGCATGTTAATTACCAACATTAGGGGACCTATTACGAAAGTGCACTAAGCAGTAAACCTGCATTTTCACACGTGCTATGTGTGTACAAGTGCATTGGGGGATGACAGTTACCATGCACTGATTTGCACACTAACTGCTAATCACAAGTTGGGATGATGAATGGGCAAGTTAGGGGGGTGGACAATGGATATGGTGAGCACTTGGTAGTTAGCATGGGGGGGGGGACATATTGTGCACTAACTGTCAATACTGCAGTTATTCTATTTATTTATTTAACATGTCTTCTATACCGCTTTTCTAAATGTCAAAGCGGTTTACCAGGAACAAGAACCGATCCACATGAACAGAGCATGAGGTATAAGACCTGCCTTGTAGATTACATTAACATTAATGGGTTCATACTGACAGAGCATAACAGGTGCAGCCAAAACAATGCTCTGTTTTTTCACTTATTTACAGGATCGTTACGGTTCGGTTGCAAGGGTAAGGTATGGCCTGGGGAGGGGGAGGGAGAGATTCTGGTCATTTTGTGAGTCGGGGCTGAAGTGATCTTCACAGCTTCTTGGGCCTGCAGGTAGGGAATTCCAGGTCGTGGCAGCATATAGTGTGATGGTACAGTTGCGGCCGATGGTTTGCTTTTGGCTTTCTGAGATGGTATTGTGAGGAGGTTCTGTGTGGTGTGCCTTCTTAGCCTTTCACTGCCAGGTTTTGTTATTAGTGGTTGTAGACAGTTGCCGATTTGTTGTGTATAACATTAAAAGTGCCGAGTATTGTATTTTATTCAGCTGCTTTAGAATTTGGTTAATATGTGAGTGTCGTGGGGTGCCATAAATGAATCTTGCTGCAATAGTCTGAGCCATTTGGAGCGGATCAAGGGTGTGTTTGGGTAACCCTTGGTAGATTATGTTGCATAATCCAGGAGAGGGTTATTATGGCCTGGCATACTGTGCAGAAGAGGTCTGGTGTAAGCAGGGGATGCGGGTTTTTCAGTGTTAGCATGGGCTATAGTGCACGCATGGTAATTTGCAAGGACCTGACTGTGGGCTAAGGGGACTGCCTGCATGATAACGACCGGGCACATGTTGGCCATGACCACAACACTTACTGTGGAGCAGTTGCACCTAACGTGCATTAACTTTGGTCCTAAACATGTGTCAGGTGCTAAAATCTAGCACACTTTAGGTAAAGGATCCCTTAATATGCAGTAACTACAGTATAAAATCCATTCTGTTGTGGGTATCCCCAACAGTTTCTCATTCAGTTGACCTAATCAAATCAATAATAATACTTCTACTTCTATATTTATAACCATCTAAAACCAAATGGGACCAGCTTATAAAAAGGGAGAGAACAGGGAAAACCTCAGACAACCCAGAAACTGTAACAGCTCTCAAAAGGGGCTACAGTGCCAATCATGGGTTACAAACCTCCTCTCTAGAGCCCAAATCTAGGTTCAAAATATATTCCAAAAATCTGTAATTACTCCACGATAATTTTCAGTTCACCAATATCATGAAGTACATAAACCATATAAGCGAATCTTAGCTTCAGAGCGGCCAGATTGGCAGTAGCGAAGGCATATTATTTCACCCAGTCCACAGATAAAATGTCGTTATCGTGTATTAAGTGCATTGCAGATAATAGAATGCAGTTAACTACAGCTATTCAGGTGTTAACGGCTGTGCTGACAGCTAATGCATAGTAATTACTACCTTGGGGCATAGTCTTGGCCCATTTCTGCCCACTTCATCTCCCCCTCTTGCATTAACTGTTAACAGTGGCAGTTAGGACACATTAACAACTGTTAACGTTGCGGCTACATTAACTGATGGAGTATGCACATTCCACATTAACAGCTAATGCAGTTTAGTAAATAGCGTCTCTGTGCGCTAACCACTGGGGGTATTTATGGCACTTGAGGAAAGGCAGCTGTGCTGCTAAAGTCAAGCAATGGCATTAACATGTGTTAGTGGCATGGCTGTTAACGTGGAATGGACTTAAGTGCACCTCATCGTGTTAGTAGTTAATGTGCAAAGCATATTCCTCACCCTTCTTGTGTTTAACCTGGCAGTGAGAGCATGGTAACTATTAACACGGCATCTTAACTGTTCTTGAGCTCTGCATTAGCAGTAACTTTGAAACCTGGGTTACACACCTAATGTGGTCAACAGACAGGATCCATAATGATTAGTCCAAACCACTGGTTTGCACTGACATCTGATCCATCTGTGGGAAGACTGACTTTTTGTAGATGTTGATTAAACTTCTCTCTAAGACAAAAAGCCTCTTATTAAAGCGCACAAGCCTGATTAGATGTTGCTGCTACAATCGTCTTCCTTTTCACAAATTAATAATTCAGTATTTTGACATTATTCTGGGTTCCTTTTCCTTTTCATCTTTCATTATAATCCCTGCTTGCTAGTCACCAAATCATTCTCCTGACCCTGCCCAGCCTTTTCCAGAACGATATCATTCCTTATAACTTGAAGACCTCCCATGGAAACAGTGTTCAAAATGACTCCCTATGATTATATTGGACACATAAATATATTATGGATCCTGATCAATTTATAAAAGTCTGATTTATATTATTAGGAGTCTTCTAAACTTTCTTGACTTAACCTCCTGACCTAAGCTCACTTTAACTCTTGCCCCAAGATCTGTCTCTTGCTGCAAAGCCTTCAAATATAGAGTTCCCTTGGGAGCATTCAGAATGTGTTTTACTTCTGCTTTCCATTTTGGCTTGCTAAATGCATAACCATGTACTTTTCTACATTAAAATTTAATCAATTTAGCATCAACTACTTTCAATGGAAATCTTAGCATGCATTAAAGTGAAGATTGTTAGAGATTCATTTCATAGTGGGACAACAGTGTAATAAAATAAACTTTATTTTTGCTGGTTTTATTGCAAAACAATCCTGTTTAAATGTCTCATTTAATTAACAGTAATGCATTTCATTAAAAAAGCATTAATGATTACTAACTTGAATGATTTCTTTGGAAAATAGAAAGGCTGCCATTTGTGTGTGGCATTGAAATGAACTAGTATGGCTCATCATCAAGGCCATGCAGTTAAATTTGTATCACAATCTTTGGGAGAATGTAAAGACTGAGTAATAACAAAATAACCTCACTCAGCACAGAAAGATTAAGCTACATTTCAATGTTCATTGATATGCTCTAACTTATGTGGCTAAGGATAAATAATATGTGTGGCCTTCTCTGATATAAACTGATAGTCACTTCAGCTGGCTCTGGGGGATGGTGGCCATACACAGTCCAAGAGGCTGACCTGGAGGTAGTGTCCACTGGCAGCAGACTGAAAGAAGTCATTGCTGAACCGTGCTGAACTGACACTTACTGGTTGGCTTGATGCTCCACTTGGGCAAGGATCCTGAGAAAGTCATGTACCATGATCCACCATCCAAAGGATTACAGTTGCAGCGTCTGGGTTCTAAATCTTGATGAATGGAAGCCCGTTCTACTTCTTAGACCAACTTGCCCTGTCAATAATGAAAGCAGGCAGGGGATAAGACAGATTCTAAATGGTCTGCAAGTTGAAGGACTAGGAAGACGGATCCCTCTTCCTCTAATAAAAGAGACACATTTATCAGTCATAGGGGCATGCTTTCTAAAAAGTGACAGTGCACCATGCGTTAAGCTCCAAAATGTAGTATGAGAGTGATGTAGGGCCTACGGAGGGGTGACCAGCATGCCCCATGTAGTTAGCATAGGTTCTGTGCTGCCCCCTCGCTAAGTAGTTTGGCCTGATGAACATGAGGGCTCTTAACACGACCCTTTGAGGGGGCAGCAAGTGCGCTCATGCTAAGTGCAGCATTGCTGGTTAATGTGCAGTAAACATGCCTGCCCTAATCTGCCCCTGAACTACCCAGTCTCTACCTCAACTCTCGCTATGTGCTTAGCATGGGATTTTTAGCGTGGCTGCATTTTTGGCGCACAGTAGCAGTTACTGTAGCGCACTTAGCCTGTGTTAAATGCCACGCGAACTATTGGTGCATGTTAGTAAACATGCCCCAAAATGTTCTGAAACAGGCAGTGTTCTTTTGTTGCAATTTAAGACTTTAGCACATTCTGGTTTAGTGAACGTTAGAAAGCCCTATTGAGAAAGATGGATATCCAGTGAATACAACAGGGGTTTATTTTTACATTATTTAACATTAGATACTTTCTATTTATTTCCAGTAAGGCATCTTTGTTTATTTTTTCAGTTGATTATGGGAATGCTGCAAAATTGGTAAACATAATCCCAAGATATGCTCCAAGATCTATCTGAATAAAAAATCCCTACTATTCCTGCCCATTATACATGTGACCATAGAAGCAATAATGGACCTGAATCCACTCCCATTGCAAAACTGTACATGATTCCCATAACTTTGTATCATATTGCAATACTGTATCTAGTTACCCTAACCTTGTATCCACTTAGTTGTAAGATAGTTCTTTGTACATAAGTCTGCAAGTTCATTGTAAAGTTTGCTTTTTGAGTTCAATGTAAACCGCCCTTGATCTCCAGAAGGGGCGGTATATAAAAGCATGTCAAATAAATAAATAAAATATACTATGGGGTATTTTATGTACGATGTTGAGTTTGTTTTTCGGAAGAATAGTATGGATTAGCAAGCATTTCTTTTGCCTTCTAAATCTAAGAAAAGTGAAGGTATATCTGGGAGGGATCATGCCACAAATGTGAACAAGCACAGAGAAAGATTAAAATGGAAGAATCCTACAGGACAGTTAGGCATTTTCATGGATGCTTCTAGAATAAGGAAATGAAAGTCTGTGCAGTAAGTTAAATGTACACAGCAAGAATGTCTGATGACATAGTAAATGATGGCAGATAAAGACCCGCATGGTCCATCCAGTCTGCCCAGTGGGGTGCCAGCGTTGTAGAGTTGTATGTGCTGCTCTAGGCAGATTACCCCTCTCTATTTAGAAGTTATTTACATTTGTTTTTATTCCATTCTCTTGCTATATTCACATCCTTTGTGTCTGTTCCATGCCTTTTTGAATTCCACGACTGCTTTTGGTCCCACCACCTCCTTCCTTGGCTGAATCCATGTTGACCCTGTCCCATCAAACCATGACCATCTACGTGCTCCTCAACCCACACCCTCCATCCATAACACGACTAATTTTGTAACGCAGCTGCCTGTGGATTTTGTACATCTCATCTCGCAGTTTTCGGTTCGTGTTCCCTCTTAGTTGTCATTTTTTAAAATCTCAATGTTGTGGGCCCAACGTTCAGCAGCGGCTGCTAGCACTGCTAAAGTTGCTAGCCGCTGCCGCTGAACATTAAACCCAGATATTCAAGCTGGGGCCATATTGGGGCTGTGGCAATGAATATCTAGGTTGCCAGGTTTGCCAGGAATCTGACCGGGCAGTGGCAATATTCAGCTGCTGTCCGATTAGCGTCTGCGAAAGTTAGGCCAGCTTTTGCTGTGCCTTTCATCTCATGTCGATAATTAGGCAACGGCTCAATATCGCCGCTGCCCAGTTATCAATGGGCGCTGTCCTCAGAACACCCCTGACATGCCCCAGTGCTAATTGGTTAGCACTTGAGAGTGTAGCAGCGGCACCCGCAGATATTCAGCCACACTGAATATCCCAGCCAGGAACATTACTACTTTTAACACTACAATTACTGATCATTTGTATAGTGCTACAAGGTGTACGCAGTGCGGCACAGGCACATATAAAAGATGGTCCTACTCATTAGAGCTTAAGATCTAATTAAGACATACAACACAACAGCTGAGGACAAGATATGGGAAGGAAACACTGGAGACTAAGTGGATCAGGATCCAAAAGCAGCCTCGAAGAAGAGCTCTCAGACTGGACTTGAAAACGGCCAGAGATGAAGCCTGATGTACAGACCCAGATAGTTTGTTCCAGGCATAACGAGCAGCAAGGTGAAAGGAGTGAAGTCTGGAGTTGGCAGTAGAAGAGAAGGCACGCACAGAAGTGATCCACCAGAAGAGCGGAGTTCCCAAGGAAGGGTGTAGGGAGAGATAAGAGAGGAAAGGCAGTGAGGAACAACAGAATGAGTGCATTTATAGGTCAGTAGGAAAAGTTTGAACTGGATATGGAAAGGCATAGGGAGCCAATAAAGCGGCTTGAGGAGAGGAGTTATATGAGCATATTGAGGTGGATGGAAGATTATTTATTTATTTACATTCTCTTATATACTGTGCTATTCTGCATCAGTGCGGTTTACATTGAACAAACTGAAATTACATTGAACAGGGCATTATAGCTTGGAGATAACTATTTTACAGGGAACATGGGCTATGGAGGGTTAAGTGGCTTGCCCAAGACCACAAGGAGCACCTGTGGGACTAGAAACCCCAGTCCTTCTGGCCCAAGGTTGCTGCCCTCTAATGGGATTTGAACTCCTGACCTTCTGGCCTGAAGTACCTTGCCCCAAGCACTAGGCCACTCCTCCACAGATTAGCTGTGCAGCCAAGTTTTGAACAGATTGATGGGGACAGAGATCAGAAGAAGACCAGCAAGGAGAAGGTTGCAATAGTCTAGGCGGGAGGTGACTACAGAGTGGATAAATTTCTTAGTAGTGCGTTCAGAAAGGAAGGGGCAAATTTTGCTGATGTTGTAGAGAAAGAAAGGTCTGCTAACCATGTTAATCCCTTTGAATATCCTCCTCAGTGTTTTCAACTTGTGATTACTTTGAAGATGATACACAGAAAATAACATATTTCAGCATAGCCCATTCTCTGATCTTCCAATCCTTCACTGTGTTCTAGAGAGATCATGATACTGAGACATAAAGGAAGTTTTGAGAGATGCTATCAATGTCACTAAGGGGCCTTTTTGCTAAGTACATTAGATTTTTGCACCTAATGCTTGTTTAGCACAAAACCTTATGCACACTAAGTGCAAAGCCTGGAAAAAAGATGGTTGATGGAAGTTATGATAGAGGTCTATAAAATAATGAATGGAGTAGATTGAGTAAACATACAGTAGAACAGTTGCTTACTCCTTCAAAAAAGTAGAAAAAAACTGGGGGGACATGCAGTGAAGGTTCAATGTAGCACTTTTAAGACTAATCAGAAAAAATATTTTTTTTTCATTCAATGTTCTGGAATTCATTACTGGAGATATAGTAAAAGCTATTAGTGCAGATGGGTTTAAAAAAGATTTGGACAAGTTCCTGGAGGAAAAGTCAATAAACAATTATTAAAGAGGACCAGGGAAATCCACTGCTTACTCTGGGATAAGCAACATGAAATCTGTGTATTCTTTCAGAAACCTGACAGGTACTTTTGACTTAGATTGGCCACTGTTGGAAACAGGATACAGGGCTTGATGGACACTTGGTCTGACCCAGTATGTTCTTATGTAAAGCCTCCACAGTAACGTGACCAGCATGTTGCCAACAGCTAATGCATGGATATGCACCTTAACTCATGGGGCAGGTACCACAGCTGCCCCCAACTCCACCTAATACAGTGGCATTAAGTGCACTTATACTAATGGAAACATTGGCAGCATGCATTGTGTCCCCCCTGTGCTACCTTTAATGTGCTCATCATGCCCACTCTCTGACTCTACCTCACCCATTCAGTGCCCAATTCATGAGTGGTAGCAAACAAATCTTTGGTTTGGTGACCAGAGGATTGAATCAAGGGAGAACGAAGGATATGTTCTACTGAACTTGTTGTAAAGTCTTTAATACTGTTGTACAGAGGAGACTCTAAAACAAGTTGTGTAGTCTAGGATGGGTGCATGCTGCTAAACTAGATCAGAAAATGACTGAGTGGTAGACAACACTAGGAGCCCTGTTTACTAAATATTTCCCTATAGACACAAAATGGGGAAATCCTTTAGTACACAGGGCCCTAGATGTCACTAAGCAGAGTTTGCTCAAAGAAGAGGAAGATTACCGTTGGGGTATCACAGAGATCAATCCGAAAACTAACTCTATTCAACATTTACATAAAGAAGATAATGCAGAAAGATTGCAAAGAGTAGGAAAAACTATGGATTTAGAAAAAACTGAGAAGTGGCTTAGAGTATGAGGGAGCAGTTGACACCTCACTTAAGACAGTGGTTCTGGACCCAGGTCGCAGGGTACCCCTAGGCCTGTTGGGTTTTCAGGATTTCCAATAAACATGCAGGAGATATATTTGCATGGACTGCCTTCATTGCATTCAAATCTATTTTATGCATATTCATTGTGGGAGTCCTGACATCCCATCTGGCCTAGGCATGCCTGAAAGATTGGGCTGAGAACCACTGACTTAAGGTACAGATCACTAACTAAAGGTGATTGACATCTTGGTACCCAACCCATTCTAACAGTGCAAGAAGGCAGTGGGAAACCAACTGAAGTTTAGGCACATAAAGAGAGGTATGACCTACAGACAACGTCACTGTTTAGACTTTAATTGGAATTCTTCATCAGGTTTTGGAGACTCCAGTTCCAGAGGGAAGAAGAGAGAGGGAATTATAAGGAAGGCACTGGAATGCCTCAGACATATAAATAGCCCACTAGAGTCAACCCTTATTCAGGAAAGAAAGTTTTAAGACAAATGGATGATTCAAAGCTGGAGGGGAGAAAGTGAAGCATAACAAGGAAACGTTTCTTCGCAGAATGGATATAGTCGCATAGGATAGGCTTCCAATGTATCAGAATTTAAGAAGACCTACACAAGTACAAGTGACAGAACAAGGGCGAAGTTAGAAGCTAGTTGAAAAAACCGTGTTCACCAGATGGGCTCAGTGAACTATACCAGCCATTAATTTCTATGACTCTGCTGTTAAATAAGAATTCCATGACTCAAGTAAGTGGGATATCAAGTATGGATGAGTAAAGAAATAAATAGCAATGTTTATTAAGTTAATTTTTATAAAATATTAATAGCGAAACAAATGTTTTCTTCCTCCATCGTCTAAATAGTTTTGGCAGGTTATTTTTTCTATGATGTAGACCGAAATATGGGAGCTTGTGCTATTTGTGGGCAGCAGAGGGCGCTACACAACTGGCTAAGCTAAGTTCTATATAATATAAATATTTCCGATCTGAGAAGTTCGAGAACAAATTAAAAAAAAAAAATCTGTGCTTGCAATTATAGGAACATTTTCCCTACAGTGAACTCCTTGTCCATCTCCAACAGAATAGCTCAAGGGCTAGGGCTGTTTTCTCAGGATATACTGAAAAGTGCTAACTCTTTCGACTAAGAAGGAGATGGAAAGCAAATATCTGTGCTGCTGTCTCAGTGGGAAACCTTGATTGAGCTGGGATCTGGAGCCAGAATGCATTGGCAAACTGCTGACAGCAGGCTCTTTCCCTCCATTTCAAACAAGACGTGGAAAGCTAATGCTCATGTCAAGGGAAATGAAGCACTCCGAAGGATACAATATTGTAACAGGGAAGAAAAGACTTCTGTTAAGATAATACAGAGGAATTAGCCCCATAAACATTTCCCTAAGAATTCGCATTTGTTAACTCGCCTTGAACGTCTATTGGAAAGGCGAGAGGTGAATACAAAGGACATGTAGTAATTTGCGTACATGTGAAACGTTATTAGATCAGCTGTTTATCAGTAAAGGTGCCGGAATGGGCATGCGGTGTATCCGTACAATGAAGAAAAACAAAACAAAACCAAAAAACAAACAAACACAAGACCGAAGGTAATGAAATCTCATTGAATCTAAATGTTCATCTCTATTGCGAAATTTTCCTAAACACCTTCGACGGATACAACCCCCCCCCCCCCCCCAGATGATAAGAAGGCCTACTCATGACCACTGAGCCCCATCTCGTAGAGCTGAATTCAAAACTGCTTGACCGCTCTATGAGTCCGATGCTTTCACTTGAACGTACGGAAATCTTGAATTCTGCGTCAATGGGATGAACATTCAAACCGAAAATCACGTGGAAGCTCAAGTTTCAAAAGAGCTTCTCCCATTTTTTCTCCTATTGAAAACACTTAGAAATATGGCCCCAGCTATCATTTTACAAGACAGCTTACGACCCCCAATTAGCTTTGTAAAGTGCCTTTATTTTGCAGAATTCCTAGAGAAATCTTTTGGCCAGTAGAATATAATCACGATTGTGCTTTATCGGGGACGAACCATGAAATCATTATTGAAGGCTACTGCATTGTGCGTGTGTATTTGCGTTTCCAACTTTCATGCAAGGCAAAACGAGTCTGACGGTATATTTGTGCATAGTCAGTAAATTCCGGGGTCTCACGGAGTTTCTGAAGTCCAGAGAGCCTCTAATTTTTACAGAATAAATTGCTCATGGAAATTACTTGTATTAGAGTTATAGGCAATATAATATTTCCTGATTATGGAAATTAAAACTGCTAATACATTCGTGGCCCTTTTTTTTTTTTTACTTTACTTTTGCTTAAAGCTAATTTATTGTAAATGGTCAGAAGGAAACAGGTAGTTAATGAAGACGCAAAATAATAAAATAAGAACAGGTCTCTATTGGAGAAAATTAAAATATTAATGGAATATTTTTATCTTTATTCTTTTTGTTCTAAAGAATATTTTGTTATTGCTGTGCTATAGTATTTTGCATAATAACGTTGAACTTACTAAAAAAAACCCCACAACAACTTTGGACACCCCCCCCCCCAAAAAAAAGCTAGCAATATCTTTATTTTATGCATGTATTAAAACAAATCGTGCAGTTCGGTCTGTTAGGATAGATATAAATGTAGGTATTTTTCCCAAACTAGAATGTAATTATTTGTTGCTGTTAATTATTCCTATTCAATGTAAATATAGGCTAACAAACTTCCTTCGTGTAATAATAGAGAACAGTCATAAAATATATAACAGCATGAATGAATGAAGGGCTTAAAGCTAGACAAAAATGCGACCAAGGGCATAGAATAATTCCTGCCTTATTCTCGTCAACAAACAGATATACGGTGTTGACCAGTTATTAGCTTTCGATTTACTTAGACAAATATGTGGATATCCTATGCGATTTGATATCCATACATGCCGATCTCTTTTAGAATAACGACTTCCTTTTGCGATTTCTATTTACTAATATCATAACAGATCACTGTCTCTCATCGGTGCAAGACTTGCTGATTTACACATTTGATGGTGTTAGTGTAGGCTAAGGTGAAACGCTAACGTATATAGTTTATGGAATATGTTCGCACTCTGAAATGCAGTACTTAAAATTATGAGACTAGATTTATAACGTGTTTTGACCCATACTGCGCCTTTGTGGGGAACACCCCTCCCCCAATTTTTGGCCCACTGAATTATGCCTGTTTTTTTTTTTTTTTTAAATAAAACCCCAAAGATATATTAACTAATTTTGCCTTGTTGCTCTACTGTACAGACGCTGGTATGGTCAAACGGTTTTTGGGCAATCCATGCCTTTTTGCAATGTTGACTCAAATGTGGATCTAGTGAAAATAATAAATTCAACGTATGAAGGGAATACACTTCCATATACATAAATCTGAAACCACAGAAACTGGAACATCTGTATAACGGGAAGTTCATCTTATAATATCCAACACCACCTATGTGCCGCCATTAATTTCTTCCTGCCTTTAATGTGCCCGGGTAGTCATTGCATCTTCTCCAGTTACCTTGTGTTTGATATATTTTTATTAAATGCATGTTTTCTAAAGGCTTTAATAGTTATCCAAATATATTTGAATGAATTCCTTAAAATATTCCGAAAATGCTTTCAATGTTCACCTTTGGTGAAAGGGGACTGATCGGGATCTTCTAGTTGATTACCCTTAAATCTTCTTGCCTCTACTTTGCAATGTTCAGCAAACACATGCATCTCTCAATCTGCGTTTAATGAAATGGGGAGGGGGGAGGGGAGAAACTAGAGTCCTTCTAAAACAAGCAAAAGAAAGCCTTGTGCCATTGTTTAAGGCAGGGTTAGCCCGGTTGCTTTCTTCTTTCTTGATGGCTATTGTATGTATCTTTTCTATTGTGGAGAACATCATATGCTCATCTCGCTGGCGTCACGCCGGCCCCACCACCAACAACAGCACCAACGCGACTGCTGGGTAGCAATAAGGATGTACCTGAGAGCAGCGGCTCAGCCGTGCCGTGATCAGCACCGTGGACAGCACCCTGGCTCCAGCCACTGCCAGCCGCATGCACTTGATGCATAGTGCCTAAGAAAACATCTCTTTTGTTCCTCTCCGGGCAGCCCACTAAACCTAAATAAAGACATCCGTCCTAGTCTCACACTCTCTGGGGTGTTTATCCATTAACCCTAATCCCAGAAGGGGAAACTATATTATTCCCATAATGCAAGAAGTGCAAAAACGAAGAAAAACAACAGAATCAGTATTATCGCCACCATTCTTAAGCACAAATGTCTTTAGTGAATGGATTTTCTCATTGTCTAAAGACGTTTTGTCTTTCCTGTCATACTCCATTATACAATTGCTTTGTGTATTTAATATCTTCGTGACAATGATAACTTGTGTTAAAGTCAAATTAGGTATAGAATAGCTTTTTTCATTAACAGTATAGAGTGCCAAGAAGGTAATCAATTAATTAAGAAAACAAAAACAAGCTGCCAAATATTTCCGGTTTAAATCGAGTGATTAGTACAATAGCTGCGTAAGGAATTCTAGAGAAAGCGTACACAAATGTATCTCTACTCAAAAGTACGTTGGGTTTTTTTTTATTTTCATCTCCATAAGTATTTTATAGATTTTACATCTCAGGATTACACATAAAAAATAGTCTAAAAGTCTAAAGATATTAACAATCAAATAATTCTATCTTTTGCAGCATTTTTAAACATTTTTCTTAAATCAAGAGTTGGAAATCTCCCCACGTGTTCACGTTAGAACCAGGTTTATTTCCCTATACAAGGGACGGAGCAGTGTAAAGAACGGGCGTATTCTAGAGCTTTCCATAGACGCCTGGAGAACTGGATGGATGATCTTGTATTTCCTTTCCTTCAAAGTCTATAGGTCTTCGGTGCAGCTTTTAGGCTCCGCTCTTGGCATTCACCGCGTGCCTTAATTGTATGACATTAAATCAAGGTCCGCTGTGAACACGGAGAGTCAAGAGTCTTCAATTTCAAGCTGTAAACAAAACAACTGCACCTTGGAAAAAAAAAATACAATAGATTTTCTGACCGTCGCATTATTTAAACATCGTCCTTCTGGGGTTTACAGGCCCAGAAAGAGGTTATTTAGCTTACACTGGTTGTTTATCAGTGAATGTTCAATTTGTCCCTTAACCCTTCAAATTATAGGCGCACTTGTTCTTTTCACTACTTGTATGTATGCACCTTAAGCAAAGATTCTGCTGAAAATAACATTTTTTGTTTATCATAGATTCCAGTATGTAAATGTCATTTTACAGAAATAGTTTGAAGGAACTAGAAGCTTATGTTTATTTTATTTTTAAGTCAGTCTGGATGCTACTGATTCGAGAAGTCAGTAAAGCTGAAATACTTTCCACGGACGGGAAATATATTTCAGATCTCGAAATCCTTTGGTTAAGGTGGTTTTCATTTAAAGTTGGAGGGTTCGGGGTGTTTGTGATTATTTGTTGTTGTTGTTTTTTTTTTTTTGGGGGGGGGGGGGTTGACACGAGGATCTTACATGCAAGAGTGGGACGTGGCCTTTTTCTTTGCAATGCGTTAAAACGAACTCAATCGCACCTGCCCATTCTGCGAGAGTATGGACAGCCCGTCTGGCCTGGCTACTGTTTCTCTGCAGAGAAGCAAGACGCTGGGCAAACTAAGCTTTTTACTGCCCTTTCAACTGACATCGAAATCCAAATTGATTCTCATTGTGTCCGAAGACTGCGTCAAGGAGTGCTGCTCGTTGGCCAAAGCACACTCATTACCCATTCAAAGCTGTAGCCCCCTGAAACTGGACAAAGTTGACCTCTACTGGTGAATCTGAACTCTGCCTTCAGTAAAGAGGATGGAGAACGGGCTGTTCCGTAGTCGTGGTTCCATTCTAGTAAACGGAAATGGGTGGGCCCATTATTTTTCTTCCAAGGCTTCCACTTATGCCACCATCTCTGGAATTTGAGATTCTAGTACACTCTTTCCCGTCAGCCCATAGATCCTGAGGGGTCCTCTGGAAAAGAGAAACAAAGTAACATATATTAGGTGAGCCTTCAATGACATTCTAAAAAGCCGAAAACACCCCCACAAGGCTCTAAGGCAAGATTTCTGCATCGCCCCCGCCCCCCTCCCCGTACAATCAAGTAAGGGACTCAAAGAGATATTTTGCAAGGCAGAATAATCTTATGCTAACCAAAACGGATAGAACAGAGAATAACCAATTTCCCCTCTGTGCGTTTTGGTTGGGAAACTGGAGAAATGCTTGTTAATATTGTAAGAGACAGGTAATGGCAAAGAATAAGCTGCAGATCTCCCATACTGAAATGGAAAGCAAAGAGGACGTGTACAGACTGCAGCGGTAAAAGGGTACGCAGATAATTTCCAGACTACAACTCCAAAACTCAGCAATAATCCTACAAGCCGGGACGGACGGCTGCTTCCAACAGCACGGAGCGCAAGGCGCCTGAGACGAAGGAAATAACTTCCAACCCAAATCAGCACAAACAAACTTTCAAACCCCGTAAAAAGATAAAGAGAGCGCGGTAGCATACCATTTCAGAAGCGGCTGGAGGAGAAGGGGGCGGCCGATGAAAGAAGCTGGCTACTGGACGGATATTTGGGGAAGGACGGCTGAAGCGCTCCGGTCTTTCCCCCTCGCTTGCTGATCCAGAATTAGGGATTAATGGCTCTCCAACCAAACAAATAAGGCATCTGCCTACAGCACAAGAGGATTACACGGGGCTGCTGACGTCATCAGCTAGGCAGATGTTGGCTCCCAAAGTCCCGACCATTTCTCTGTGTCCTTGAAACCAAAGAGAACCCAGCAGAGTCCTGGCTTCGAGATATCCGTTTTTCTAAGCGTAATCTCATCAGGGCGGAAAGATCTAGCTAGCTTTTTTTTAAACTAGTTCTTGTAAATATGTAATGCGCCAATATAAAGGAGCTGCAGTCATCCTCTAGTCTAGCAGATGCCCTGAACGGGCGAATCAGCATAATCACAAAAGGAAAGAAGCTTCCCCCTCCTCTTCCAAATACCTGCATCAACTCTGCACTACCCTTTTCCATGAACTATACGAAATCTGTTCACCATTAGACCGCATTCTCCCGTCTTTTGTGAAATACGACACGAATTTCGATTGCTCCAGTCTTAGATTTAGCCGAGTGCTGAACGGGACACAATCATTCCTTCCAAAGCGTCTCCAGAAGCATACAGAAAAATTGCCCATCCCAACTACGTAAAAGCACCATTGTCCCCTGAACAGTTAAACAAACAAAAACTAAAACCTTTGGTGCAATTATATCCTACTTCACAGAATCAGCCCGAGAAGCTTTTTAACTGCAGCTCACTCAGACATTACTTTTCTTACTGCAGTGAAGTTTCTAACCACAAGTAGATCCCGAATACTGATTTGCCACTGTGAATAGCTCACACCAGAACGAACTGTCACAGAGAGAAGAATTATCTCTAGACAGAGCAAAATATTCTGAGCTTTGCATCGCATTCCAGACTCTTGCACTATCAGGGATTCTCTTTGCAAAGATTATTCTTTCGTCGGGGCTGACAAGAGAGAAAACCTTTTCTAAGGTAAACTACAGAAAGGAGGCCAATAAGGAATAAAGTTTTCATCCTTGTATGTAGTCTAATGAAAACTATTTAGTCAACAGACATATGTCAATTTTAATGATATATATACATTTATATCTACTTAGTAAAAATGTGATAATATGTGCATATCACAATACATTTATTGAAGTCACTTTGCAGCAACATAATTATTAATTCCAAGATCGCAGTGCAAATGTAGAAGAGATCTTTGTTTTTTACTGTCCGAATTGACTATGCTGAAGTAGCATACAATTTGAGATCAAAGCAGCTGATAAATATTCCTAATATAATTTGAGGCCTCGCCCAAATTGTCGCTTTAATAAAGCAAAAACAACAGCAACACCGAAACCCACACCAATCCCCACACCTCAAGAGCAGAAACCAGAAAAAAAGACAAATCCTCATTTGTTAACCAGTTCGGTATGAACATTAGCTTATAAATACTAATTATTGCCTAGATTTAGCATATTTATTTATATTCACAAACTTGCTATACACGCCTTCTCATAGCATGCAAGGCGAATTACAGTAATGATCAGATATAAACATTGTACAATAACAATAATAAATTAACCGCTCCTGTTCCCCCTCTCGTCACTAAACAATCAGAGAGTTTGCAGAGCACCCACTGAATGTTTTGTGGAACTCGAAAGTCAGAAATTTACAGATACCATATATTGTTTAGGAAGAAATATAATTATTCAATAAATGTTTCAGAGGGGTACAAACAATTAAATACTATTATTCTCTAAATATGTAGAAAGGATCTTGCAACTAACGTTACAGCCCTGCCTTCTAGTTTGCTCATGAAATTACATTTATGCTTATGAAAAATAGTTTAGAAGATTTCAGCACAGCAATAGTTAGATGCGTTGATATAATATTGCAGTAACAAAATCACACATATATTGAACTAGAAAAAAGGAATTGTTTAAGGTCCTAACTCATATTAGCATTGTCTGTCAAAGTGGTGTTTAATATTTTGAATTACAAGCAGTGTAGAACCAGGATACTGATAAAATCTATTTAATTTTCAGAAATGTCAATCATCGCCTGTGAGCACAGATCATTGTGTTTTCAAGGCTATATGTGAGTGTGTGTGTGTGTGTGTCTATGAAGGGGGAGGGGATCAGTTTGAAACCAAAAGGTATGGAATAAAATTCTGCTTTTACCATTAAATGAACGTTAAAAATGATTTTTTAAAATCAATTTGCACGTGCACAAGCGAATAAGGTGTGTGCTGGTAGCTGGGTGTGGGGGAGGAGAAGGTGAAGGATCTCTTAGTCTTCAGAACATTCCCTTCCTTAAATATCTCATCACATAGAAGAGTTTAATATCAAGAATATTATATGGGGAGGGCTGTAGAATATTTTCATATATTTCTAGAACGGCAATTTTGGGCTTGTGCTGTGATTTCAGAGTCATGTGGGGTGATCTATCCGCTATTAGTGCACATTCGCTGTCCATGGTTTTGATTCTGAGTTTTTCATTTGAGAATACAAGCTTTCCACCTTTTATTTTGTGTATGATATATACGTTAACGACAGATAAGAGAAAGCAACTATTTAAGGCAAATCTCCGTTAAAATTGGCATATATACCTGCCAAGTTCCAAATCAGTAATTAATAATGTTATTTAGTCAGCTTTTCTCAGCTATCTTCATACTATATTGAAGCCAAGGTTTCCTTTAAGGAAAATAAGGGACTAATAAGATAAGTATTAGAAAAATACATTATTTCTATACATTATTATTTTGTCAAATCATTCGTCATAGCTAACCACACACACACACACACACACACACACACACACACACACAAATTCTGCAATACTGCATTATTTAAAAAAAAAGCCGGAAATGACTTTTATTGAAAAATTGTTATTCTATTCTAATGTATTCTATTTTATTGTGCATAGAGGAAAGCAGATTCCCAAGGAAATTCAAAGTGATAGTTAGTAATCTCAAATAATAAGATACATGTTATTTCAATAGGTGTATGTCTTGTCCCCAAAACAAGTGCCAGAAGGGTCAACAAAATATGCAAATTAGAGACATAGGCAAGTAGAATAATAATGTTTTTTTTAAATTAGTTCTATAAATCAGAAACAACCACACTACTTTATCCATAAAGCAGATATTAATTCTAGTACACGCTCCAGTTTTATGAATTTGGAAAACATATCTTTATTTTGCAGTGGTAATCTACTTGCAAAATCTTTGAGAAGGCAAGAAGTACATTACATGCCGGATTCCTATTTTGGCATCATAAAGGCAGCGAAGAAAAAAAAATCGGATCCGGAGTCTTCGATTCCAGGAGATTCGAAGAACCTTAGAGAGTCCACTGGACTTAAAGAGGTCGGTGAGCACAGCAAATTCACAGCTAATCAGGAAACGTGGGAAGGTTTCTTTCAAAGAAGCTTCGAAGTACTCGGGTCTTGGGGAAACCCTTGTACCGGAAGAAAATGGCCTGAGCACAATGGGACTCGCCATTTTCTCTCTCCCAAGCACAAAGCAGCGCCACCGATTCAGCAGCACACAAAGGAAACGTGGGCCATCGGAATTCATTTTACATTCGCATAGTTGAAAAGAGACAAGTCTTCCAGAACAAGAACCCAGCATTTCTCTCACTGATATTACAAAACCAACAAAAGGAGGGAAGAAAGGTTCACTGTATATTAGACAACGCGGAAAAAAAAAAAGATGAAGATTAAAAAAAAAAGCACACATAAAGTCCGCCAAACAAGAACGCTAGAAGGCAAAGCAGCTTGCAATTCGTGAAGAGTCGAGCACCCAGGGCGTGCCGATCGGGCTTGCAGAGCTGTGCCACCCAGTAGCAATTGAGAAAGAAAAAAACAAAAACAACCACATACTCCTTTTGGGAGAGAATCTACCAAAACATATAACTGAAAACAAGGTATGCTTTCAGAAATCGGTGGGTTTTTTTTTTTTGCCTTTGCCTTTGCAGTCGCATAGGGAAACAGAACGAGGGCGGTCCCTTCACAATTACACAAACTCTATCGACCAGATCCCTAATGCTACTTAAAAAACAAACAAACAAGCTGATCCGAATAAACATACGAGAGAAGCTCGGAGGCTAGGTCTGAGAAATCAACAAAAACCGACTGATTAAATTTTACTTACCATCGGAGCAGAGCTGAATAAACCTCATCCACCAGTTCCAGGGTTTGTTTTTCACATCCTTTGTGATTAAAAGGGGGGGGGGGGGGGAGGGTACTCTTGGCTGCAACAAATACATAAGCCAATAAGAAATACAACATAGAAAAAAATAAAATAAAACAATTGCGTTCTAAAAGTCACACTGGCAGGAAGGCTCAATTTGTCTTGAGCCTTATGCTTTCTACGTGGGAATCAGGAGCTCATGGCTCAGTAAAGTCGTCCCTCTCTCTCTTTCTCTTACTCCCCCTCCCCTCCTTCTTTTTTCAAAAGAGGGCAGGTCGCTTCCTGCATCCCAATGAGTTAAATCAGTCACTTTTCTTCTTAGGCATCAGCAACCTCTTTAACAACCTCAGGGCTGCAGGCACAAAAGACCATTTAGCTGCCTCCAATTTGTGTAGAAGGCCTCTCCTTAATTTGTTTTTGAAATATAATTAAATCATGCATTTCACCCAATATAAAAATACTACCTACCCAGCTTTGGCGATTGAACTAATTGTAACCTTTTAAATAAATTACTGAATTTGTACGTATACTAGCCGAGCTACACAGTTTTAACAATAAATTGATGGGCTCCAGTCTTCTGGAGAGATATGCAAGACTGCTCGAGGGAAAGTTCACCTACCCTGGGTCCAGGATTATTTTCCAGTTAAGTCGTATACCTGCAATATTTCGTTGAAACGCGAAATAAAGCTTCAATTTTAAATGCACACATTGGTAACCTAACACCGATCAAAGGCGAAGTCGGTTGAAGAAAGCAGCTTTCATAGGATTTTAAAAATCATCCCGTTTTTCAGGACATTTTTTTTCTGTCAGAAATATGAAATCAGTCTTTTAGGTACTTTGGATAGAGGAGCTGGTGAGTGAAAGGTGTGTGATATTTTCAGGACTCGTAGAAGTCCTTTTGTCCATATCTTCTCCCAATATGTGTTAATGGAGAAAATGTTTGAAAACCAAGGCCGCAAGGTGTCTGTATTAGGCGTTCATGTTCACTAACACAAACACATTGATCAGTGTCTCGGGAAAACAACTAAACTCGCCAAAACAGGGTTAGATCTTCTTTCCAGAGGGAAATTAATAGAATAAGGCATCCGATAGGAAAAGTTTTGAGGAGGGGGGGGGGGGGGGGAGTTGGGGAAAGAGTAGAGCTGCTATCCTCAGCACTTCCCTACCAGAGAACTGTAATTTTCTTATACTCCATTTTATGCCTTACCCCAAATATTAGCTACCAGCACATACCTAGCCTAAGGATCGTGTGCTGGAGTGGTCGGGAGCGCTTGATTACACATTATTATTTATTCATTTTTACATCCCCGACCTCTCAATGTCAACTGTATTGACCTGAACAGTTTGTAATCCGGCTCTGGAAGAGATTAAAGAGCTCGACGTTGGGGGGTGTTTCGCAGGGCTGAAAGGAAACGAACGCTCCCCGTCCCAAGATCTCCGCCGATTTGCTAGTTTCCATCTTCAGTTATTTGCGCCTTTATGTCGTAGGCCTTGCCACAGTTGATTGCATTATTCTTGCTGAAGAAAGCTGCAGTGTCCATGGTTCGAGGGGAACAGTGCAGCCAAACAATGGCGGCAGCGGATTTTGCCTTTTTGTTTTTTTTTTCATCTCTGTGGCACTTCGGTCGTCTAGCGGCGCAGATAGAAGCAACAATATTGACAATTAGAATAAAACACTTCTCAGGAAGTGAATTAACCATCAGCTGCTTTACAAAGACTTCGCTAAGGCCGAAGCTATGCTTGATTCTGACTAGCTGAATAAGATGCAAGCCTTTATTTTACATCTGAATTGAATCCTTGCAATGGAGTTTTCTAATACTTCATTTTAAAGAGAAAATCGAGGCAGGCTATGCACGTTAATTGTATTCTGTGGTTCTTTTCGTGCCCACAATAGCAAAAGTATGTTACCTTGTTTTCCCCTAAGACAGTTTAAATCTATTTTTGGAGAAGTGGAGTATTACCGTTCGCATCATTATATGTCGATATCCGAGATACAAATAAACAAATTCTAATACGCCAGGTTGTTTTACAATTAGAAAACATAGTCAATCTCATAGACCTAGATATATTCCACTATCTACTTGACTATCACCTCACAATCTGAGGAGCCATTGGCTACTTAAAGGCATTTCCAGAAAGCTCCCAATAGCATTTCTCTGCTATGACTCATGAAGGGTTTGCACCCAGTTTTCTGTCAGTGAAAGAAAAAAAAATCCGTCCCTTAGGCCATGAGCTTTTATTATGAATACTTTATAAACATGTAAAGTGTTTAGCTATTCATTGGTCAAAGGTATCTTTGGTGTAGGAGGTTACTTCTGTTTTCAGGGTCAACATGTGAGTTGGAAAGAAATACAGTGTTCTATATTTCCATTCATTATTATTACCTCTATTATTTTGTACATTCAGATCTATAGCAAAGAATGAGGTCATATGCATTTCAGCTAAAGCAAGCTGCTTTGTACCTCCTTGGATGTTTTATTAACATTATTGTGCCCTCCCCTATGAACTTAGGCCCAATTTTTCCCCAAATTCTGATTATAAATAAACACATACTGGAAGAAAATCTTTGAACAATAAGTCTCTTAGGCAGTGGGCCATGAAACTATTTTAGATTATAATATATTCAGTCATGGCCTGGTTTCGAAAGCATGGCTATTAATTCTGGAAGAATATATAGACAATTATTAGCAACTACTTAGAACTGCACGTATAGCATGAATTAATTATTAAAGCTCATCTTCTGACTTAATACTCAATTTTCCTTTGTAAGCCTATCATCTTGACATGACTCAGTTCCATATGTTTGTCCAAAGCTTATGAAAATGTAGCCTAACTCATTGGAAGAAGTTGTTGCTAATTAGTTGATAATAAACTTCTCTGTTGAGGGCATAAAAGTCCTTTAAAACTGAAAGGTGTTCTTTGTTATGGCACTACTAGAGAAATTAGCATATCAATGAAGGCTGAGAAACAATAGATGGGTTTAGCAAGTCTCAACACTTTGATCCTTCAGATTTTTGCCATTTTGTAGTGAAAAGGGGGCTGCTTCTTATTGGAAAGAGTCCTTTAGCAAACGTTGAGCAATGAATGCTTTTGTTTTCGCAATTTTACTAAAATAGTTTTATGGCACAATAATGTGAAGATTAAGGACAATATCAACCCTTCTGCACCTTCTTCAAGTTGTTGATGTGTTTTCTGAATATATTATTTTACCTAGTCCATATCTTTATTTACTTTGTAGTTATTTAAAAGTTGAAAGGATAAGATCATAAGAGACAGAAGAGAGATCTATATATAAATAGTACCTATATACAAACTAAAGGATCTACACCTTAATAGTTGGGTGACCATATGTTACCTACACACTGCAGTTTAACTATATACGTTTTAAAATTATATTCTAAAATTATAAAGTTTACATTATTAGATGCAGTGAGTTATAAAATAGTCTAAAATGCACAATTCTGTATGTCGTATCTCTATATTTTGGTGTCCATATCAAGGAATCCCCGGTGTTATAGCTGTATATTAGCTTTTGCCATTAAAATAAAATATGCAAGTAAACTAAGTAAAACAGCATGCATTCATTACAAAAATGGGCAACTTACAATGGATTGCAATGTAGTATTTCAAAACTGAACTGCTAGTTTCATCTGTTATGTACACGTTTATTAGGAGTGAAGAAACACATATATTAGAATCAGAACTGTTTTTAGTCCCACAAGTTTCCTGTTGGTCAAGCTTTGCCAGGATGAAGTATTGCTCTCTTTTGTTTTGATAAAGCAAAGTGAAAGACATAAACTTGCTTAGGTTAACCAGACTCCAAAAAAGAAAAAAATCCCAAAGCCATGATGTCTGTGCACAATGAAATAACTAATGTTTAGCAGGAATCATCACCAACTTCATGCTGTATTGTTCTGCTGCATGCTTGCATATCATTATACACAAGAAAATCATAGCGTTCTTTTTAAAATGGATGCAGCTCTCAGTAATTTATATATCGATACTTAAATATTCCTTTTCATATGTAATTTTGCAAATGTAAGTGTAGCATCATTTAGAAAATACAATTCACTCATTTGAGAAGTTGCAACAGCATGCATAGTAACTGTGGATACGTGAGTAAGTCTGGGAAAAATCAGTCGTAACAGGAATTACAGAAACATTGAGGTAGATGGAGTTTTCCCTTAATGCAGAAACATCAGTGAGGATTCTGAGAAGGGCTTTACTTTCCCTTCAGAATCTCCATTGTTGTTTGCAAAACAATGGAAGCTCTGGGCGACTGTAAGGCTATGAGAATGAATAGGGAATCCACAGGATGTGTGCGGGTCAGTGCTTGGGGTCTCTGTCCTAAAGCCCCTTTCTCAGCTTGCCACAATAAACTACCACAAGGTTTAGTCTTTGCTGGGTCACCGGCCATCTTCTATTATTAAACTCTCCCCCCCCCCCCAAAAAAAAAAAAAAAGAAACACGTATTAATCAGCACTGACCAGAGGCCCTTTTGGGAAACAAGAGAAGGGAAGGGAAGGCAAAGGGAAGAATAGGAAGACAAGAAAGTTTGGGCAGAAAAAGATCTGGATGCAAGAATAATCATAAGGCACGTTGCTCAACACAACCAAATCAAGTGCAAGCAAAAATAAGTTTGGATGACTTCTTTTTCTGTAAGCTTGTGTTTTTCTTTTTCTTCCCATCTCCTTCTATCTCCCTCTCTGAAGATGATGGGGATTTTGTTGCAAGTAAGCAGTCTTAGAGTTCAATTTACTAAAGCATTATCTTAGATGTTACTCGGAAAACAGCATGCTATGTGTACAGGCCTCAGCTACTAGGATGGAGTAAAAAGTCCACTTCTCCTTGCTCTGCTGCTGTTGTGATACATGTGAGTGAAATGATGGATAAGAGATGCAGTAGTAGTAGTGTTCTTATAGAATAGCATGCAAGACAGTCAAATGTGCATTTTATAGCCTGTACTGAGTATAGCTAGTACTGTGACTGTAGATTTGCGGGGTTCAAAGACACATGCTGTAAGAAGAACAAGAAGTGTATGAACAAGAAATCAGCAGTTATGATATCAAACGTAAATTGCAATGAATATTTATCATACAGCCAAGTACTCTTTAATTTTTTGTGGCCATCTTACTGCTATTTGACAATTAAAAAAATTTTCAAGCTGATTTTTAGTAGAATTTTAGATACATTTATATCTTTTTTTTTTTTTACCTCAACATAAGGGACTTTTAAGTTGCAAAAGACTTTTAGTGCATACCTATTAAAGAATTATGGAACTGCAGTAGAGTGCTACGTTAGTATAGCAAAAGGTCCTAGCTGAAAAAAGCAATGCATGATTGGAGTACTTGTTTAGACGGCAAATACCGCTGGTATTCTTTTAGCTTACAAAACAGAATGTGTGTTAGCAGGTTGCAGTGTATAGCATGCTTGTCCTAGTCATATCAGTTAGTAATCTGAAAACTTGAAACCAACTGGGTACCAGGAAGATATTTTTCCTCACTTGTGGATTAAAAACAAAAATTAATAAAAACAAAAGATTATTTGCAAGAAGTTGTACAGGTGTTTTCTCTAGTTTGAATTGTAAATGTGAGCATTCACTGCATATTTTCGGCACCTATTGGAGATGCTTACAGTGAAATACAGTTTTCTTAAATTTTACATTATTTAGATTTTATTGGAACTTGATGTTCCAGCCACAAGTAATCAAGTGTTATCTGAATTATTTAAAGTCTGGGATTAAAGGCTGAGGCTTGACAAGCTTTCTAATATACTGTATTCTGAGGAGCATTTTGCATTCTTTCCTATATGTGTGCACGTTGACAATAACTCACTGCGAACAATGAATCATTCTTTCTATATCAAAACGATGAATAATTCTTTTACAATTTATTTTCTGAAGGAAGCAATGACACAACATAAAATCAAATAGTACAGTAAACTATTACTAAATGTCTAGTCTTCTGAAACTAAATATATTCTTTTTATGTATCTGTTCTTTTACAAGATTTTCACTTACAAATTTACCTTTTTTTTGGTAAATGGTTCAGTAATACGTGTGCACAAAAACTCTATACTGCAATAAACGCCTATATTCACATGACAGCTCAATATCCTCTGGCCTTTGACCTTCTGATGCTCTGGAAGTGTATTGTTTTCAGTGATCACCTATTTTTATTTCATTTTGATTTCAAATTTGCACAGAGTGTAACTCATTGCATTTCTTTTTCTTTTAGATAAGATACATAAAAATGTGCTCTTTTTGGGAGAATTCTGCTGCTGGTTAGCAGGTCATTAAGTGAGCTTTTCCATATCATAGTGCATTTTTTGGCTGCAAACAAAAATTGTGAATCAAGCGGGACTTGGATTTACCTTTTCTTCATGCTCAATAACATCCAGAAGTGGACACGTGAAATGCTGTTTTCTGCCACGATTTTACGCAAAACTGAGATAGTGGACAGCTCCTTAAATCTCAGTGGGAAATACCTAGATCATCAAAGGTGAAGGAGAAACAGTGCATTATGTCCAATGAATGGTGTGCTTAAATAGGGCTTAGTTGATGTTTGACAATTTGGGCTTTTATTTTTAACTACTGGAGTCCTTACCGGTTCTAACAAGAATGAACTATCCATTTTCGTAGCAAGATACATTAAATTACAGACTCAGAAGGGTACAGTTTATAAAAGTTGTTCTTATAAAATCTTAAAACTAGATAGCTTCTATCTGTGTACCTACATGAATTGACCTCTCTTTAAAGTAAATTCCTTGTCTTATAACATTTTCCCCTTGAAATAATCTTGTATATTATTTATTACATTAGCTAAATAACACCAGATCAATATACAGTATTCAAATGTCAAAATCCAACTTGTGCCATAAAGGAAGTGAATTCCAGCCTGACCTTAAAGGGAAGCTGGCTGCTGCTGGCCAAGAAGTGGTAAAGAGGTTGAGGCACCCCTTTAGCCCTCAGGCTGGCGAGAGGCATGTTGGCTGGGAAGGAGGATCAAAGATGGAGAGAAGAAAGAGCAAAAAATAGCAAGTGTAGAGCAAAAATTGCATCTCTATTGCTTTAAAGTTGTAACTGCAAAGATTAACAGCATGCTACCATCACAGCTTGCCTGTGTCAGTGACCCGTCTTTGCATGATATTTCCTGGGGTGGGGGGAAGGTGGTGGGGGAAGAGATCACACTTTTGGGTTTTTCTTAAAACCCCTTTGTACCAATTAAATATATTTGCTTGTAATCATTTGCTATAAAGGGGACTCTATTTATCTATTTATGCACACACACTTACATATCGAGAGTATATCCATCTATATAAAGGGAGAGTTAAAATGAGACCATAAGCAAGACAGACAAGCAGAACCCTGTTAAGGTGGATTTTCTGATTCTAGTATTTTTTTCCTAAAGTATATGAAACTCCTGATACAGTAAGTAATCACTGGGCTGTATAGATTTGCTTTACAGGCACATGACATTCAAAAAGCATTCACATCTACTCTGTAGACTACCTGGAAGTATAAAAAGCAAAACTCATCATTGTATTGTAACAAAATAAACCTGGATTACTAAATTCACATTTTGATTATTTATTCAATCTACCATCCATTTGTGATGTTGTAGCAGTATTTAAGACAAAAAAATGTCTCCCATTGAAACAAATGTTCTAACGTAATATTTGCTCTATATGAAAAATATGAATTTGGTGTAAGAGAACTCATATACCACAATATAACTAACAGTTTGTAAGCATAAAAGGAGATTATTCAGGTATCAGATACATAGCTGAATACTGTTAAACCATCATGTGATGTATTTTTGTGACATATTGCCCTATACGTATGTCTGTTTTCCGTTTTTAGTGGTCAGATTTTGTACCAGCATATCGGATTGTGTCAAATGCTGTCCATATTTACAACACCCAAATATGATGAAGTGGGTGTCCAGGATTGTAAAATTTAACTCTGAAGCATGTTTGGTTAACAAGGACTGTTTTCTTCTGTGAAAGCCAGAAGTGGACACCAGGTGAATGGGAAGCTGAAAGAAGCTTGGCTCCCACTCCTCTGAGTTCTTCCAATGCCAAGTGAATCTAAGAACAGATGTTGGACATCTGTGTAGAGACTTCAGATTAGCACTTGTTATGAAGAGGGAATTTACTAAGGATTGCCATCTTCTAGTCAGGAAATAAATAGCTTTACACAGTGAAAGCTTATGTTTATCTTTGCCTATATTCTATTTCTCTGTCAAATGCAAACAGTAATCTAGAGTATGAATGTTCAAGCAATTCAAAGTCAAATTACAATCAACTTTCATCCTGGTTAGAATTAAAGGCATCTTCTGGATTTTGTCTAGATCCACTGGAGTAATCCATCAGATTCTTGACCATCAATCTAGGGAAAATCCAAAGCAAAACCAAAAACTTTGAAGCAGGTTTGTCAATTTGAAGTGCATAAGAACTGCCATATTGAGTGAGACCAAAGTTCATCATACCCAATGATATCCTGTTGCTAACAGTGGCCAATCCAGGTCACAAATACCTGGCAGGATCTCAAAAAGTAGATTCCATGCTGCATATCACAGTTTTCCCTAAGTTTACTTGGTTTAATGTCTTCCTCAGAATTTTCAAGGAACCAAAGTTGATCTACCAGCAGGGCCGGCCCAAGGGTTTCTGCCACCCCATGCAGAAGCCCCTATTGCTTCTGCTGCCGCCGCTCCCTTCCTGCCATGCTGCCCGAATCCATCTTCTGCCTGGGGGGTGGGGGGAGCGGCGCAACTCATTGCTTTGAAAGTGGTGACTTTGTGTTGCCACTTTGCTAAATCAGGAGGCCATGTGCTTCAGCACCCGCACACACACATGACCTGTGCTCCTGCCTCTCTCTGACAGAACGTTGCATCAGATGGGAGCAGGAGTGGGAGACTGTGTTTTCTGCACTGTGGATGCTGAAGTGCATAGCCTGCTGTGGGCACCAAAGCGGCTGCACCAAGTCGCCACTTTAAAAAAATCATGGCATGCTACCCACTGGAGTCTGCCGCTCTAGGCAGCAGCCTAGTGTGCCTAGTGGATGGGCTGGCACTATCTACCAGGAAAAAGCCAGTATGTCAAATTAAAGGAATTTTTGCAAATTCACTGGATTGGAGTGAGCCTTTTATAAAAGGATTCACTCATCCCTATTTGAGCTCTGCATTGCTTTGCAGATTCACAGCAAAGTATTTTATGGACTCTGGAATTACATAAGGGCATATTTACTAATGTACACTAAGTTAGCATGTGATTAGGATGCAAATCTAGTGCTAACTTCAGTGGCGGGGGGGGGGGGTGCATCTGTCAGCCTGCTCTTAGCATGTTTCAACCAAGTGGCACCATGTTAAGTGTCATGCAGGGGCACTTAATGCCACCCATTGAAGTGGCACTAAGTGCATTCATGCTAACAGCACCAGCCATGGTTAATGCCCATGCTAATCATGCTGGACTGTCAATGCCCACATTTTGCCCCTAACTCGCCCAGTCCCTGCCCAATTGTGCTCTAACCAGGATTTTTACCTTGGGTCCCGATGCTAATTTTTAGAACATTGTACTAACCATTAGAACATTGTAAATTAGTCCAAACAGTGGTTTCTGTTTGCCTAGTAAATATTTTAATATTTTGAAATTTGTTAAGCACATCTTGTTCAAGGAAAGCTAACATTTGTGCAAAACAGTTGTTATACTGGATTGACATCTAATACATTTTAGAAAACTAATTTACATACAGATGTGATTGCATTATTTGTATATAACACTATTTAAGACTGCAAAAAGCTAGTGAAACAGAATGTATGACATTGTTGTCCTGTGCAAGAGTAGAATAAAAAGGTGCAGATGAGTCTACCTCTAGACACTGAAATAGCCTATCTTTGGCTAAGAATTTAGCACCAGATATTCAAAGTGCATTATACATTTGCCAGCAGGTGGCGAATATATAACTCAGTTATGTGTCTATTTTCAGTGCTTGTAGACAGAAACAAGATTCTCAAGAGCACAGATGTCTCTCTCCATACAAAGATTTGACTTGTCCAAGCCATAGTATTTTGAATAACATCATATGGATGTGACAGTTGGACAGTGAAAAAGATAGACAAGAAGAAAATTGATGCCTTTGAATTATGGTGCTGGCGACGAATGCTGTGTATATCATGGACTGTCCAAACCAGTCAGTTCTAGAGGAAATCAAACCTAAGCTTTCCTTAGAAGCTCAGACTTTGACTTTCATAATTTGGACACATCATGCGAAGAGAGAGATCGTTAAAGAAAGACATAATGCTTGGCAAGGTAGAAGGTCATTGCAAAAGAGGAAGGCTGGCAATGCGATGGATCAATACAATAACAGCAGCTATGCATGCCACTCTATCGACCAAACACAATTTAGGTCAACTATCCAGAGAGTCGCCATGAGCTGACACTGACTCAATGGCACTTAACAACAACAACAGAAATAAAATTGAGACATCTGCTATTTTAAAATGTATATATTTTGTTTTTTGTTTTATTGTTGTTTTGAATATTAATTTTATGTTTACTTGTTATTTTATAGAAACATAGAAACATGACAGAAGAAAAAGACCATACGGCCTATTCAGTCTGCCCTTCCATGCCAATTACTATATTCCCTTGAAAGATCATCTGTGTTTGCCCCATGCTTTCATGAATTCAGATAGTGTCCTTGTCTTTACTATCTTCACTGGGAGCCTATGCCATGCATTTACCACTCTTTCCATAAATAAATATTTCTGCATATTACTCCTTAGTCTATCCCCTTTCACCTTCATTCTATGATTCCTCTTTGCAGAGCTTTCTTTCAATTGAAAGAGACTTTATGCTATAGAGATATTTAAATGTCTCTATCATATCTCCTCTTTCCCACCTTTCCTCCAAAGTATACATATTGAGATCTTTGTCCTCATATGCCTTATGATGAAGCCCACTGACCATTTTGGTAGCCACTCTCTGCACTGACTACATCCTGTTTATATCCTTTTGAAGGTGTGATCTCCAGAATTGCACACTATACTTATACAGCAGAGCTATCACCTCCTTCTTTCTGCTGGCCATTCCTCTCCCTATGCACCCAAGCATCTTTCTGACTTTTGCCTTCACAATTTCTACCTGTTTAGCTACCTTAAAATTAACAGAAATAATCATGTCCAAGTCCCGCTTTTCTTTCATGGACAGAAGTACTTTGCCCTCCCCCCCCCCTACTGGACCGCTTTCTTGGATTTTTGCAGCCCAAATGCACACTCCTGCATTTTTTAGTGTTGAATCTCAGCTGCCAAATTCTTGACCATTCTTCAAGCTTAGCTAGATCCCTCCTCATGTTATCTACTCACTTCTGAGTGTCTACTCTATTGCATATATTTGTATCATCTGCAAAGAGGCAAACCTTACCCAACAGCCCTTCTGCAATATCACTAACAAAAATGTTAAAAAGAATGGGACCAAGGACAGATCCCTGTGGCACACCACTGGTAACATTCTTCTCCTCAGAGTGAGCTCCATTTACCTGTATCCTCTGTTGTCTCCCACTCAACCAGTTTTTAACCCAGCCAGTTAATTTAGGATCCATTCCTAGGGTGCTCAATTTATTTCTAAATCACCTATGTGGAACATGTCAAAGCTTTTATTGAACTCTAAGGGGCTTGTTTACAAAGCCGCGGTAGCGGTTTGCGATCGTAATCGGAGCCGCGGCCCCATTGATTTCAATGGGGCCGCGGTTGCGATCGCGATCGCGAACCACTACCGCGGCTTTGTAAACAAGCCCCTAAGTACACCACATCTAGGCCCTCCCTCGGTCCAACTCTCTGGTCACCCGGTAAAAGAAATTAATTCAATTTGTCTGACAAGACTTGCCTGTAGTAAAACCATGCTGCCTCAGATCCTGCAATCCAATGGACTCTAGAAACCTCACTATCCTCTGTTTCAGCAGCATTTCGATTAATTTACTCTCCACAGAAGTCAGACTAACCAGCCTGTAGTTCTCAACCACATTCTTACTTCCGCTTTTGTGTAAAGGGACCACATGTGCCTTTCTCTAGTCCTCTTGCACCACTCCTTTCTCTAAAGAAGCATTGAAAGGTTCAGGCAGTATAGCTGCTAGAACTTCCTAAAATTCTTTCAGTACTGTCAGATATATTCCATCTGATCCCATCGCTTTGTCTACTTTTAGTTTAGCTAGTTCCTCACAAACACAGTCTTCTGAAAAATGTTCAAGACCTTCTTCACTTCTATTCCTCTTTGTGGGTGTTTTCTGAGGTCCTGCTCCCGACCCTTCATCTGTGAACACAAAACAAAAATATTTGTTAAGCAATTCCTCTTTATCCTCATCAGCTTCTACATATTCCTCCCCTTCACCCTTGAGTCTGACAATACCATTTTTGCACTTCCTCCTCTCGCTAACATACCTGAAAAATGTCTTGTTCCTCCATTTTACTGCATTGGCTATTTTTTCTTCTTTTGTATCTTTGCTTTCCTGACTACTTTTCTACCTTCTCTAAGTTTTTCCAAATATAGATACTTGTCTTCGTCTCTCTATTGTCTCTTGTATTTTGTGAAGGCCACCCTCTTTTTCTTCACCTTTTCAGTTGCTTCTTTTGAGATCCATAGTGGTCTCCTTTTCCTTTTAAATGTATTTACCTTCCTAACAAAAAGGTTTGTTGCCCTAAAATATCCCCTTTCAGTTTTGGCAATTGCTTTTCTACATCCTCCAGCTGTTCCATCCCGCTATTTTAGGTTTTGGAAGATTTTGAAAGTTGCTTGTTAACTGCCTAGAATAACATGAGGGTGGTCTGTAAGCCTGTCAAATAAACAAACAAATGGTCAAATTTTGTCTGTAGAAAAAGGGAAGCTAGAGCTGGCACTTATATGTTTAGGGGTAATATTCAGCCTCTAAATGGGTAAGTTATGCATTTAAATTTAGGTCTGCTCACTAGGAAGCCTAACTTTAAATGGATAAGTGCTGGTACAGTCATTGGTCAGCAGAATTAATTAAACAGATAATGCCACTGAATATGCAAATTAGCGCCATTGGCAGCGTTTTACTTTTAACACTGGCTGGGCTGGTTGAATATCAGGCCCATATTTTTCAAAATATCAGGTATAAAAAAATCCACAGAGAAAATTCTGCAAGCCAAACACGTGGCATAGAAAGCTATGTGATTTCTGTATGCACATGCTAAATTTAAGAACCAGCAAGAAATCCCATAGCGTTTTTTGTGTAATGTGATTTCACAATGCTTTCCATGACATTCGTTTTCTTGTCAGACGTTGCCAGAAATTAAAGATGTGCTATTGAAATTAAAGATGTGCTATTGAAAATAGTGTACATGAGCTGGCTTGCAAGCTTTTTTGGACTTCTGTTTGCTGTGATTTGGCTCACGGTCCTTATAGTTGTTGCATGGTTATCATCTTGAACATAAGGCAGTGCTGTATAGCTATAGCTTTATAATAGCTAACATTTTACACTGTGTGTTTGGTATAGTTAAGAGCGCCGTGCTGTGCAAGGCTTAATATCCTAGTGCCATAAGTCTGCATCAGCAATGCTGAAAACATTGAGATGGCACAATGGCAAAATGATCACCTTTGTTGCATTGCCCGCATAGTGACTTCCAAGAAAATAAGCATGCATTTCAGCCATTCTTTCTGTAAAATTCTCCAGACAAAGCAAATTACTTTTAATGAAAGCCTCCCTGTAAAATAAACGTTCACTATCGTTTATGTACTTATGTAGAAATATATTGATAATGCCTGAAAATTTACACTTAGATCATATAAACCAAGCTTGAAACACATCTACTCTAATCCTTGCTGCAGATATCTAATTATAGTATTTTTTGTGTTCTTATCACAAATAATGGCAGAAAGACTTGTTAGTTTCCCTTATGATGCATTGTCTACTTTATGGCAAAAAGCAATTTTTTCTACAAAGTGATGGATTATAAGGGTAGGGAAGGCAGATGGGGCAGTCACTCAGGGCCAGGTCTAGAGAGGGACCCATAGAGGGTCAGATTAAGGGTAACGGTTCAGGAGGGGAGGCAAGGGGGAGTGGTGGGGAGGGGTCCATGGCCAGAGCATCCTCTAAGGCCCCAGAGACCCTTAATTCATTCCTGTTTATAGAGTCTCTGTGCATTTCTTTGTAACACGGAGCTTGCATGTATATAGCTATATTAGCATATGTGCATATTATCCTCTTTGTAAAGACATAAATCTTGATGTAACATAGTTAGAATTGAAACATGGTTAAGAATTATAGATACTTTTTGTGTGACAATTCAGGAACAATTTTATATCTGGTCAAAATGTTATTTAGCCATGCACGGTAACATTTCTTATCCTTATAGAAGGGTAAGGACTTGATTTCCTGTATTGATAGGACAAATTTGCTGGGTTTTTCTAGGAATAGATATATAAGAACAGGAGCATGTTTTGTTGCAGTCCACATGGGATTGGCCTGTAAACCAAAACACTAAACACCTCAAGTGATTTCTTTATTAGCTAAATAGTGTAAAGGTACATGCAGCTTCTTATTTCTCGCTAGTCAAGCAAACTATATGGTGACACATATGTATATGAACTTGATGTTAGTGCTTATTAGCGCTGCTCTGTGCATGCCAAATTCAATATTTTACTCCCGAATGAATGTTTCAGCTAACATTAAAATAATCTCATGTGCATTCAAAAGTATCTATACAAAGAATCACCTAGAGGCTAGTGTTAACAAATTACTGGGGCGATGCATGAACAATCAGAGAAATAGGAAGGAAAAGACATTTTTCCACCAGAGAAAACAAGCAGACAAGATCGGTGCAAAACTGAACCTCCACTGAGCAATTTTTTTTCACCAATTCAAGGAAGCTTTCAAAGCACAAAATGGATCACAGATGCTTCAGTCTATAGCAGTGGTAAATCTGGTGCGTTACTAATAATTTCATAGCTGGAGGTTGTCCTAATGGGTCTGTAGTAGGACTCTTTAATGCCATGATGAACAGATCCGAGTTGGTTCAAGGTGTTGGCAACCAAGGCAAACCTTAAGCCTTATGCCTCTCCCCTTCCTGGCTGTCAGAATCTATTTTTAGCTTTGAATGCCCTGCTCTTCTCCGCCCACTAGAAGCTTCCATCTTAGGTGATCGCCTAATTTGTTTGATGGTTGGGCCAGCCCTAATGATAAAGGTGTAGATTCAATTCTAAGTCAACTTAGGGTTGGAGATTTTGCGCAGCAAAGTTCTGAACACCTGGTGTGGGAGGGCGTCCCAATCAGCATGCAATGGAGACACGTAGGAGGTAATTTTAAGATGCACATCATTTTCACAGACTTCTGGGAATGAACACTTAGGTGTGTACTTTGGCTGGTTGCTATTCTGTAGGTACTCATGTAAGACTGATTATGTGCACTTTCACAGTGGGCGTACACATGGGCAGAGTGCAGATTTACATGCATAAGTTATAAAATACCATAACTTATGTGTGTTCTTTAGAATTCTAGATGTGGGAATTTACATGTGCCTAGATTTAGCATATGTGCTTTTAGACACTTGTGCTCCTATTTTATAAACAAAAGTAGGCACCTTCTTTTATTTATAAAATGAGCTCAAGGTAGGTGCATTCTGGGTTCCTAAAACTAAGCATCGGGTTATACATTTATCCTCTTAGTGGCTGAACTTATGGCCCATGATTGCAGGATCTCAGAAGGAGCTTTGGTTTATGGATCATGGCCAAGGACTGTTGCTCCAGTGACTGTATTAAGAGAGCTGTGTGTTGGAGGGAAAGGGGGGTAAGGGGTTGGAAGTGGGTGGAGAATACTAAATAGGGGAAAAGCTTCAGCTCCGTTGCAGATGAAGGCTCATGGTACTGGAGCCTAAGGTGTCTGGTTCCAACTGAAAAAGTAAGAAGAAGCTGCCAGGCATTGAACTCCTCCTGTCTCCCTAAAATCACACACATTAGGTTAGGACAGGTTGGGTGCTTGTTCTCCTCAAATTCTTTACTTGGCATACATTATCTGCTCTTCCTGCCTTTTAGCATGCAGGAAGGAGAAACCAAAGTGAGATTTTGCAGCTATACTTGAATGCAATACCGACCTTGGTGCTGATTGCTTTAGCAAATCCAGATCCATATTCCTCAAAGAATTAGTGGCAGATAGTAACCTTTGATAGGCGAACCCCATTATTTCTAGTGTAAATGTTGTAAAGTGAATGATCAAAGTGGTCTCTGTTTCTAGGGGTAAGGTTATTCTTGCCAAAATAAAATGGCAATGTTATATGCACGAAGCAGAACCCTACTGCTTTCTAATTTGGATTTTGTAAGGAGGGACTTTGAATAAGGAATTTTAAATTACTTTGTGCCACTTGAAATTTCAGTAGCTTTTGATACCATTAGTCATTACATTTTGCTTAGGCAACTGGGAGGAGATTGGGATAGATGGAACTGTTTTATCATAGTTTGAGTCTTTTCTTAAAGATCTATGTTTCAAGTGAAATATTATGGTGATTCGTCTTTGTGTTTTGTCTTTGTGGCAGTTTCTCCAAATGGGTTAGTTTTGCATATCAAAACCAATAGCCAAAAGCAGGAAAAGAGTAATCCAACTATAGCAAAAAACCCGCTAAACACCTTACAGGGTACAAATTCTCAGAACACACTAATACCAAATAATCTTATAATATATATAACCAGGCAAAAAAATGACCTCAGATGTCACAACTCCACATTTAGTGATAAATCACTATATGGTGTTGGTAGACGCTTACATCACCGGTCAAAGCCTCCCTACCATCCTAGCAAATTTTTTAAGTCAATTCACAATAAATATAGTACACCATAATTACCACTGGGAAAACATCTCCAGAATACCAACCAAACTAGAAATTTACCTAAAATACAAACATATACATTCTCACTTAATTACCACTCAGTACCACATACATACAACCACTTTCACACTGGAAAACAGCGTCATGTATCATATGATGGCAAGGCTAAACGTAGCCTAATACGGTCCAAGAGTGATACCTAAAAGCAAAATGAAAATCACTGCAGAATCTAAAAGCATTGCAACAAGCAATAAATGCAAATAACTTAGCTTATAATGACAAATTTTCATCCAGCAAAGTTCCAGCTCTTCAACACATGCTGTTAACCAATTCCAGTACCAACCGAAAATCCGGAGAGAGAGATATAAAACTTAAAGCTCAAAAGTTGACCAAAGCTCTACAAAAGCTTTTGTTTCGCCATAACCAGGCTTCTTCAGGAGCAACGTCATACAGCAAATCTCTCTGAAGCCGGTGAGAAGCCATTGCTGAAGAGAGATTTGCTGTATGACGTTGCTCCTGAAGAAGCCTGGTTATGGCGAAACAAAAGCTTTTGTAGAGCTTTGGTCAACTTTTGAGCTTTAAGTTTTATATCTCTCTCTCCGGATTTTCGGTTGGTACTGGAATTGGTTAACAGCGTGTGTTGAAGAGCTGGAACTTTGCTGGATGAAAATTCGTCATTATAAGCTAAGTTATTTGCATTTATTGCTTGTTGCAATGCTTTTAGATTCTGCAGTGATTTTCATTTTGCTTTTAGGTATCACTCTTGGACCGTATTAGGCTACGTTTAGCCTTGCCATCATATGATACATGACGCTGTTTTCCAGTGTGAAAGTGGTTGTATGTATGTGGTATTGAGTGGTAATTAAGTGAGAATGTATATGTTTGTATTTTAGGTAAATTTCTAGTTTGGTTGGTATTCTGGAGATGTTTTCCCAGTGGTAATTATGGTGTACTATATTTATTGTGAATTGACTTAAAAAATTTGCTAGGATGGTAGGGAGGCTTTGACCGGCGATGTAAGCGTCTACCAACACCATATAGTGATTTATCACTAAATGTGGAGTTGTGACATCTGAGGTCATTTTTTTGCCTGGTTATATATATTATAAGATTATTTGGTATTAGTGTGTTCTGAGAATTTGTACCCTGTAAGGTGTTTAGCGGGTTTTTTGCTATAGTTGGATTAGTTTTGCATATACCATGACAGTCACGAACCTCACTTCTAAGCCAAGGTATGTGGAGTATAATCTCAAATTTACTGCTAATGCTCAGCATAGTATCTGCATTGTGCCAAAGAGAGCCTCTTTGGAGTTTGTAAGATATAACATGTATAAGTAATTTATCAAGGTGTGCTTGGAAAATCAAGTCTGTGGCACCCAACAAGATGAGGAATTATGCAGTATAATTCTGCCACATTTTCTTGGTCTCTGCCTGCATTGTAATGTTGATTAAAATAATTTTAAGTTAATGTAAATAATTTATATCTGTTCTACTTCCATGCCATTTTAACTCCCTGTTCAGTGTATCTTTAATGTTAATTTAATTGTTTCATGTAAACCACATTGACCTTCGGAAATGCGGTATATAAAAAATGCTAAATAAAATAAAATAAAATAAATAACTAAGTAACAACATTTCTTGGTACTTGAAGATCTCCTCCCTCTCAATGCAATTCATAGAATAGTCATTTGGGACTGACATCTCTATAATCAATGCCATTCTGGTATTCTGATTGGAGGAGTGGCCTAGTGGATGGGGCAAGGTACTGAAGGTCAGGGGTTCAAATCCCACTAGAGGACAGCAACCTTGGGCCAGAAGGACTGGGGTTTCTAGTCCCACAGGTGCTCCTTGTGGTCTTGGGCAAGCCACTTAACCCTCCATAGCCCATGTTCCCTGTAAAATAGTTATCTCCAAGTTATAATGCCCTGTTCAATGTAATTTCAGTTTGTTCAATGTAAACTACACTGATGCAGAATAGCACAGTATATAAGAGAATATAAATAAAATTCTTCTCCTTTACCATTATATCCAGCTTCCTTGCATCTACCTTTTTAATGGTCAGAATGGGAATGTCCCAGGTGATCACAACCGCTTCATTCTCTATAATTCTCTCAGGGTTATGATCCCTTTGCTTTTCAGGTATAGTGCTGTTGTAGTGTTTTCAGAGTTTCCAGTGGATGAGGAGTGCTACTTTGTTATGCCTTTTTGTATAAATTTTTTCTGCCATCAGAACTTCACAGCCAGCTATGAGGTGAGTCACTGTTTCTAGCACTTTCTTTCAGAATCAACATATGTTTGTTTTGCCAGTTTTTTCAATGCTCACTGTAAGCCATTTCATCCTGAGCTGCAACTATCAGTATGGTCCATCTAGTCTGCCCAGCAAGGCGGCAAGAATAGGTGCACCTGCCACTCTGTGTAGGTCACCCCTATTTGTTCAGATATAAGAGATAGTTATGCTTATTTTGATTTTGTCCTGTTGCTATAAAGGGATCCACTGTGTCTGTCCCAGGCCATTTTGATTTCTGTCACTGTATTTGTCCCACCACTGTTTCTTTCCCTGTTTATGCTTGTGGAGTCTCACTCATTTCTTCTAATCGTTGGAACGCTTGTCCAAGTTTGATGTTGGAGACATTTTCTGGACATCTACTTTCATATTTCAGCACTTTTGCATATTTGGATCTGATGCTATTAGGTAGGCCTGGAAGTCTATGATAGTAGCTTTGTAGGTGTAATCAATCTCTGAGGCCTAGCCCTATTGCAGCTCTAGATCTGTGCGGTCTTGGCATACACTGATTCTCTTAAATTACCTCATGAGCATGGAGGTGTTTTCTTGTTTGCACATCCATTTTTTTGAGCTCTTTAAGAGGCCGGTCTACAATCCCAAGGCCATATGAGAGTACAGGAATTGCCTGCTGATTGTTTGCTTCTATCTTATTTTGTGATGTTAAAACACTTTTCTTTTGGATGTGCCACGGGGATCTATTTTATCCTGGTCATTATTTAACATTTCTATGGCTTCTTTATGTCAATTATTGTCTAGTCTGGGTTTAAGATATGCTTTACATGCAGATGATTCTGCAGTTTTTTGTTCTGACTATGATGATTTGGACTCCACACCTGCTTTGGTGGATCTTTATTTGTATTCAATTTATAATTGATGCACGTTTTACAGGGGGGCGTGTCCATTCGCGGGTATGTAGCGGAGACAGGAGGAATCAAAAACATCCATTTTTTCAGAATACGGTGAGCACAGAGATGCACAAAGCTGTTTGCTGTATATAGCGGTGTCTCGCACTCTAGAGTGCTTTGTTTGTGCCGCATCAAAAATGTCTATGTCCCTGATTCTAAAACCACAGGTGCGTCTATCCCTGCAATTACGGAATTAAGTTTAAATCAGGCTCATCTTCGATTTGGATGTCCCGTAGCTGTGCATGCATGTTCTGGAACTGAGCTCTTTGTGAATAATATGCATGTTATTTGTAATCTGCCGAGATACTAAGATTGTTGCAGCAGGGCCAGTCTGTCCACTAGGCAAGCTAGGCAGCTGCCGAGGGCAGCATATCTCTGTGGGCAGCAGGACATTTGCTGTGGCATACATGGCCTGCCGCCCCCCCCCCCCACATGCTGAGCTGCACTGCCCCTCCCCCCCTTACTGGGCCGTGCCATGCTGTGGCCCCTGCTACCTCTGATTCCGGCAGGAAGAGAGGGGACGGCTAGGTGCGGCAGCAGGCCATGTGCGTCAGCAAATATTGCCTGCTCCTTCTGCACCTCCAAAGTTATGTTGGAGGGGGAGGTCAGAAGTGGTAGGCAATGTGTGCCAAAGCACATGGCCTGCTGCTGAGCCAAGCCATGACCCCCCTCATCCCCATTGCCAGAATCTGCGGTATGGCAGCTCAGCATGGGGGGGGGTGTGGCTCAGCATGCGAGGTGGCGGCGAGGCTCGGGGGTAGCATGGACAGAGCTTCTGCCTAAGGGGGCAGAAACCCTTGGGCTGACCCTGTGTTGCAGAATATAAATGATGAAATAAATAAATAAATGCGATGGATTTTCAAACCTATTTCATACCAGTGAGAAATATAACAGAAGAAAAGAAATGGAATATGTTTTGGACTAGAACATAGTTTCTTAATGCTTCATTATTCTGGCTGAAATTTGTGATTATTGATTGGCGATTATGGGCAAGAGAGGAGTTCACTCCCCCTTTTCATTTTGTGTTTATGGGAAAAAATCTCTTATTTGAAGCCAATTTTTGTCTTTACATGTTATATTATTACTGAAACACTTTACCTTCTTTAAGCTTCTGTTACCAGTCTTGGTAAATCTTAACATTCTTAGATCTTAGAAGCTAGGAAGGGTTGGCCCTAGCTAGCAGCTGGTTGGGAGACCACCAGAGAAGACTAGATACCATGCACTTCAGAAGGAAATGGTAAGCCTCTACAATATCCTGCCACAAAAGTCTCACTCACATGGTGGGCTGTGATTGGCTAGGTTTGGGAAGAAGAGACATTGACCTTACAATCATTTCCAGTAAAAATATATTGAGGCTTTTATTGAATCCAATTCCCCTTGTATTTGTCTAACATCCAGATCAAACACAATGTATTTGCAGCTAAAACTGGATTCTTCATTGCCTGGGATACCTTTGAAATATGTCAGCATCAGCATTATCCCACAATAATGCTGAACCCATATACATCCTTTCTCCATTTATACAGCCGACTGTGCACCTGGAAAGTGCATTGCTGTTTTTGCTATGCATACCTTATGCTAATTTTCAGGGTTACTGCTCTTTTGTGCAGGTGGCTTAGAGGGGCAAAATGATGTGTGCCGTTTTGAAAATATAGGGAGGCTATTCAGGGTCAGCGACTAATTGTGGTTTCAGTGGCTAGCCATCGCCCCTGAAGCTTAGAAACATAGAAACATAGAAATATGACGACAGAAAAAGACCACATTGGCTATCTAGTCTGTCCTTCCATATCAATAACTACAAGTCCCCCTTTTTCCTTTATAGAAACATAGAAATAAACTTAAACCTGGATATTCAATGTCAGGATCGTATCTGGGCCTGGCATTAAATATCTGGGTTGCCCAGATTGCCCGAAGCTAACTGAGCAGTGGCAATATTCAGCTACTGCCCAGTTAGCTTCCACAGCAAAAGTTAGGCCAGCCTTTACTGGGGGTCACTTTTGTCACTTTGCCGTATATGCAGGGCTTCAAAAATTAAATCTGGTCAGTATTAGAGTGTTAAAATCCAAAATTCACAAAAAATACACTCAATTATAACAAAAGTAGGTAATATCTTCATATGGGTTATTTCAAACTCCAAGCACCGTTTACAGTTTATATAGGAAAAGGTCTCAGTATTTAACGGGCCGGTGCATCCCGTGATATCAAATCACAAACACCTATTACAATAAGCCCAGATCACATTAACGACCTTGACCTATACATATCCCCAACATAGTAGGTGAAGAAAAAAATGCATCAAAGACACACTTATCTTGCCAGTTTCAGGTTTAGACAACGGTCTTTTCTGAGCCCCAATGCCCTACATCAAGCGCTCACAAGCATTTTGCAAGCTATCTTGCTTTTTCAGGGGAACACTCGACACAAACACATCATCGTGCCATACGCAAACAACCAGTTGCACATCTCATCAGTCAGCTTCATACCATAGGACCTTTTCCTATATAAACTGTAAATGGTGCTTGGAGTTTGAAATAACCCATATGGAGATATTACCTACTTTTGTTATAATTGAGTGTATTTTTTGTATATACAGGGTTGGCACTACCATTAGGTGAACTAGGTGCCTGCCTAGAGTGACAATGGTCTTGTGTGCCCCATTGCTGCTGCTGCCACCTCTTTCCGGGACCTGCAGCTACAACAATGGTCACAAACAGTCCTGCAGTGCTTACCTTCAACCCTTGGCACTGCAAGGTTCTTTCTGTTCCGCCCTCGCCAAGGCCCAATGGCAACTTCCTTTTTGGGCGTGCCTATGGGCGGAGTATGGATGGTATGAACAAGTGTACTGTCAGACGGCTGCCTAGGGTGAGAACTTACACAATCTTGACGATGCATATATTCATATGATTCTTGCAAGGTATTGTGGGTATTGTAGTTCATTCACTCCCAAACACAGCTGATGACAATAATTTGAGTTGTGAAACCAAGTGGTAAGATCAATAAAATACTTCTTTTATTGATGGGGTTTAATTCACCCAGCACATGCATGCTTGATAGCACTATAAATGAGGTTACTTGCTTGCAGTGTTTAAAATGGATAACAAAAAGTCACAAAGTAAACCAGAAAACAACCTTCAGCTTGTCAGGCAATTAGCTAATGTTTTCTTAGCAAATAATTACCAAATACAAAGGCACAAAGTAAAGAATAAACTTTGCTGGTTAGGTTAACTTCTGCTTATTTTCCACGCCGATCTCAGCAGTGATTCTCCCTTGCTCACACACACAATCAGGTGCAGCCCTAATTACTATCAATGGACCAGCTGAAAGCCTTTAGCTGGCTGGCTGCTACTGTGTGAGCCCAAATCCTGCTTTAAGAGCTGTTTGCAGTGGAAATAAAGAACAAAGTTAGGTTTCTTTGTGATGGCTGATGTGTTTGCTCATAGAAAACTAGCAATAGCATTTAGATAAAGAACAGTCCATGTAAATAGTTTCATCTGCTGTATTTCCCCCTGCATCAACAATCATAGGGTCAATATCATACATTGGCACAGATGAGTCTTTCATTAAGGCACTATCATGAGAATGCTTATTCCCTTGCTGCCATTCTCTATTATAGATAGGGTCTGGATCAGTGTTCATACCTGAGCCTCTCCTGCTATCATTATTCCTCTCTGTATAGCCTGGCCAATATGTAATCCAATTCTGATGTCCAGCCTTCCAATCTTGATCCCTGGACACTGGATTTTCTCTCACATACCTTCTGGCCTTGGTCTGAAAGTCCCTTCCACATGCAGTCTTCTCTCTTCCAGGTAGCCACTGGTGATTCCTATCTCGGCCACTCCATTCCTCTGGCTGAATCCAGTCCAATGGACTCTGCTGGCCTTTGGAATACCTCCCAGTATGAGTACTGCCCTGGAATCTCCCAGACCTTCCAATGGCCTTTCTTCTCTTCCTTCCAGAGAGTTTCCTTCTCTCTCTATCTGCTTGGCTTGGCTTCTGTTTCTCCAGGTGATACTGGTGCTTGTAGCCGTTGCTGAAGCTCTCCCCTCTGTATCTCTTCCTGAAGCTGTTCTTGAAACTGTTGCTGAAACTGTTTCCTGAAGAATAATCTCTATTCTTATTCTTTCCTAATGTGTGCTGCTCCCTAACACAGCGCAGCTGTGTTGAATCAAGCCCTGCCCTTTGAGATGAGTGCTTAGGGATTACCTCATAGCTCTCTTGATTGCACACACATTCTCTCACTTCAGCCCCTCTCATGGCTGCTGGAAAGCTGGTGCATTCTGGGACTGGTAGTCTTTTATGTGAAAACTCTGTTTTCTCAATTCTACCAGAACTGACAGGTTGCTTGTTCAGAGTCACATCATCTTTTCTATAGCTCCTACCTGAGCTATGATAAGCTTCCTTATCACAGTACATGTTGATTCTAGATTATGATAATTTAGGTGTGTACTTGCAAAAAATAGGCACAGTCATTCACACCAGCTCTAGAGCTAGTGTAAATAATGTGATCGCTCCTTAATTTAAGATGCATTCTCTGCCACTTATGCTAGTATTTTATTAAGTCAAGAATGTGTGTACTTCATTCTATAAATAGGCACATGAAAATGTATGCTAACTAGGTGCAAATTTATAAAATTACCCTTGTTAAGTATAAGGGTCAAGTCCCATCCATTCCCTGCCCCATTCTTTGTTTACCAAGTTAACGCTGGAATTAGCATGTGTTATGTAACAAGCTACTGTGCTCTTAGCATGCCTTAATTCCCATGTGCTAGACACACTTTAGTAAAAGGGGTCCCATGTGTACTCACAGTCAGGTAGAAGAGGGAAATTCTTGGACAAACAATTTTACCCCAGATTCCCCAGTCTGGGAATTGTGATATAGGCTGGTAAAATTTTCACAAAAAAATTAGCTGACTCATAAACTTCAAAATAGAAATAAACCAGAAGGGCATGTTGTTGTACAATGGTGATTCAAAGGAAGCCTATGATTCAAATTGGCTATGATACCCAAGTATTGGAGAGTGGCCAATGTACTTTAATTTTTTTTAATGGCTCAAGGAAACTATAGACAGGGTGAAAAAAAACCCCTCCTAGGTATGTATAATATTAAGGGACATGTTTACTAAAGGTTGTTGTTGTTAAGTGCCGTCAAGTCGGTGTCGACTCATGGCAACCCTCTGGATAGTTGTCCTAAATTGTTTTCGGTCTTCAATCAGTTGACAGACTGGCACCCGTATGTGCTGTTATTGTTTTGATCCATCTCACTGCTGGCCTTCCTCTTTTGCATTGACCTTCTACCTTGCCAAGCAAAATGTCTTTCTCTAATGATCTCTCTCTTTGCATGATGTGTCCAAAGTGTGAAAGTCTTGTCATTTGAGCTTCTAAAGAAAGCTTAGGTTTGATCTCTTCTAATATGACTGGTTTGTTCTTCAGGCAGTCCATGGTATACATAGTATTCAAAGGCATCTATTATATCCCATAATTCAAAGGCATCTATTTTCTTCCTGTCTTTCTTTTTCACTGTCCAACTTTCACATCCATATGATGTTAATGAAAATGTCATGGCTTGAACAAGTTGAATCTTTGTATGGAGATGTAAAAAAACGCCTTGATATCATGAAAGGCAGTATATAAGAAATGTTAAATAAATAAATAAATGGAGAGAGACATCTCTGCTCTTGAGAATCTTGTCTAGGTCCTTCATAGCCATTCTGCCAAGAACAATGTGTCATTGGATTTCTTGACTGCTTGTTGCTTCTTTAGTTGATCCTAGTAGGTTAAAGTTATCAACTATTTCAATTTCTTCTTCATCAACGATGATCTTATTCATTTTGCCAATTGTCAGCATCTTTGTCTTCTTAACATTAAGGTGTAGACCCATTTTAAGACTATATTTCTTGTTCTTGAAAAGGAAATGCTTTAAATCGTCTTCTCTTTCAGCTAGTAATGTGGTATCATCAGCACAGTGAAGGTTATTGATGAGTCTTCCACCAATCTTCACACTTTGGTTGTCTTCATACAGTTCTGCTTCTCTGTTGATTTGTTCTGCATTTAAATTAAACAGGAAGGGGAAAGTATGCAGCCTTGTCATACGCCTTTGCTGATTTTAAACCATTCTGTTTCTCCTACTTCCATTCAAACTGTTGCTTCTTGATCAATGTAAAGGTTGTGTAAGAGAACGATCAGGTGTTCTGGTATGTCAATGCTTCTTAATGTGGCCCAGAGTTTCTCATAGTTTACACAGTCAAAAGCCTTGCTGTAGTCAATAAAGCACATATAGATATTGTTTTGGTATTCTTTTGTCTTATCCATCTCACATCCACGATAATGTCTCTCATTCCTCTTTCTTTCCTAAACCCTGCTTGAACTTCAGGCAGTTCTCATTGCAGGTATGGTTGTAGTCTCTGCTGAATGATCTTGAGTAGAATCTTGCTGGCATGTGGGATCAGAGTGACTGTGAGATTATTTCCATAGTCAGTCGGATCACCTTTCTTCAGTATCAGTATAAACACAGATCTTTTACTGTCAGTTGGCCATAAATTTGTCTTCCAAATTTCCTGGCAGAGCCTTGTAAGTATGGTAACGGTTTCATCTGATTTCTGTAATAATTCAATGGGAATGCCATCAATGCCCATGCTTTGTTCTTTGATAAGGCTTTCAATGCTGCTTTGACTTCTTCTTTCATCACCAATGGTTCCTGATCTTAAGGTATAAGTTGAAACAGCTGTTGGTCCACTTGATCTTTATTTTATAATGACTGTCTATTCTTTCTACCTTTTCTTGATCTTTTCAGCATCATTCAACATGGATCCTTGAGCATCTTGTAGCATTCCAATTCGAGGCTGGAATTTCTTCTTTAACTCTCATAGGTTTAGAAAAGCCGATCTTGTTCTTCCTCTAATAGCTTCTGATTCTATTTCCTTGCATGTGTCATTGTAGTACTTGCCTTGTCCTGTCTTGCTGCATGTTGGAAATCTCTGTTGATTTCTGCTTTTGCCTCTCTTTCTCCTCTGACTTTAGATTCTCTGCATTTCTGGACAATTTTCAGAGTTTCTTCAGTCATCCATTTTGGCTGTTTTTGCTTTTTTACCTTATATAGAGACTTATCGCTTTCTTCCAATACAACCTTCTGATGTCATCCCATAATTTATTTATTTAGCTGTATTTATATCCTGCTTTTCACCAGGTCAAAGCTGTCAATTGGGGGATACATTTAACACAAGGGGATATGAGACACATACGCTAATACTTACAGGAAACATGGGCAATGGAGGGTTAAGTGGCTTGCCCAAGACCACAAGGAGTGTCTATAGGACTAGAAATCCCAGTCCCTCCGGCCTGAGATTGCTGTCCCCAGGTGGGACTTGAACCCCCGGCCCTCCGGCCTGAAGTACCTTGTCCTAACCACTAGACCACTCCATAACTCTTGTGGAATTCTGTCATTTGTATCTAAAACAGCAAATAGATTTCTCAGGCAGTCTTTAAATTCCAGTATCATATTCTCAAGGTCATATTTTGCTGCATTCATGAATGGCTTGCTCTTTTTCAACTTTAGCTTGAGTTTGCATACTAGTAATTGGTGATCTGTACCACAGTCATCTCCAGGTTTTATCTTTGTTGATGTTATCAAGCTTTTCCATCATTCTCTTCCACAGATGTAGTCAATTTGATTTCTGTATAATCCACTGGGTGAAGTCCACATGTACAGTCAGCATTTGTGTTGCTGGAAGAAGGTGTTAGATATTAGTAGATAATTGGTTTTGCAGAATTCTATCAGTCTTTCTCCAGCTTCGTTTCTGTTGCCAAGTCCATATTTTCCAACTACTTTGCCTTCTTCTTTGTTGCCACCTTTTGCGTTCCAGTCACCCATGACTATCAGGATATCCTGTTTGCATGTTCTTTCAATTTCTGCTTGAACTTGTTCATAGAACTCATCAACGTCTTCTTCTTCTACAGCTGTTGTTGGGGCATATACCTGAATTATAGTTGTGTTGATGGGCTTTCCTCACAGACGAATAGAGATTAAGCGTTCACCGACTGCACTGTATTTCATTACAGTTCTTGCAAGTTTCTTCTTAACTATAAATGAAACACCATTTCTTCTTCGTTTCCAGCATAATAAATCATATGATCATCAGATGCAAAGTGACCAAAGACAGTCCATTTCAGTTCACTGACACCCAACAGATCGAGTTGTACACGTTCCACTTCATTCTTGACCACCTCCAACTTCCCTTAGTTCATGCTTCGTATGTTCCATGTCCCAATATGTAAGACATCTTTGCAGCTTCTGACTCTCTTTTCATGCACAGCTAAAGGTTAATGCGTGCTAATGAGCATTAATGTGCACTAAGTGCTGCTGAATCCATAGAAATAAATGCCCATAGTGACACTTAGGGGTATGTTTACTAAACATAGTAACATATTATATGATGGCAGATAAAGGCTAGTATGGTCCATCTAGTCTGCCCAGCAAGGCGGCAAGAGTAGGTGCACTTGCTGCTCCGTGCAGGTCACCCCTCCCCATGCCTTTGTTTAGGGGTGCACCCATCACTCTATGTAGGTCACCCCTATTTGTTCAGATATAAGAGATAGTTATGCTTATTTTGATTTACTATTATATTTGAACCTATTTTATAAAGTATACATAAGTGCCCATCCCCATGCATAAGTAATTTAGAATTGGTGACTCACAAGCGTTGATGGCATGGAAATGTTTGTGGTTCACTATAGAATTACTCTCTGTATGTTGAAATTTTTGGCACAATGTGCCATGGCTGCTTAAAAAAAATAAAATTGAATGTTAGTGATTATTTGGGAAGGAATGGAGAACATAGAAACAGAGAAAAATGACGACAGAATAAGACCACATGGCCTATCTAGTCTGTCCTTCCATATCAACAACTACAATAGTCCTCTTATCAACAACCACAACAGTCCCCTTATTCAAATATTTCCCAAAACTGAGAATAACATATTGCCTTGGTGTAAGTCCTTGGTGCCTATCCCTGTGCTCAGTTCTGGTTGCCTCATCTCAAAAAGTGTGTAACGGAACTAGAAACGATTCAGAGAAGGCAGCAGAAATGATAAAGGGGATAAAACATGCCCCCCCCCCCATTATGAAAAAGGCTAAACAGGTTAGAAATCTTCAGCTTGGATAAACGATGACTGAGAAAGGTTATGTTTACTAGCTTTTGCTTGACTGTTTTTCATAATTTTATAAAAGCATTATAAGAATGCATAAAAGCATAAAATATAATTAAAAACAACAAAAATAAATGAAAAGGAAGAAAGAACAAAGAATAAAGAGAGAAAAGAAAGAAGAAAGAAAAGAAGAACATTTGTATCAGGGAGTCATGTTCACCCCATTTGAATTTGTTTATATGTAGGCTGACTCAAAAAAGAGGGTTTAAAGACTCTGCTTGACATTTTTGAATGAGTTCTCAATTCTTAAGTATGACGGAAGAGAGTTCCATAACGTAGGAGTGTAATGGGGTATATAAAATGTTGCCTTCTCCTCTCCAAAGGGATTATCAACAGTCTCCTTTAAGAGAGTCTGCAACTCAGAGTTCAGGGCTGGGAGGATGTGGCTCAGAGGGAGGGGTTAAGAACCAAGCAGGCTATAGGAGGGAGAGAGGCCCATGGAACCAGAAGTCCTTCCAAGGCAAGCTATGCAGAGGAGTTCTGAGGTAGGAACTTTAACTGGAACTGGAGGAAGGGCTGGGAGAATCAGCTTGTGGAGGTTTAACAAGCTGGGACAAAAGTAAAGCTGTTTTGGTTTTCCTTGAACTGCTGTCTGTTCTGGGCTTTGTTTTGGGGAGGTTTAACAGGCTGAGAAGAAGTAAAGCAGTTTTTCTTTTCCCTGAACTGCTGTCTCACCTGTGTTGTACAGAAAACCCCTTGCCACCGCATGCCACTCTACCACAAGGAGCAAGATGGCAAAAAGCAGTGTTACAAGTTATCTGAAAGTGAATGACAGATGGGCAGAGCTAGCAAGTCAGTTATGGTTTTGAGAATGAAGAGATCATATTGGGGTATAAGGTGTAATTAAATTTGACAGATTTTCTGGTGCTCTGGCAAGCAATGCTTTAAATGGAATAATTAAAAGTTTATACTTTATTCCGAAAGATATTGGAAGCCAATGTTTGGCTTTGAGAAGTTTATAAAAGCCCGAGTAAGGTGTAATGTTTAAATAGGGAACAGTTGTTTAATTTTTCAAACAACACAAAAACTAATCACCAGCAGAGGGGAAACAAATCATAAAAAGGTTTTTTGTTTTTCATGAATTGCATAATTAAGCTGTGGACTCTGTTGCTGGAGGAGGTGGTCAAAGCGACTAAAGTAATGGAAATCAAATGAGGTTTGGGCAAGTTCCTGGAGGAAAAGTCCATAAAATTTTATTAGCTAGGGAGACTTGGGATAGTTATGTGTATCCCCGGAAATGACAACTAAGAGATGGGGAAAGTGTAGATGCTTTTTTGGATGCTTTTGAAAAAGTGGCACAAATAGCCAGGTGGCCACCCGAACAGTGGGCGGTAAGGTTGGCTGTCTCACTTACTGGTGAGGCGTTGGCAGCCTACCAGACCGTTCCCGCTGAGTTGGCCAATGACTATTTGGAGGTCAAGAAGGCTATAAAAGATAGGCTAGGCCTAACTCCTATAGTCTATCGACGCCAGCTACGAAATGCCAAATTGCGTGTGGATGAGACACCGCGAGCGCTCTATCATAGGTTAAAAATGCTGGTAGTTAAATGGCTAGAACCAGAACATAAATCAGTAGAGACGCTGATTGATGAGCTCGTTCTGGAGCAATATTTTGCAGCAGTACCTGAAAGGATGCAAAGTTTTCTGATGTTACAAGGATGTAAGAACACACAAGAGGCTATAACAATGTCAGAGCGATTCCTAGAAGCTGAAGTGTTAGCTAAGGATAGGTCTGTAGCCTGTACTAAATTATCTATAGCTAGGTTGGATGATGCTAGAAAGAATGTGAAGAATGTTTGTGTTCCCACCAATAGAAGGATGCAAGTGAAGCGTGCATGTTACCGGTGCGGAAGTGAACAACATTTATTACGTGATTGCAAGATGAAAACAGCCCTAGTGTTGAGCGACCCTAGTAAGAAAGGAGAAGGCTTTTTACTAGATGTGACAGTACAAGGCATACCAGTTAAAGCACTGCTTGATTCCGGATCGGATCAATCGATGTTTTCCAAACGCTTATGGCGAAGGTTAACAGCCCCAGGTTTAAGAACACCTCAGACACCCACGGGCAATGTAAACATTCGATTCTTTCACGGAACGGCGTGTACCTATCCAGTTTACTGTGTCCGCATAAAAGGATTAGGCATAGAGAGGGAGGTCCCCGTTGCTATTGTTCCCAGATTACCCCAGGAGGTAGTGCTCGGGAGGGACTGGCCCCAATTTCAGCGAGGTGTGCAACAAGGGTTGGGTGTTAGGAAAGGCTTGGTTTCCACGCGAGCCCAGTCCCAAGCCCAACAGGCCCTAGGGGAAGAGTCCATAGAGGGGGAGGCAGAGGTTCTACCCTCTCACGAAGATTTGGTAACCGTTCCTCAGGACAAAGTAAAAAAGTCAAAGGGGGAGAAGCGTCATGAGAGGCAAGTGCGCTCTCAAAATAGGGATGAGATCCGAGCAGGTATAGATTTACCTTGGGTTCCGGAGGAACTAATGGCAAAATTTCCTTCTTTTGCCAAAGAACAAGAGGCAGATCCTGCTCTGGTTCACGCTTTTAAATTTGCTAGAGAGGAATGGGAGATATTGCCCAGATTTCAGATAGACCAAGGCATTCTATATCGGGAAAGCCGGGATCCCTTTACAGGGGATACTCGGAAGCAATTAGTAGTCCCGAATACCTTTAGGACTTTGGTCCTGAGGTTAGCCCATGATCATCCGGTAGGGGCTCACAAAGGCATTCAGGGTACTTTAGATCAGGTGTTGGCCCGATTTTATTGGCCCGGAGTCTATAGAGAAGCGACCAAGTTCTGTGAGGCCTGCCCAGCCTGCCAGAAGGTCACTGCAATTAGGCCCGTGGAGGTTCCCCTGATTCCCGTGCCCATGGTACCTGTTCCGATACACCGGATAGCTATTGACATTGTGGGTCACCTGATAAAGACGCCACGGGGATTCCAGTACCTTTTGGTGATGGTGGATCACGTCACCAGGTTCCCTTGGGCGGTCCCCCTCCGTAATATTTCGTCTCACACAGTGGCAGCCGAGTTAATAAAATTATTTTGCGAGGTTGGGTTCCCCAAGGAAGTATTGTCAGATCGCGGCACCAATTTTATGTCGCGATATTTAGCTCAAGTTTGGGATGCCTTCGGCATCAAGCATATTAGAACTGCGGCTTATCACCCACAGACAAATGGGTTAGTAGAGAGGACCAATCAGACCCTAAAGAGCTTGTTAAGGAGGGGGTTGGAAGGAAAGATGGCTGAATGGGACACGATGCTTCCCTTCGCCCTCTATGCCTGTAGGGAGAGAATGCAGGCATCGCTAGGAACTTCCCCCTATGAGCTTATGTATGGTAGGAGCCCCAGGGGCATACTGGACATTTTGAGGGACCAGTGGGTGGAGCCAGGAATGCAGGAAACAGAAGTACCCCAATTTCTTAGGGACTTGCGAGGACGCCTAATGCGAGCCTCACAGTTGGCAGAAAACAATTTAAAGGAAAGCCAACAACGACAAAAAGCGTATTACGACCGTAATACAAAACCACGCCAGCTAGAGCTGGGAGAGAAGGTCCTAGTCATGGTAGCTGGAACTGCTCCAAAGTTTGAAAGCCAGTGGAAGGGTCCCTTCCGCGTGGTTAAGCAAGTAGGCCCTGCGACCTATTTAGTACAGACCAGGCGAGGCCGCAAGCAGTTGTTCCATATAAACTTGCTCAAGCCCTGGCATGAACGAATGGCACAGGTGCAGGTGGTCACAAGTACCCAGGGTAGGCAAGTAGGACAAAACAACAAAGAGTCTTATAGGAGAATTACGTGCTGTGATTTTATGGGAACCCCAGCCCGTAATATCTTAAGAAGGGGAATATGTGGTGAGGAGAGCACTGCTGAGCATAGAGATACACAGGGAAATGAGACCTGTACCTTTAATTCTGAAAGTATCAAGGGTTTCCCGGGTAACCAAGAGTCTATGACTCATAACTTAGTCATCCCTAAGCCCCGCCCACAGCAGCACGTCAGGGTTAGAGGGAAGCCTGACTCTAATCACATGTGCTGGGAGCAAGGCGTGGCACAGGAAGAAGAACGGTTTAAAAAGCTGACTTGTAGAAGCACAGAAGAAGAAGAAGGAGAAGAGAGGGAAGAGGGAGAGTGAAAGAAAGTGTGAAGGAAAGAGTGGAAGCAGAAGAGAGAGAGCTCCCGAGAGATTGCCAAGAACAGCTGAGAGAGCAAGGGAAGGAGGATCCGATAAAGGTATTGGGGAATCTTTGAATGAAGGCAGCAGGAGAGAGATAAAGGCTGCTGACTTAAAGCTTCCAACTGCTCAGGGAGAACTGTTTGGAAAGGTGCCAAAACAGTTCCAGCTGAAAGACAGGCTGTTGCAATCAAACGAAGTTACTGCAGACGGAAGACAGCATGACTGGCTTACAGGGCAGAGAGAGATTCTAAACACCTCTGACTCCAGGCAAGTGTGTCCTCCTCATTTCTTAACCAGTAAAAGCTTAGGAGAATTAGCTCTAGAGTTAAAAGCTGATTCTAGCAGTAAGCAAAACCCCAGGATAAAGAGAGACTGTTTATCTGAGTATCAAGTGGCTCACATAGCAGAGGAGCTAGTGCAAAAGCAAGCCCTGCTTAAAAAGTTGAATGAATTAATTAAGAAAGAGAACAGTCAGCTCTCCCTACAGAGGCCCTTGGATGTGTGTGAGAATGATAGCATTGAAGAAATGGATATAGGAGATGTAGAAGACAATTCCATTGAAATGCAATGTGCTTTATGTCAAGCCTCTGATGTGGAAGAGTGCTAATCTAGAGAGCCGTTGAATGTGTGCATGCTTAAAGAGCAACCTGATTTGTGAAGACGTCACGACAGAAGAAAAACAGCTGAGTGCTAAGCTCAACTTATAAAGCTGAAAGTTGATAGTAATAATTAAGGGACATTCAAAGAGCTGTTTTTGCTTCATGAGATTTTTGTTCCTGTAAAGAGAAACATTTAAGAAGTATAGTTTTTGGAATAAGTTACATTTTTGAATACAAGCAAAGTTGTACCTGTTTTCTTTTGAGAAGCTGTTGCGCAGGAGTAAAATCCTATATTTTGGGTTTATTCCACTTGTATCCTGTGTATGAAGGAATCCCTGATTACAACAAATAAATTTTCTCTGTCTTATGCCTAACCACTGGATCACAACTCCTTTGCCTTAAGATAAGACTACAATTCCCAGCAGCCCTCCTGGCAGCCATTTTTAGGGAAACTTATTTAAAAGGTAACAAAAGGCGACCTCTCCTGGTACCAGTTATCTACCTGGCCAGGTGGGGGCGACACACTACAACATCACTGTGCATGAAAAGCACTGGGATCATTGCTCTAAGACAGGCATGTCCAACAGGTAGATCACAATCTACCTGTAGATCATGGAGGGATCAGAGGTAGATCGCCAGCCCCACTCTCCAGCAGTTCGCCCTATTGCTAGGAGAGAGCTCGTGCCACAGGTCGTCTGCCGAGGGCTTGCCGTCGCTGCTGATCCTTTGCTTGTCATTTTTCCCTGCCTGCAGAAATCTTGCCTGCAGGTGTATTGGGGGCACTTGTTGTTTTCATGCCAATAGTTTGTGGGTACCCCAGGGGTTCACCGCCCGCACCCCGTGACAAGACGCCACAGGCCCGGCGTCATACCTGGTCTCCTGCCTCTCAGAATCACCCATTCCTGCCCCCACCCCAATACCCTTTAGAATTGTGTTATATACCGGGTGATATCCATTCACCTGGGCTTTACCTGAATACACTTACCGTATTAGTTGTGTAGTGTGCTGGTCGTTGGTCGCTTTATAGTTTGCTTTCATTAAACGTTTTCGGGCAGACACAACAAAGTGTCAAGAATTTGGTGATTTTGATGGGCTTTTCCAATTTTGTTCTAACTTGCCTATGCCTTGCCTTCGAATTGGTTCAAACCACTGTGACTTTTGCTTGCCTCTGCAATTTTATTTTACCTAGCCTTTGCGTTGATTCTACACTGCAATTTTATTTCGCCTTGCCTTTGTGTTGATTCTACACTGTGTACAGAATTTATTAAATTGCGTGTGGTGGTATTTAAACTTGTTTGGCGGTATTTGATTTTATCTGGTTTGCTGGACAGGTGTTTGAGTTTTTTTGATGATTGTTTGGTGGTATTTGATTATTGGTGCCAGTATGATGAATTCTTATTTTTACTTCTAGAACTGAATGTGTGGTTTTGGCATCTCCAGTCCTTGTATTGCACATCATCCAGAGGTCTCCAGTTCCTATTGATCTTTAATACTTTGGGACAGTGACAGTTTTGGACTAGATTCAGCCAGTGTTTATACTAACTTAGCAGATTTGACCTTCTTACATCCAGACACCCCAGTATAACGAAGATGAGTGTTCCAAAGAAGAGCAAAACCTACCACTTTTCATGATAAATGGGAAATGGACTACTTCTTCATCACGGTGAAAGGCAAGTGTTGTTGTCTAATTTGTAATGCCCCAGTATCCTTGCCCAACAAGGGTAATCTGGAACGTCATTATAAGGCTCTGCATAGCAATACGTTTGATGCTGATTTTCCACTCAAAAGTGAAATTCGTAAACTGAAGCTCAAAGAACTTAAATTGAAATTGGTTACTCTGCAACAGTTGATGGCAAAGCCAAGGTCACATTCAGTCAATGCAACCATAGCATCCTTCAAGGTCAGCAACCTGATCACAAAGAAATGCAAACCTTTCACTGAAGGGGAATTTGTCAAAGATTGTTTTCTTGAAGCAGCTGCCAATCTTTTTGAAGGATTTAAAAATAAGAAGGAGATCATCGCTGCTATTCAAGATGTATAATTGTCAAGAAACACCGTTGTGTGGCGAATAGAAAAGATGTGTGGAGACACATGGCAATTGTTGGAGGATGTTTCAAATTTTGTTGCTTTCTCACTCCAACCGGATGAATCTGCAGACATAAGAGACATAGCCCAGTTACTAGTCTTTATCCGGATGTTTTTTGAAGACTTCAGTGTTAAAGTGTTAGAAGGTCAACGCAAAAGAGGAAGGCCAGCAATAAGATGGATCGAGACAATAACAGCACTTACGGGTACCAGTCTGTCAACAATGAGCCGCCTGACTCAAGACCGAACACAATTTAAGAGAACTATCCAGAGGGTCGCCATGTGTCGACTCCGACTTGACAGCACTTAAAAACAACAACAACTTGGAATGATTTCTTTAAAAGGGAGAATTACAGGTCAGGAAATATTCAGTTCTTTCCATTCTTTTGTGACAAAGTGTTTTCTTCCATTGCATAGACTTGTTTCCATCACTACTGATGGAGCAAGAGCAATGACAGGTGAGGTTAACGGTTTCATAGCCCTCCGTAGACAGCATGACAACGTCCCAGATTTCCTTTCTTAGCACTGCATCATTCACCAGCAAGTTTTGGCAAGCAAGAGACTCAATACAAAGACTGCCATGGACATCACTTTCAAAATTGTAAATTCAGTTCGTGGACGATCATTTCAAGGATGGCTTTTCAATCTTACTCTTGATGAAGGGGCAGCACACAGATATAAGATGGCTAAGTAAGCACAAATTTCTGCAAAGATTTCGTGATTTGCTGAATGAAATAAGAAGTTTTTGAAGGAGAGGGGAGATGACCAAGCAGAGTTGGAAGATGAGGATTGGTTACGTGATCTGGCATTTCTCACTGACTTTACAGGTGAACTAAGTGATATGAACCTTGAACTACAAGGTAGAAACAAATGCAATGGCGAGATGATGAGTACAGTCTCATCCTACAAGAGCAAATTTGAGCTAATGATGACTGACCTTGCAAACAACACTTTTGATCATTTTCCTAATACGCAGGAACATCTGGGACAACATCTAAATTTTGTTTTTCAGAACGAGAAGTATGTGACAGAAATCTGTTCTGTTATCCAGGAATTCGAAAATAGATTCTGTGACTTCCAAAAAATTGGAACATTTGTGGAGTACTTGTCATACCCATTCAAAGTAGATGTGGACATTAAAGAAACTGCAGCTGCTATCAGTAAAAAATACTCATTGAACAAGCCATCTCTTGAAAACGAAATATTAACCCTTAAAAATTGCATTTTTCTCAAGACCCGTGCTGAGCAAGAATCATTTTGGAAGCTAGTGCCTAGAGACAAATTTCCCAACTTGAGAAGATGCCGTGAAGCTGTACACTCCTGTTTCGGTTCAACTTATTTGTGTGAATCTGCGTTTTCCCATCTGAAAATGACAAAGAGTATACAACATTCCAACATGACAGATGAACATCTCCAGGATTCCCTGAGACTGGCCCTCACGCAATATTCACCCAACTTCAAAAAGCTGGTGGATGAAATGCAGGCTCAGACGTCTCACTAATGAGAAAGAGCGAAATATTAAAGATTATGCAAGGCCAGCCTGGATCAATACTCGACCTAAATTTAACACAAATTACTCAATAAAAGTTAAAGAAAGTTATTAAGATAGTTAAAGAAAGTTATTACTCAATAAAACTTTAAGAAAAAATGTACTTTCCATTTCTCCTCACAGTTCTTACTGGATCTTCATCTCTCTGTTTTGTAGCATAGTAACATAGTAAATGATGGCAGATAAAGAACAGCATAGTCCATCCAGTCTGCCCAAGATACGGCAAGAGTAGGTGCACCTGTCGCTCTCTGCAGGTCACCCCTCCCCATGTCTTTGTTTAGGGGTGGACCCACCACTCCATGTTGGACACCCCTATTTGTTGAGAAGTTAGATGGTTCAGTTTATTTTGTTTTTATCCTGTTGCTGTAAAGGTATCTGCTGTGCTTGTCTCATGCTGTTTTGAATTTCGGTACCGTGTTTTCCCTCACTACTTCCATTGGGAGAGCATTCCAAGCATCCACCACCCTTTCAGTGAAAAAATATTTCCTGACATTGCCTTTCAATTTTCCACCTTGCAGCTTCATGTTATGCCCTCTAGTTTTGCAGCTTCCCCGTCTTTGGAAGAGATTTGTTTGCTCATCGTTCGTCTTTAAGTATTTAAAGGTCTGAATCATATCTCCTCTATCCCTCCTCTCCTCCAAACTGTACATATTTAGGTCTTCAAGTCTCTTCTCATAAGGTTTCTTACGCAGGCTCCAAATCATTTTGGTCGCCTTCCTCTGAACAGTTTCCAGTCTTTTTCCATCTTTTTGCATGATATGGTCTCCAAAACTGAACACAGTATTCCAGATGAGGCCTCACCAGCGACCTGTACAGTGGCATAAGTACCTCTTCCTTTCTGCTGGTATTCCCTCTTTGTATGCAACCCAACATCCTCCTGGCTTTTGCCACCGCCTTGTCGCACTGTTTTGCCACCTTGAGATCATCAGAGATAATCACACTAATGTCTTTCTCCTGAACCATGCACACCAACCTCTCGCCCCCTATTGCATACATTTCCCTTGGATTTCTGCTACCTAAATGCATGACACTGCACTTTTTCGCATTAAATCGTAATTGCCAAGCATTAGACCATTCTTCCAGCTTTTGTAGATCGTTCCTCGTGTTATCCACTCCCTCGGGGGAGTCCACTCTGTTGCAAATTTTTGTGTCATCTGCAGAAAGACAGACTTTTCCATTCAGCCCTTCAGCAATATCACTCACAAATACATTGAACTGTGCCGGGCCCAGGTCCGAACCCTGGGGCACCCCACTAATCACCTTCCTTTCATCCGAGTGAGCTCCATGTACCATCACCTTCTGTCATCTGTCAGTCAACCAATTTCTAATCCAGTTTACCATCTTGGTACCCATCCCCAAGCTACTGAGTTTATTGACAAGCCTCCTATGAGGAACAGCATCAAAGGCTTTGCTGAAATCCAGGTAGATGACATCCATCACATGCCCCTGATCTAGTTTCTCGGTCACCCAGTCAAAGAACTCAATCAGATTTTTTTGGCCATGTTGCCTTGGATCTTGAAACCTATTGGTTTTGAGAAAGTTCACTATTCGCTCTCTCAGGAGTGCCTCCATTACTTTTCCCTTATGATCACCTGAGACATTACCATTCCGATGGATAAGAAACCGTATGCGTGGAAACCCGACATAGTGGTAAAGGAGAAAATGCTAGAATGGCTTTGATAATAGAGGTGTCGGTTCCGAGTAATTATTCTGTTAATCATGTGGAGGGGCAGAATATCCTGAACAGGACCAGCGCTACCTGGTAAGCTGTGTAAGTGCCACAGGGGGATGATGATGACAGGGGATGCTGTCACAAGTCACCCACCTCCCTCACTGATTTGCCATTTGAGAGTTTATAGCAGACACGGGAATGTTTCTCTGCTCCCACAGCTCTGCTGTTTTATAAGTTTCTGGATCACAGCATTTCCATCAGTAACAAGTATTTCCTGTTTCTCGCAAGGAACAGGAAATGCTTATTACCGTCTTTAGAAATGCTGCAATCTAGCAGTTTATAAGACAGCAGAGCTTCGGGAGCAGAGAAGTGTTCCCATGGTTTCTTTAATCTCTCAAGCGGCGAGTCGGGGCAAAGGAGGATGGGCATTTAGTGATAGCAGCAGATACAGGAGGGAAGGAGGTGTCTGAAAGGGATCTGACACATAGGGATGGTACTGGAGGCACTGGAAGGGAGGCAACATGGTGGGAAGGAGGGGGCTGGAAGTGAGATGAACATAGGGGAAGAAGGGGGCTGGAAAGGAGCTGACATAGGGGTGATGAGGGAGGGGGCTGGAAGAGAGCTGAAATGGGGAAGGTTGGGGCTGGAAGGAAGCTGACAAGGGGGGAGGAGTGGGGCTGGAAGGACACTGACACTTTGGGATGGGACTGGAGGGAGATGACACCTGCGGATGGGACTGGAAGGTGGCTGAGTAATGGGGGAGTGGCTGGAAGGAAGACAGTACTGGGGAGTGGGCACTGCGATGGGAAGGGAGCTGACATGTGGGGATGACACTGAAAAGGGGATGGACAGAGGGGAGGGTGACTGGAAGGGAGCTGATATGAGGGGCAGTGGGACTGGAAGTGAGCTGATACTTGGGATGGTATTTGGACTAGAAGGGGCTGGACAGTGGGGAAGGAGCGGGACTGGAAGGTGGTGCTGGAAATGTAAGGGGGTAGACATTGGAAGGTACTGGGAGGGGAAGACTGCAAAGGAAGCTGATATTGGGAAGGGTTACTGCGACTGGAAATGATAGACATGGAGGGAAAGAGAGAGTGAGCAAAAGATTGGGGAATAATGTACAAGGGAAGAAGAGCAGGGAATGGGAGGACTGGGGTGAAGGTTAAAAGCCATAGGTATATGGCTAAAAAAGAACTGGATAATAAGGAGTAGTGAAATATGGGTGGACAGAGAGAGAAAGAGAGAAAGAGAAATAAATGAAAGGAAGCTGAAAGGAAAAAAAATTAATATCCAAAATGGAAGGAAGAGAAGAAAACAAAAGAAGATACAGGAAATGACATATGGACTAGAGACTGTAGAAAGACAGCTAAGAGAAAACATAGGAAAGCAGAAGCCTCAGATCGGGACCAGCATGATCAGAGAATACAATGGACAGACAACAGAGGTAGAAAAAATAATTTTCTTTTCAATTTAGTGATTGGACTTTGCTCTAACTTTATAGTTTCCACAGTATGGGGAACTGCATCTCTTATTTCTCTGGTGTTGCACAGTATACAGAGTCTGGCTTTTGGGGTTTCAGTTTAATTTTTGTCTAAATATTTTTTTATTTTTACTTTAGGTTGTAGTCACTTATTCTATCTTTATGAAGGTCTGTGTTCTGAGTGTGTGATCGAAGCCAGGTGTTCTGTTAAAATAGAGTTTGTACGTAGGGATCTATACTGTAGTAATTTGACTTGTTCAACTTTTCAAATAAGTATATGGATGTTCTAGGGCCCGTTACAGCATTTATAGTGCTGCTTTTCTCTGGATAGGCCCTTTATATGAATTTTGGAAGATTATGCTGGTATGGTATGGTAGATTTTGTCTTGTAGATCTTCGGTGACGTTTGTAGGGTTTTATATTAATTCACAGTATTCTTGGTACTGGTGAATATTTGTTATTAGTGAGATGATCAGAATCAGATTTTGTTTTTTTGGATTATCACAATCCTGGTTGTATGATGCTAAATATTTACTGCTAAGTAGTTTTTTTCATTCTGGCTATGCATTTGCCCCTTCATTGCAATTTTCTTACAACATTGAATTTGAAGGAGAAATACCAACATCACGTGAAAAGAGTTCATAAAGGAGTTTTGGGGAAAAGGAGGGTGGTGTGTAGCCAACATTAATAATAATGAGGGAGGGGGTGCCACTAGAAACCCTAGTACTGCCCTGATCCTGAAGTATCAAAAAATGCAGTCAGAGACCAAGAAAATGTGGCAGAAAGATACAGAAATATTTCCCATTGTACTGGGAGCCACAGGCTTGATAAAGAAGAATTTCCAAGTACATCTTGACAAACTACCCATACATTAGGGTGGTCCATAAAAATGAATTCCTGAATTCCTTTGCTCCCTGGCCTGATTCTGGTTCCATTTAGGTAGAAAACACTGTGTACAAAGTTTGAAGCCAATCAAATAATATTTAGGGGTGGCTCAACAAGTCTTGAGATTTCCCCCTGGGAGCAGATGACGAAATGTTGCATCATCTTGTATCATCCACTCAGTTCCACGCTGATTACATTTGATTGCGTCATATTTGAACTAATCTCGTCTCTGAGAGGTGGCAAAGACATTGTACTATTATCTTTGTATCTTTATTCTTTTCAGATGGCGAAAAAAACGTGGTTTTTATCTCATTGAAGAAATGTCCACCACAATTCTGGGGGCCAAGCTCCCCAGCAAGGAGCAAGTGTTAAGTGTATTTTTACATCACCATATGACATTAAACAAAGGTGTTAGTGAAAGTGCATCTATTGTAACAAGTGAAGTAGAAGCTTACTGGGAAAAGGCCAGGCTTCCTGTTCAAAGAAATGACAAAATTCAAGAAAAAGTAAAGAAATTGTTCAATCAGTGGAAACGTTTGAAGAAAAACAAAGGGAGAGGAGGGAAACAAGAGGCAAATGAAAAAGAATTCCAGGTTGCAATGAAAAACCTATTTGATGTGGCGCATGCCAATGCAATGTCTTTAATTCATATTCAAGAAGACAAAGAATTCTTAATAGCGCAACGAGAACCAGGGCGCCGCAGCTCAATGTGCGCAATGGACAAGAAACTGGCCAACATGGAAGCAAGATCGCAACAGCGAGAAGAAGAACTGAAAAGGCGCAGACAAAAACATGTTGCCGAAGCCGAGGCAACTACAAACCAAGTTCAGCTGGAAGGATCTTCTTCCTCAGCAGAGTCAGGTGAAGACTCATTGACATCTGCAGATTCAGATAACGTACAGAAGAAAGCAACTCCACAAACGAAGCAGTTTCGACCTAACAATGTCTGGACCCCAGAGCTTACAGCAGCCCTGGATCGGACAGGGACAACGGATCGCAATGCTCTGTTTGTGGTAGCTGAAACCGCCAGAAGTCTGGGACATTATCCTGGGGAGCTCAATATCAGCCGCTCCAGCGTCAAGCGCCAAAGAGAGAAAAGCACCGTCAGCAACAATGGACGGACCTGCACAACGCATTCAAAGCCGAAGGCAAAACATGCATTGTGCATTGGGATAGCAAGTTATTGCCATCTCTCCTCTGTTCAACCACATCCGTTGACCGCCTTCCAGTTTTGATAACGGCTGTCTCCACTGGAGAAACACAACTTCTTTGTGATTCCACCACTTGAATCTTTTGCAACTCGCAAGTCAATCCGTTTCCTGAAACACCTCGACATCAACAGTGATTTTCTTAATGCAGACCCAGAAGACTGGGAAGAGAATACATCATTCAAAGACGGTCTGAAGAAAGTAAAAAATCTTCCAGTGATCAATGATGTGGCTGAACGAGGGGTCAAACTCATTGAGGAGTTCAACGGCCGACACACCACAAAAGAAGAGCAACTCCAGTTCCTTCTGGGTGTTGTCTTGCAACACTGTAAGATGTTCCCTACATCGTCAAAGTCCTTACTAGCATCTGGACCACACTGAGTGCTTGGCAAGCATGATACCCCCGTCTATGAGCGGATAATACCCAGTGGTCTGACGAACCCTGGGGGGGATCCAGGGGCCTGATAGATAGGGACCTTGAGCCACCCCTAAATATTATTTGATTGGCTTCAAACATTGCACACATTGTTTTCTACATAAATGGAACCAGAATCAGGCCAGGGAGCAAAGAAATTCCTACTTTTATTTTTTTTCCCCTATGGCAGTGGACCACCCTACCATACATGCTACATCTTATGAACACCACAAGGAAGTTTTCTTTGGTACAATGTAAGTACTACACCGAGCATTAGCAGTAAATTTGAGAGATGATAGACATGATGATAGAAGTGAGGTACATGACTGTCATGTTATGTGCAAAACTAACCCATTTGGAGAAACTGCCCTAACTCGGACCCTGTGATCATTTCATAGTTCACTGGCATCATGTTCAAGGATATCACCTTTGGGGGTACGGATTAATATATATCTCCTTCTTATTAAAATAATTTTCAAAATTTTAATCATTTAAGTTTTTTTTTTTTAATTCCCTTTCTTTTCTCCCTTTCTAATTCCTGGGTCCTTCCATCTAGTTATTATCATCTGACTGTCCCATAATATCAACTATACCAAAAATAAGTCTCCTGAGGCAAACAAGCTTCGTACAAAAACAATTTAAGCAAATGATCTGTCTTGCAGGACTATATTTATCATAAATATACAGTTTGGTTGAAATTGTTTTAATTGGGTGTCTGTGGCATATTGTTTTTTTTTCAGAAGTAAACACTGGGTCCAATATTGAGTTGGGCAGGCGATGTGCCACGGCGGCCCATGGCCTGCCCACCAACCCCCCTAACTCGGATTTTCACTTCTCCACCGGTGGAAGTGAAAATCCAGGGTAGCCTGGATACCCTGGCAGCCACAGAAGCTACATGGGTAGCAGAGATTTTCGATGCTACCCACATATCCTCTGCATCTTAAAAATAGGCGGATAGCATCTGGGAGTGTTAGGGTCATATCAGGGATTTTTGAAGGGCACTACCCATCTTGGTGCCCTTTGAAAATCCTGGTTAAGGCCTTTACATGGGTAACTAAGGAAGTTACCCATGTAAAGGAATTCGAATATCGAGCCCATTGTTTTTATTTATTTTCAATCCAGTCTGCTTTTTTATAGTATTTATTTGTTAGTTTTCACTTATTTATTGTGATCATCATTTATTAAATATCTTTGTATATATATGGGATCAGAGGAGCAGGTAGTGAGCTTGGAAAAGGAAAGAAGATGTGCGGTTTCTTCCTTAGAAATCTTAGAAAAGGAAGAAAGGGTGGTAGAGTTTGAGGGGAAGAGTTGGGAGCAAAGAGTGGAGTAGATAGATTCAGGAGTGATATGCGGAAATATTTCTTTACGGAAAGAGTAGTGGATCCGTGGAATAGTCTCCCAGTGGAGGTGGTAGAGATGAGGACAGTAACTGAATTCAAGAAAGCATGGGACCAACACAGAGGATCTCTAAAGGCAAAAAGTGGACTGTTGTAGTTGTTATGGAAGGACAGACTAGATAGGCCATGTGGTCTTTTTCTGTCATCATATTTCTATGTTTCTATGTTTCTATGTTTAGATACCACAAAGCACTATGTTCCCTGCCTTGGCAGGAAGTGCAGGACCACTTGTGTTCCCTGCCAAGATAGGCAATGCAAACATGAGGATGGGCCCCCCAAACAATAAATGCCCCATCAATTGCATCCTCCCTGAAGAGGTCCCCATGACTTCCTCTGAAATGTTTCCCCACTTATAATCCTTCCCTAAGCTGTATCCCTTTTCAGGACCACCATGGCTGCAAAGGGGTGCACCAACACCATAGTAGGAAAGCCCCTTCTCAACATGCCCATCCACAACCTCTCCTTCCCTGACACCCACATGGGATCCTACTGGGCCCTCCCTAGTGGTCTAGGGGCGACTGGGGCAGGAGTGCTCCCCTTCCACTTCTGCCTTAGCTCCAGCAGTCTTCAAAATGGTGCCAGGATCACCTCATATTAGTCTCATGATTCCATGAGACTAGCACAAGCTGATCCCCAGCAGCATTTTGTTGGTGATTGCAGGGGGGACCTCTTTGTGGGGAGCATAATTCTTAGGGGGGGCGGTTTCTAGTGGCTATGTTACAGAGCTGCTGATGGTGTGGCTGCAATTGCCTCCACCTCCAAGGTTATACTCAATCTCTTTTGGTCAGGTTACCGAACGATTGGTTTATCCCAAAAATTATTAAATATCGCTCATGTATCAGTAAAGTGGATTTTGTTTTTATTTCTGTCTTTTTCTTATATATTTTATCTAACTTGAGGTCTCAGACTCTGCGGCTCTGCTATTGGGACTGAACGTCCGTTATTCTAGCAGTTTGCCCTTTTGCATCAATGACCTCATATTGAAAAGCACATATTCAGGTGACTATGTTATGTTCAACTTTTTTGTCTTTTAACAAAGACTACTTATCTTATATATGTTGCACCCGTCAATGTGAAACAAGGACAGTTTAAGAATCCCGACGCCCTCTATGGGCCCTTATCAGGCGAGAACAATGGTGGATTTTCACTTTAGATACTGTGATACCCAGAGGTTTAAATGCAACAGTGGAATGGTCTAACTGTGTTTAATGACTAGAGAGTTAGAAATAATATTTTATTAGCAATGAAACAGGCCGACGGCTCTAAAAAAGAGGGTCTATTTAGATAGAAGGTCCCGTTATCAACATAGGTTATGAGAAGAAAAGAACTGCAGTTATGTGGGAAGTAACTATTAGAGGGGAGGAGTAAGATAATTACAACAGGTGGAAATAGCTTCCAGCCTCTTTAAAGATGGTGTCCTAGTTCATAATCCGCATGCGCGGCGTTTCATCTTTGAGTTGAAGAGAAACCGATAACATATATATGAAATGCGGGCAGCAGCGTTTTGATAATGGTAAACTGTTTTTTATATACGATACCGGATAGAAATAATCAAGGTGTTCATAACAAACAGTAGTTTTTCTGTTTAGATAGAATGAGAGATAACAATATATGTGATAAGAAGGAAAGCGGTAAGAATTTTAGTATAAAATGGTGGACGTTTTTATACCAGGATCTGGATTTTATATGTATGTTTGTTTTTTCAGTTGAAAAGCTTATAGGACTATGAGTTTGAGGAATATCCCCTGAAGAAAGTTTCAATCTGAAACGCGAGAGCGATACCCATAGAGGGCGTCGGGATTCTTAAACTGTCCTTGTTTCACATTGACGGGTGCAACATATATAAGATAAGTAGTCTTTGTTAAAAGACAAAAAAGTTGAACATAACATAGTCACCTGAATATGTGCTTTTCAATATGAGGTCATTGATGCAAAAGGGCAAACTGCTAGAATAACGGACGTTCAGTCCCAATAGCAGAGCCGCAGAGTCTGAGACCTCAAGTTAGATAAAATATATAAGAAAAAGACAGAAATAAAAACAAAATCCACTCCACCTCCAAGGTGGCAGTAATTAACTTTTGTGAGTGCTAGCTGTCACTGGCTGACACACCCACTTTCTGATCTGATCTCTCCCTGATCCCACCTTGCCTTTTCAAGTGCATAGAAACATAGAAGCATGACAGCAGATAAAGACCACATGGCCAATCCAGTCTGCCCTTCTATAGCAACTATTATAGTTGCTTGTTTTCCTTTAGAGATCTTCTGTGTTTTTTTTCTATTCTTCCTTGAATTCAGATACAGGGTCATTCTGAGCCACGAATAGCGGGAATGGACATCCTGTTGGAACGTCCATCCCCGCTATTAGTGTCCTTTCCTGTCCCCATCCTCCTTCCCTGCTCGTTGTAAGGAGAAGTTAGATGGGGACAGGGAAGGGGTGGATCAGGGGCGCCTTTAGGGCGGGTAGTGAGCAGTTGTCGGCCGATTCCAATGTTGGCCCTGTTCGTCCGGGGCTGACGGCTTAGATGGGGAACTTATTCCACCTCTGAGACCTGGGGCATGGCAGTGGCGGGAAGGGGTGGAGAGCATTCCCCGCAGCCTGACCCTGGCCTTAGGAGACCGGATCGGGGTTGGGCTTCAGTGAAAGCATTATAGGAGCAGGCGGCTGGGGATCCTGGCTTTACAATTGAGCCACAGTTCCATGGCAACCGGACACCATGGCCCCGCAGCTCCATTGTAAAGCCCAAACTGAGTTAGTTGGGCACAGCCTGTACATGCAGGCCAGGCTGAATTGTGTTCCCGACTTGCATGTTCAGGCCTGTTTGCGATTCCAATCCCCTGGAATTAGACGTGCCCTATGGGACTGGAATCACGACCCCTCTGTGTGTCCAGATCCGGCTGGCGCACAGTGGGCCTGTAGTTCCAGGCCCACACTATCCTGATCTCTACTACCTCCAGTGGGAGACTCTTCTATGTATCTACCACTCTTTCTGTAAAGAAATATTTCCTCTTATTACTCCTGAGTCTATTCCCATTCATCTGCATTCTATGCCTCTCAAGACAGAGCTTACTTTCAATTGAAAGTGGCTCTCCTCCTGTGCATTTTTGGCAAGGAGGTATTTAAATATCTCTATCATACCTCCTCTCTCACACCTTTCCTCCAAAATATAAATATTGAGATCTTTAAGTGTGTCCCCATATACCTTATGATGAAGCCCACTAAACATTTTAGTAGCCACCCTCTGCACCAACTCCATCCTGTTTACTTTTGAAGGTGCGGTTTCCAGAATTGCACACAATAGTCCAAATGAGGTCTCACCAAAACTTATACAGAGGCACTGTCACCCCTTCTTCCTACTGGCCATTCATCTCCCTATGTACCCAAGATCCTTCTGGCTTTTGCTGTCCCCTTTTCTACCTGTTTAGCCACCTTAAGATCATCAGAAACTATCACATCCAAGTTCCGTTCTTCTTTCATGGACAAAAGTACTTCACCTCTTATACTGTACCTCTCCCTTGAATTTTTGCATCCAAATGCATGATCTGCGTATTTTAGTGATACATCTGAGCTGCCAAATTTTTGACAACATAGATTTAATTTTCAATATTTTAATATATTTTTTAGATGTATTTTTTTATGAATACCTTTGGGCCCTTTTAGTAAAGCAAACTAAGCAGTTAGCTGTCTGCATGTTCTGCATATAGCAATTACCATGGGGGTTTAGGGAATGCTAAAATGTCCCCTTTTTGTCATTTTAGGGCTCATTCCTTTCCGCACGTAGATCCCCTCTGTACGTCCGGTCTGAAGTGGACGTACAGAGGGGATTGTGATTTTGCCACGTCCTTGTTGGGAAGTCCATCCCCGCTATTCATGGCACAGAATCGGGCCCTTTCTGTTTTTATCTGTATTCTATTCTATATGGTGCTCTAGGTGGATTATAAGTCGAGCATACATCAAATGCTAATTAAAATTTAATGTAATAGAAAATATAATACCAAATAAAATAGATACAAGTTAAAACAGCATACAATAGACAAACATAATATAAAAAACTACAGATAAAAGGGTAGCACATAGATGTCAGATACCAGACTTATGACAGACAATTACTCTCCATTCACTAAAAAAGGAGCTGCTTCCTAGTTACTTGGATACACTTGGGAAATACATATATTTTTTGGGCATGGTTACTAAAGTGCTCTAAGTTAGCATGCAACGATCACTCAAAATTAGCTTGGGAAGTAGTGTAGACCCACACTTACTGCTGGCAGCATGCTTGGCATGATCCCTGCAGTTACTGCGGGCATATACACCTCGCCATGCTGACTGGTCAGCACATCTAGCATGGATCCATCTACCACCAGTCAGTGAGGAGGCGGTAAGAGCACCTGTGTTAATGGCAGCAATCGTGGTTAGCACATACCAATGGTGGCCCTGCTAACCGCAATGTGCTATAAGCATCCACGGTCTGCCTCAACTCATCCATCTCTTCCCATGCTAATGTTTAACATGGGACTTTTACTGCCCTGCCCCGTGCTATCAATATGTCCCGCTTAGGATGTGGTAAAACCCACATGAACCTTTACCTTTAGTAAACATGCCCCTTTATTATTTTTGAAACACTGACTTTGGGGACATCATGCAAAGTTCGCTTGGGAGTGAGTTCCATAGCCTAGGCATGGTCACTGAGAACATCCAGTACTGTAATTCATTTAGATGGTTAAGTTGGAATGATGGGACATCCAGGTGCATAGTATCTGAGACTGTAAGGAACAAGAGGGGATATACTTTGATAAAATACTTAGTGGAATTTTGGGATTAAGTGCTTTTTAAACAGGAACTAGTGCCTTAGAGGCTATCTACCATTTAATGGGCAGTCAGCGTAATGTAAACTGTATTGACAAAATGTGATCCCTACGACTGAAGCCTGAGATGGCCCATGCTGCAGAGTTTTGTACTATTTTAAGTGTCTAAATAATGTATGTAAATAGCTGTAGATATAGACTGTGGCAATATTCTGGGTGTGATATGACCAAAAACCTGAATAATTTTATTCACATTGTCTTCTGATATGAAAGGCAATACTGCAAAGATTCCATTGGAGCCTAAAGCACAAATTTACCTCCTCTGGGGAAAACAGAACAAGTTAGACTGAAAAGAGATCCCTGTCTACACGGAAACAACGTGATAGCAGAATATGGAGCCCTTTCACTAAGGTGAGGTAATTTTTTTGTATAAAAATCAATGCACAGTATGTGCAAAAGTTGGGAGCTGTTGGGAGCATTGCTAGCATGTTTCCCACAGTTTCTTGTAGCCGCCACGCCGTGATCTGGCACAGCTCTTTGTTTCACCCACCTGGCGTCTACAGTCAGCATTCTTCTTTCGGACTTTAGTTTTGCATGTGTTGAAACTCCCTGAGGAAGCCACAAGGTGAAACACCTGGTGTCGGGGCTCATGTCGTGGCTCGTTTGGAGATTCTTCGTGCTCTGGCTTCAGATAAGACTCTTTAACTTTTTGGCGATTTGCTGCTTTGCTGTCCTGCTATTATTTTTCTTATGTTGAGTGACTGTGCTATTGTGTCCGAACTCCCCGGTGGGTGTGCTGTTTTTGCATCTTCAGAGGTTTTTTTCTGACCATTGATGTGAGAAGAGTCTTTTCATTTTTATGGGGTTTTGTACCCTGATGTTGGACTCATTTCCTCCATTGCCAGTATCGGAGGGTTACTGAGGTCTTTTTTCCTCTGTGGTGCTCACCCCACTGGTTGTTTTTGTCTCACTTTGTGTTTTTTGTTTTTTGGGGTTTTTTTTTGTTTTTTTGCCTTTTTGGTCTGCCTTGTTTAGAGTCTTTGGCTGTTTAGTTTTCCCACAGTTATCAAGCAGAAATATACCCTACCGTTCGGCAGCAGCATTCACAATTAACATGGGTGTAGTTCATGCACCCACTAAAGTGACATTAAGTGCATCTCAGCTAATTGCAACATTGAGAAGGTGTGATAAGCACCTCTGTGGTAACCGCAATGTGCTCTGCATTCCCACTCTCCTCCTCTGACTCACCCATTGACCACCCCATCACATGATGTGCAGTCACAGCAGGAATTAGCATGTAGTTACTGTCATGACTGCGTGATAACAGTTTACTTTGCAAGGAGGAATGGTAGGGGGCAGGGAGGGGCAGTAGTTAGGGAATGCCATCTTACAAGACAAATCCATGTTGATCTAAAAAAATCTAAGCATCAGCCATAAATCCTGCTCTCAGGCATGGATAAGTGCCAGCCTGAAGGGGTGGGTGTCAAAGCTGAGGGCTGGCTCTCCCCAATAATCCCCCCCCCCCAACATTGTTTCCCTTCAACACCCTTGGCATCAGAATCTCAATGGAGGATTGTCTTGTTTAACGGGGTTGGATGGATGGGACAGTTGTCTTGTTGAGAGTTGGGGGGGGGGGGGGAGCCAATGGATGCAGAGCTTTAAGTTTGATTCTGGTTCTATGGGGTATTGGAGGAGGATGTTATGCTGAGGGGGTTATTGGGGGGAATAGGGCTGCAGGATTGGGGTATACAGGCAGATGTGCAGCAGCAATTTTTTCCCTTATATGTGTCTTTTTAAAATTGTTGGTTCCTCTGGATGTGGGGAGCCATCAATGTGCAGTCTAAAATCTGTCTTCACATGCGCCGGTCGGAGTGATTGTATAAGTCTATGTTGTAAAGATACATAAATACCTAGGATGCCTTTATGAAAAAGGCATGCAATAGGCACCTTTTTGGAGGTTTCACATAGATGCTGTGCTAGGAAGTTAGCCCCATTATGCGTTTCTGATTTGCATGGCTCAATAACAAGATCTAGCAGGAGGTAAGGCTAAAGAGTCTCCCTCGAACATTGAGGGAAATCTATGGTTAATAGGTTTAAGCCACAGCAATGCTAATTTAAATTTTCTATCCTACGTAAGTATTTGAAATGGGCATCAAGTATTACTATATACATTTGTCTGTAAGGTGCTTTAGATAAAAAATGTGTCATATAAGCAATAATGCATTTATAAAAGCCAATATTATTATTGCTACATTTTACCCAGACATCTGCCACAGTCTAGCTCTATAATGAGTGCTCAGGTGTTTAATTAGAGGTATAGAAACATTACATAGCCTTAAAGTTCCACTTCTCATTCTTTATTGTTTTAATTTTAAAATGCATATCTTTTTCATCAGGCATCCTTCCAAAATCTCTGTGGGGTAGCTGTCTCAAACTTTAACCCCACTGTACACATTGCTCCAGATTTCTCAATGAACATGGCACAGTGTTTTTCAAAAGCCAAGCATTGGGAGAAAGGAATAGTGGTCATTTTTTTTGAAGAAAAAACTACCAGGTTGTAGCCAGTGGTGGCCTCCACCTTTTTCTGCAGCTGCAACAGAGGAAAGGAAGAATATTGCAAAAGGTTCCGTGCTGGGATTGACATGACCTGGCAGCAAATCACCACTGGAGGGGAAAGAGCGGAAGGAACTGAGGCAAGAAATCTGAAGCAAATTTTTGGACTGCAGCAAAATTTTGCTATGTCTGACCCTGGGTCTGATATCGATTGCTCTCCCCTGGCATTGCTAGTGGACTAACTTCCATGTGCAGAAGAAATGTTCCTCAGTTTCTTCTGCTTATCCAAGAGGAGGTTAAAGAGATTTTTCTGAGTCTATTATGAATTTATTTAACTATGATCATGATAATGACTCAAGGTACATTTATTTCACACGCTAATCACTGTTCTGTTCTTGTTTGAAAATGTTATAAATGACACAGGTTCTTAAAAAAAGGAGAATCTGATTCCAGCTAGTAAAACAGATTAGCGTTTAATTAAAACAAAGGTTAGGCTTGTCTAAAAATATGCTGATAATGAAAGAATATAGAGATTTAGTTTGACACTTTTGTACAGAAGGGTTCATGGAAAACCTTCTTTTCTATTCTACAAGTAAACCTTGGATCTTCATTGATCCTCAGAGACTGACATCATTGTTGATTGTTATCAAATGTATCATCTATATAATGTTAATAACTTGTCACAGAAAGGCTTTTCTACTTTAATCAAAAGGAGTTTAGTGAGTACAGCAGTTTTCTTTCTGAAGGATGAACATTTATTTGTTTTTCCTATGAGAATTTAGTTCAAGATTTGTTTGAGTGTTGCTGATTTTAATAGACATTGATGTCAACTTCCTTTGGTATGGGAGAGGAAGCCACTTCCTCCCATGCAAACAGAAAGTCAGAATCGAGTGTCAGAGGGTGTAACCCCGCAGTGCTGAGGTTTTGAGGTAAGCACCACAAAGCTATTTCAGGCCATTGCAGCTTCAGTAGGTCCCAGAGAGAGGTTGCAGCAGCAGCAGTGGGTGCCCCTAGAGGGACAGCGCCATAGGCAACTGCCTAATTTGCCTAATGGTGATGCCGGCCCTGGGTAGGGTGGGCAGCAGTATGCAAATGTTCATAGGGTCGCTACTCTGCTCTGTGCAGTCCACTGCTGTCACTGTGCTGCTGCCCCCCAGTGTGCTGCTATAGGCGAATCTGCCTAACTTAATAAAGGAAAAATGTTATTCTAAGGGGTATGTTTACTAAACCGTCTTAATGTAACCGGCGCTAGTTGCAGCGATAATGTGAAGAATGCCATATAAGGAGTGGGCATTCCAGTCCTAAGGTAGGAAGAATCTGTATCGCGAGATAATGGGCACCGTGGCATGTTAACGCGCGTTAACCCTAAGTACATGCCAGCGCAGTGTCAGAAGCTATAATGATGTAGCCCACTGGTTACTGCAATGACTGTGGAAGCAGAGGTCATGGGTTTGATCCTGCAGTGGTATAATCTAAAAAGACTATCTGAGGCATTTTCTTTTAATTTAAATCAGTGCTGCCAGCAAAAACACCCTCACAGTGCTGTAACCTAAGGTGCCTCATAAGGCGCCCTATAAGGTGCCTCATAAGGCGCCCTATAAGATGCCTCATAAGGCGCCCCATAGGTCACATTATAAAGAGCCCTGTCTGCCTAGGCACCCTATAATGTGCCCTATAGGGTGCTGTATAGGGCGCCTTATAGGGCTCCTATGAGGCACCTTAAGCTACAGCACTGTGAGGGTGTTTTTGCTGCCAGCACTGATTGAAATGAAAAGGAAAAGCCTCAGACAGCATTCCTAAATAACACCACTGTAGGATCAAAACCATGACCTCTACCTCCACAATTATTGAAGTAACATAGCTCAACCCAATCTAGCACACAATACAACACACATTCAACTAAATTTCTCCCTCACTGCATGTTTAACACACTCACTTTACCCGATTGTTTGCTGTGATACCACCTTGATTAATAAGATAAGGCGGTTTAGAAATACTGTTAAATAAATAAATAAATAAATAAATAAATAAACCAGTAGGCTACATCTCTATAGCTGCTACCACACTGCTGGCTGGCTACAGAAAGACTGCAGGTCACCACACAAACTGTCTGCTGTGGTTACCAGGATAGGGTAAACCCACCCATACCCATGATGCACTGCACATGCAGATCAGCAGTCTACAGCTGATCACAAGATGGGGTATGCACCCCCACAGCACCTCGGCCTGGTAGGGGGAACTGACCGTGTGTGTTACTTACTGGCACAGAGTAGCTACAGACGATGACATTGTGCGGGTCCTGTGCTCACCCTGAGGTTGAGGTGGGGCACCCAGGACCAGGTCTGCAGCACCTGGCATTGCTGAGATAGTCTATGCTGCAGGTCCCCATCAGTGCCAGTGTGTGATAGGTAGTCCTTGCAGACACACCTAGGATACACCTGTGTCCATTTGTATTTCCTAGTCACGTCTAGCCCTTGTGGACTATGATGCACCCAGAATTGTGCATATCCTGTGTGGGTGCCATGGTCACATGTTATAGGTGAAGGGGGGGGGGTGTGTTTGGACCCAAAAGCGGATTATGTAGCACCAGCTGACCCACCCTGCCCTCTGTGGCTTAGGGTGGGTGGATAGGATCTCCCACCAACAGATCCACATTGTACATCTCGGCAATGGTAGCAGTAGCGTGAACCATTAACCCCAGTCCTGCTGGGGAACAGGCACCCTACAGGGCAGTCAATATAGATCTGTACACATCACATAAGGCAATGACAGACAGGCAGAATGCTGGAGCAGGCCCCCCCCCCAACTAACTGACATTCACCAGCAGAGGGCACAGTCAGTCTTCACCCATTGCACCCTGCAAGGTGTTCCAGCCATACACATGCTAACTGCAGACAGTCTGCTAGCTAGTACATAGTGCATGTTCCTGGAGGAACTGTGTACACCCAAAAATGGGATATGAGCACACACACCAAGCAGGTATGTCAGTGATTGGGCCTCAGAAAAGAGAACTCATAAATATCACTTGAAAGAAATACTGCATAGCACTATGGGGGAACATAGCCATGCCATGGTCACTGCTCAGTCAGGGTGAGAGTGACCTCCCAGCATGCCATGCTGTGGCCACCCTGTCCCTGCAGGTGGTGGTCGGACACTACAATGTTCCAGCCATTGCCCTATACCCTGTGCAGATGCATCCTGCCCAGGCCACCCTGTCCGGGCCATACCCACAGTACCTTTCTCCTTATTATGCATATTGGCAGGCTAACACTGGAAACAGTGCAAGCAGTGTGGGCTCAGTAAGGTGTAGGCAGCCACAACACACTGGATAGACATACATACACTCCCACACCTATGCCAGCATTGTGCAAATATGGAGGTTTGTGGCAGCCCTGGCCGCCACACCAGCCCTGGGCACAGTGTGGGTATTGCTATGGTACACAATACTGTTTGGGTCATCTCCCCGGGGTGGTAAACACTGTCAGAATCAATAACTGAAACACACTCCACAGATATCAGAAAGGTTGCTATGATGAATCTCTATCAACAAATCGTGTTTAACTTAGGATTTGTTAGCTGACATTAATCATAACAACCTTTTGATATATGTGGAACATGTTCCCAAATTTAGGACGGCATTGCTAAGGTATGCAGGTGCCAGTATTTGGAGATGCTGCTCTGCGCAGGGCCCAACAGCCTGTTCCCAACTCTGGTCCTGGTGGGCCAAACACTGTTTAGGTTTTCATGCTGTCCCTATGAGATACATTTGCATACAATGGGGGCGATGCATACAAATGCAGCACAGGCATATTTATTAGAGACAGCATGAAACCTGAATGGTGTTTGGCCCTCCAGGACTGCAGTTGGGAAACTCTGCTCTAGGGGTTGCACAAATTTATGGTGTCTGTGCTCTTTAGGGTAAAATATAGGTGTTTCAGGCATGTTTAATTTATCTGCAATAAAGGTTCCGTCTTTATTACCACGGTTTAGTACTGGGTAAAATATGGGGACAAGGTTGGCAGGAGCCACAGATGAGACTTGAACTTGTGACCTTCTGTGTCTGAACACACTGGCTGTGTGTACTGCACCAAACTGTTGCCACAGGGGCAGATTATTCCCTGGGGATACCATGACTGTTCATCAGACAGACCTTGTCTGTTGCAGTGCACGGCACCCACCTAAACGGGGCTTGGCCGTGGTCTGCTGTGGGTAGATGCCACTGCCCCCTCTGCCGCCAGCACCCCTCTGCCACCATGCTGACATGCCCTTATGCCGATGGTGCTCGTGGTGCACGGTCCCAGGCCATCCAGTGTGCCTGTAGGCAGCTGCCTATGGTGTGGGTTCTCGCGTAGGAGTGCCTACGTGGACATGCGCGCTTCCCCCGGCATCACCTGCCAATGTTATGTGCCCTGGGGGTACCTGCTGGGTAATATCCCCTGTGACACTGTGGGACACACACTCATGCCCATGTTGGTCCCTCGTCAGTTGCTGTCTTGCTGCTTTACAGTTTTGGCGTTCCTATGTGCCACCTAGGCATCTGCCTAGTCCGCACTGTGCCCTAGCTGGACCACAGCATGTGCCGCCTGCAGCCCCATGTATCCCATTTACAGCATCAGTACAGTTGCCCTTTCCTACGTGCCCACTCTGCTGTTGCTGCACATGTGCATACCCTAACAAACCTGCGCAATATAAACGACAAAAACCCTGATCACCGCTATTTCAATGTGGGATCATTCACTTTGTAGGGGAACAGAGCATAGACTCTTCCAAACATGATATCTTCCTTTTTACGCTTTGTCAGTAATGCTTCTTTATGTTTATCATTAATATCACTATTGGCCAGCTTGGTTATTGGGATTTCAGATGTGGTTCTGGTCATTTTATATGTTTATTTGCCTTTTTGGTTCCTGCACATGTATCACTACTATCACTTTTCTGGGTTTCCCTTCCTTTGCTGTACATTGCCGACTGAAATGGTTTCTATCTCCTGCAAATGTACCTGTAACGCGAGGGATTCAATGGTGTTAGTGTTCAGACCCAGATTCACAGTGTTAGTGTGCCTGGAGCCTCTCCCCGCCCATTCTCCGCCCATTGACCCATATCTCTGCCCTCTGAGAGGCCTTACTCCACCCTTCAGAGCCGGATTTCACAGTGTTAGTGTGCCTTAAAACCGCTGCTGACGTTATCGCGCGATACGTGACGTTATCACGAGATAAATTATCGCGCGATAACATTACGTATCATGCGATAACGTTGCCACTGCTACGTTAAGACGGTTTAGTAAACATTCCTCTAAGTGTATATGGATTGTGTATCTGGATAGCTGCTGTCACTAACTAAAAAATCTGGATATTCAGCAGCAGCTGCTATTCCTATAATGCCACTGAATACCGAGATTGTTTTTAACCTATGGTGGCCAGTGTTTAAAAAAAAAAAATGCCAACAGCCGTGGAGGTAATATTACCCCCAAAATTTTAAAACCTCATGACAAAGAAATGAGTGTATAACCTGGTTAAAAAGTCTGAATTGTTTTATTCAGCTATCAGCATGATTCTAAAATGACAAAGTAAAATTTTTAAATGAAGTATGGAGAGCAAGGACAAAACAAAACACAGAGATCAGTAAATGAGACAGGCTTATTCCTAAAACAGAAACGCTTTTAATGTGAAGGCACAAAACGTCTGCAACTCTATGTCAATTTTCAAGGAGAGGATAGGCACATGTAAGCCTGATCTAAAATCAGCATATCTCCACCCCTAGATATGTGTTAAATCAAACCAGGAAACTCAGTACACATGGGGATGGGCATCGAAATGCAGTGGGAGACCCTATTTTATAAACATAAACGTGTGAAAACTTTTGAAAGAAACCCCTGTGACTTGTGTGTGTGCGTGCTGGAATTTCAGAATGTGCTCGTGTACATGTCATCATGCATGTATATCCCAGCCATTTGGAAATCTGTTCTTCCATGATTATAGATAAGTCAATGCTTACCAAAGTAACTTCTGGAGGAGGAAATAAACATTGTGGGATTAATGAAAATGCACACTTATTCTCTTCTTATTGTACACTGCTTTGCTTGTTCATACGCCCTGTAAAGGGCTGGCCAAAATTAGCACTTTCTAAACACCTAAATGTGCTGGGGAGCAGGTGTAAATATAGATGTGGATGATTTCCATTGCCCTTACACAACCCTTATATGAAATTGATGATACACGTGTATCTTGTTGCTCTGTGCAAATCATGCTTCAAACACTCACCTCTGCACTTAGATGTGATTGAGGCAGATGTGTAAATTCAGACTTTTCTAAAATGACTGTTTGCCCTTTGACATGATTTGCACATGTGAGTGGTCATACTGACATGTGCAAATCAAGAACAGGGTTTCTAAAAGAACTCCCTTATTCGATGAACAATCAGACAAAGCACATCTCTGTGGCTCTCCATCAGGCACGCATGCAGTTAAGACTAGGAGGTATGTTTACTAAACTGCGTTAGCGCGATTCGCGTTAGGAGCCACGGTAGAGACAGAAACCCCAAATAAGGACATGGGTGGTACATCGTTTCCGAGAACGCGCCGAGAACGCGCATTACAAGGCGCCATAAATGAACGAGGGCTACAGGGCACGTTACCGCGTGTTAATCTTAAGGCGTGCAGGCATACAAGCACAGCAACGGAGCTGTAGCACAATGGTTACAACACTGACTGATGGTACGGGGTCATGGGTTTGATTCCCCAGTGGGCCGAATGTATAAGGCTGGCTGAGGCAGCACCCTTCACATTTAAGTAGCGATTGTTAAGGCATGTGACGTGTATTTTAATTAGTGCTGCCAGCAAACACACCCTCACGGTGGCATAACCTAAGGTGCCACATAAGGCACCCCATAACGCACTCCATAGGGCACATTATAAAGTGCACTGTCCGCCAAGGCACCCTATAATGTCCCCTATAGGACACCTTATAAGGATGTGAACAAAGCCCTGGCTGGCTGCAGGACTGCACGTCACCACACAAACTGTCTGCTGTGGTTACCAGGATAGGGGTAACCCACCCATACCCATGATGCACTACACATGCAAATCAGCAGTCGAGAGATGGGCACAAGATTGGGTATGCACCCCCATAGCACCTCGGCCTTGTAGGGGGAACAGACCGTGTGTGGCACTGCCACAGAGTAGCCACAGACAATCACATTGTGCAGGTACAGTGCCCACCCTGAGGTTGAGGTGGGGCGCCCAGCACCAGGTCCACAGCACCTTTTATGGCTGAAATACACCATGCTGCAGGTCCCTGTCAGTGTGTGATAGGCAGTTCAGTCAGACACACCTAGGATACATCTGTGTCCTGCTGTATGTCTCGGTCATGTCTAGTCCCTGTGGGTGATGCTGCACCCAGAATAGTGCATATCCTGTGTTGGTGCCATCGTTACCTGCTGTAGGTGAAGGGGGGGGGGGTGTATGGACCCATAGGCAGATTATGTACCACCACACAACCCACCCTCTGGAGTTCAGGGTGGGAAACAGGATCACCCACCAATAGATCCACAGTCTACCTCCCTGCAATGGCAGCAGTAGAGGGGACCAGCAACCCCAGTCCTGCTGGGGAACAGACAGAGCAGTACACATCCATAACGCAATAGCAGACAGATGGCAGGCCTGGAAACGCTCAGCTGCCCCCCACCATTATCTGACATTCTCCAGCAGCAAGCCTCCAGCCGCTGCACCCTGCAAGGTGTTCCAGCAAGACACATACTAACTGCAGACAGTCCACCAGCTAGTCCATGGTCCTGGAGGAGATGCATGTACCCAGAACAGGGATGTCAGCATACACACCAAGCATATAAGTCAGTGATTGGGCCACATAAGGAAACCCATAAATATCACATGAGAGAAATGCTAAATAGCACTATAGGGGAACATAGCCATGCCATGGTCACTGCTCAGTCAGGGTGAGAGTGACCTCCCAGCAGGACATGCTATGTCCACCCTGTCCGTGCAGGTGGTGGCCAGGCACTAGAATGTCCGAGCCATTGCCCTATGCCATGTGCAGATGCATCCAGGCCAGGCCACCCTATCTAGGCTATTCCCACGGTACCTTGCTCCTCATTATGCACATTGGCAGGCCAATACTGGCAACAGTGCTAGCAGTGTGGGCTGTGGAGGGTGTTGGCAGCCACCACACACTGGATAGACAGACACACACTTCCCACACCTATGCCAGCATTGTGCAACTATGGAGGTGTTGGGCAGCCCAGGCCACCACACCAGTCCTGGGCACAGTGCAGGCATGGCTATGGTATGCAATACTGTAGGAGTCACTCCCCAGGTTGGTAAACCTTGTCAGACACAAGTCCTGTAGCACACTCCACAGACATCAGAAAAGTTGCTATGATGCAGCTCACTCAGAAAAGTGTACTTAACCTAGGAATTGCTATCTGCCAGTACTCATAGCAACCTTTTGATAGATGTGTACCATATTCCCCGGTTTAGGGTGGCATTACTAAGGTATGCAAGTGCTAGTATTGGGAGATGCACGCAGAGCCCAAAATCCTGCCTCTCCAGGAGGCTTTGGATAATGGGGCCTGTGGGTGCGGGTGTGTCTGCCCCTGTTGGCTGCTGCTTTACGGCAGAGGTTCCCAACTCCAGTCCTGCGGTGCCAAACACTGTTCGGGTTTTCATGCTGTCCCTCATGAATATGCATGAGATACATCTGCATACCATGGGGGTGGCACATAGAAATGCAGCACAGGCATCTTTACCAGAGGCAGCATGAAACCGGGATGGTGTTTGGCCCTCCAGGACTGCAGTTGGGAGGCTCTGCTCTAGGTAATGTGCATGTTTATGGTGTCTGTGCTCTGTAGGGTAAAATGTAGGTGTCTTGGGCATGTTTACGCCATCTGCAATAAAGGTGATGTCTGTATTATCATGTTGTAGTAGTGGGTAAAATATGGGGACTGGTTTGGCAGGAACCACAGCTGGGACTTGAACCTGTGACTCTCAGCTTCTGAATACACTGGTTTTGTGCACTGCACCGCCTTGTTGTCACAGAGTCAGTACATTCCTTGGTGATACCATGACTGTTCGTCAGACAGGGCCCGTCTGTTGCAGTACACGGCACCCACCTACACAGGGCTAGGCCACAGTCTGCTCTGGGCAGCTGCCACTGCCCCCTCCACCACCAATATCCCTCAGCCACCATGCTGACATGCCCTTCTGCTGGTGGTGCTGGTGGTGCGCAGTCTCAGGCCATCCAGTGTGCAGGTAGGCGGCTGCCTATGGTGCGGGTTCTGGGGTAGGGGTGCCTGCATAGGTGTCCACGCTTCACCCCAGCACCGCCTGCCAATGTTCCGTGCCCTTGGGGGTAGCTGTTGGGTACTATCCCCTGTGACACTGTGGGAAACACAGTCGTGCCCATGTTGGGCCTTCAGCAGTTGCTGTCTGGCTGCTCTGCTGCTTCAGCATTCGTATGGACCACCTAGGCATCGCCCTAGTCCGCACTGTGGCCCAGCTGCACCACAGCATGTGCCGCCTGCGGCCCTCTGTATCCCCTTCTCCGGTATCTGTCCAGTTGCCGTTCCGACATGCCCGCCCTGATGTTGCGGGACATGTGCACGCCATACGAACCCTGCCCGATGGTGGGGAAAAACCTGAGCAGCGCTATATCACTGTGGGCTCATTCACCTTGTATGGGGGCGGAGTATAGACCCTTCCATGATTTATATCTGTTCTGTGGAGCTTACTCGGGGGGGGGGGAGGGGTTGATGTTTCTCATTGCTACCACTATTGGCCAGCTTGGTTATGGTCTTTTTCCAGTTTGTTGGGGTCATTTTCAGTGTTTAAGTGCCCTTTTGTTTTGTGCACATGTATCACACTTATCACTTTTTTTATGTTTCCCTGCCTGGGCTGTACATTGCTGACACTGAAATGGTCTCTCTCCCCTGTAATGTGCATTTAACAGCAGGTTTTCATTCGCGTTGGAATTGAGCTCTTCAGATCAGCGCGTTATTGTGAAGGGAGCCTCTCCCCGCCCACTCTCCGCCCATTGACCCCTTCTCTCCGCCTTCTCTCCACCTTCTGCGGTGTTTTACCGCGCCGCAGGAGTTTACGATCGTTAACTACGGTTAATGCGCGTTAAGTAACGTTACAATCGTTAACGTTACATAACGCGCGTTATTTACGATTACCGCAGTTTTGTAAACATACCCCTAGGAGTCTCTTTGAATAACTGAAAAGGAAACATGGTGAAGCATCTAAGGATGATTGTTTAACACTAGCAAAGGTTGACTTGATCACATTTGAAAAAGAGCTGGGTGGCATAACATTTGACTCAAGAGGACTCATGTCCTGACATGGAAAATAAAGGGATTTCTCACAGAGGTTATGCAAAATAATACAAAAATAAGGCTATTATCATGTCTTTAACACTGATGAGACTCAAGTTTTCATAGCAAAGGAAGAATGGTCAATGCCTGAAATCAAAGCGGCCAAGGATAGGATTACTTTGCTGCTGGGAACCGATGCTACTAGTGAATGCGTATTAACACTGATGCTTTTCTACTGTGCTGAGAACTGAAGGGCACTTAAATGTTTGGTGCAAGAAAACCTTACTGCCATTAGGTTATGTTTTCTAATTTGCAGTAGGTCTTCAACAAGAGCTTTCTGATGAAGACCTTTTGCAAATAGAAGAAGAAATGTTAATTGAACAAGAAATTACAATCACAAATCTCTTACATATGGCACTGACAACTGAAAGACTTCAGAAGCATTCTATTGCACTGAATCAGCTCTAAACAGTTTTGAAGAAGATGATCCTAGAGTTAACTGCAGTTAAAAGGTGACTTCAGCTGTTAGAAATGCTCGTACCTGTTACAAACAGAGGGACCGATATGCAAAGGCTAACAGACCTGCTAATTGTGCTAGTCCCCTTATCTGCCATATTCAGTTAGTGCCACTCAGTATCCCCAGGTGCCGCCGCTACATGCCTTGATGGTAACCGCTTAGCATCGGAGCATTCTGGGGGTCGCACCTGGCCATAATCAGGCAGCGGCGATATTGCCAGGCCAGGCACTCCTGAAGGGCTGCTAACGAGGGCTGGGCCAGCCAGTAAGGGGCAGGGATAAAAAGCAGGGGCAGAGAGTGTGACCCCTCTTTGCCCCTGGAAGCAAGCACCCACAAGCACCAGGAAGTGAGCCAGCAGGCCCGTAAGCTGCCGATGTTAAGCCCGACACAAGTAGGCGGCCCTCAGACAGACAGCGCTAGCCGATGCTAAGTGCCCTGAGCCTGAAGCCAGCTCCAGCAATCATGCCTGCCCATTTCCCCGCTGCTGGAAGGATGCCTGAGGCAAGTGTGGGAGCTGGCTGAGCAGCAGAAAGGCAGCAGCAATTCATCTGGTGGTCTGAGATGGTGGCTTCCTTGCCTCAATTGTTTCCGGCTGGAGGTTTGCAGGACACCGCGTGGAGCTGAAGCGGTGGATTTCCAGCATCCAGCTTCCATTGTGGCCTGTGGGGAGGGGGGGGGGGCCCACAATCAGCTGTGAGGCCTTTTCCTTGCCTACTATCGAGAAGTTTTAATAAAGACAAGAAAATAAATGGCAGTGGGGATCAAGTGGCTGCAGCAGAGAGAACAGCAACTCTCCAGCAGGGGAACTGAGACAGGCACAGGTTGTCATTGCTGCTGGAGGCCCATAAGGGTAAGTTGGTAGCCATGCTGAACACCACCCCTCTTCCCCCCACCCCCATTTATGACGGCCAGGCAGGGGACTAGGAAGAAAGGCAAAAAGGGTATTATCACCACTGCATGGGGACAGGCAAAGAAAAGGGGTGCAAAAGGAAGGCCTGTGGAACAAATGACAAAGGTCAAGCTAAGAAGAAACAATGGACAACGAGGGCACAACAGGCAAAACAGGCTGAAGCAGCACAGAGTACAGTTGGTGTGGGCAGGCAAGACCGAGATGCATTGACTGGACCGGCCCTTGGCGGGGATGCAGTGACTGGTGGCCCATGGCAAGACAAGCCTGGGATGCATGACCTCGTGAACACAGTGAGGGCCTTGGCCACGGTCGATGGTGCGGGACGTGTGCAGACTCTCCTCTGTTCACTTGAGAAACAACAAGGCCCATCATGGGAGCAGACAAGGCCAACAGAACACCCAGTACTGGTACCAGGGGAGGCAGAAGGTTCCACAGCACAGACACATAGCGGACCCAGACAGCGGGGTAAGTACTCACAACTTTCTGATATACTGTGGGTGAGTGGAGGGCAGCAAGGGCAGGAAGAAGGGGGCAGTAGGGGCACCAGTGGTGATACAGCTGGTGAGTTTGGACAGGGGGGGGAGCGAGAGAAAGTGGTGGTGCATGAGAGAGAAGGGCGGACTGACAACACAGCATGAGGGCAGCCACCTGCCATCCCTGGAGCAGACAGCAAAGCAGGGTTGGCAGCAGTGCAGATATGGGGCCATGAGGGGGGGGGGGGGGTAGGGTGAGGGGAAGAACAGACAGGCATTCTGGGTTTGTTGTAGCAGCTGATCTATATGGTATCCAAGGTCAGCCAGCCACAAAATGCAGGGCAGGTAGGCTCAGGTGTCATGGCACAGAACGCAGCCCCGGTGGCAGTGCCCATGCCTGTGAAACCCTGTGGGGGACAAGAGCAAGGGCCTAGGCAGTTGCTTTCAGGCTGGCACAGGGAGCGGGTAACAGTGCTGGGTCAGAATCAAAGAAAGGGGTGGGGTTCTGGTGTCTGAAGCAAGGCCCTGAGTACACCTGTCTCACTAGTGCACTCAACAGTCACATACCACTGGTCCAGAGAGAGAAGATATGGAAAAGGCGAATATATCGATATATTCACCTTGCTGGTCAGGCGGAGTGACATTCACTGCAATTGTGTGGGCTGTTATGGTAAATGTAGGCTGGCTAGCCAGAAGGCAGATAATGTCCTGCAAGCAATAGTGAACTGGTGCACTACCTTCCATATACTAAGCAGCATGATAGGAGACACCTGGAGCAGTGCAGGGCTTTGTCTAAGTATCAGAACTGTATTTGTGAAGCATATAGTCTATGGTGGCAATGCATGGTTGGAGTATGATGAACAATTTCACAGGAAAATAATGGGGAACAAAGGGTTCAGCTGGGAGATGAAGGACATAGATCTCTGGATCCGGGTGATGACCCAGGGACAGAAGGTGGGCTGCATCAGCCCTACATAACCACAGCAGTCCATATCCACTCTCAACCAGGGAGGCAAGCATGGCAAATCTGAGTCTGACTTTGCCCACTTCACCTCATGCTACTGTATAGCAAAGATGCGAGGTACTACTGGTAGAAATCTGAGAATCCTACTCTGCCATTATCTTTTGAGAATTTTAATTTGGGGAGCTCAATGCATGGACAGGAATCGTGAGCCATGAAAAGCATCTAGATTTCATCATGGATAATATGTTGAAACCCTTTGCTCAGTGTGCAACTGTGGCAAAGAAAGCAAATAGAGTGCTAGGAATCATAAGGAAAGGAATGGAGAAAAAAACAAGGAATGGAGAATAAAACCTATCATTCCATGGTGCAACCGCACCTTGAAGATTGTGTGCAATTCTGGTCACCATATCTTAAAAAGGATAAAGAAGAATTAGAAAAGATACAGAAAAGAGCGACCAAAATGATAAAAGGGATGGAAGGATACCCCTAAGAGGAAAGGCTTAAAAGGTTATGGCTCTTCAGCTTGGAAAAGAGACGGCTGAGGGGAGATACGATAGAGGTTTATAAAATAATGAGTGGAGTGGAATGGGTAAATGTAGATTGGTTGCTTATTCCTTCAAAAAGTAGAACGACTAGGGGACAAGCAATAAAGCTACAGTACAATTAATTTAAGACCCATTGGAAAACATTCTTTTTCATTCAACATGTAATGGAACTCTAGAATTTGTTGCTGGTGGATGTAGTCAAAACTCTTAAGATACTGGGCTCGGTGGACTTTTGACTAGCCAATTCTTACTGATGTGTTAAGGGGTGCCCTTATCCCCACCAGACAGCTCCCTATGGGGATTAGGAGCTGTCCAGGAAGACTCTGAAGGAGAGGGAGGAGTCCAGTCAGGTAACATTGTAGGTGCCATGGATTGGTGAGCGGTCTGAGGGGGCCCCAATTTGTTTTCTGGGGAGATCAGATCCAGAAATGCCACCTCTTGAAGTAGAGTTATCTGCAGCTGTGATCTGGCTGATTTTGGCAGCCATCGCAAGACAATTGTTTGTGTGTTGGCTGCAAAAAATTGACATGCCTGCTCCCCGCCCTGATCCCTTCTCCCTCTGCTCTACTGCACAAAATGCAGATATTTCAGAAAAGTGCCTGCGATATCTGCATTTCAACTGCATTTCAGCTGCTACTGCTAGACAGTATTTCCATGTTAGCCCCATGGTAGCAGCTAACGTGGTTTAGTAGATATACCGCTTTGGCTTCTAAGTATGGCGGAAAATAAGGTACAAATTTAGGAACTCGGTGCTCAATATTCAGGGGCGGCAGATAGCCACTGCCTCTGAACTTTAAACCCGGATATTCAATGCCACGACTGTACCTGGATCCGGGCATTGACTATCCAGGTTGCCCAGATTACCATGAAGCTAAATTTTTCCACTTAGCAATAATTGGGCAGCAGCTCAATATCACTTCCTGGTTTTCGCCAAGTGCCACTTCTGGACTACACCCAGAATGCCTTGATGCTAACTGGTGGGCATTGGGGCGTGCAGTGGTAGCACCTGTCGATATTGACGGGCACTAGCCATGTTAGTGCCGTTGAATATCCTAGCTAGGGGGATTTACATGACTGGCAGGTTTGAATATTAGGCCCTTGGCTTTTTTTGATTATCAGGGCCATTGTCCCTTTCCTATCGCCAAAGGCACTCTAAAGCCCTTGCCTTCCAGCATGATGTTAGGAAACAGAAATAGGTACACAGGACTTGAGGACTTTATTTAATTTTTTGGGGAAAATGTGATTGTATCTGTTTCTCCCTCCTTTGCATTTTTTTCTACCCAAGGCAGAGCCTCAAGTAATTCTCTGTGGTAGTGTGGTGTGTGGCGGGAAGGGGTTTTCTGTTCAAACACCAAACAGACAGCAATTCAGGGAAAACAAAACTTGTTTTCAGATTCAGTTTGTTACACCTTCAGAAAGCTGGTTTCCCAACGTTCCTCCAGCCCAGTTAAAACTCATTCCTTGCCCAAAGTTCCTACTTTTGTACGGATTGCTTTGAAAGGACTTCTGGCTCTATGGGCCTTTATCTCTCCTGCAGCCTGCTGGGGTGTTTAACCTCTCCTTGTGAGCCATGCCCTCTTAACCTTGAACTCCGATTTGCAGGCTCCCTTAAAGTTTTTTTTGATAATCCCTCTGGAGAGGGACAGGGAACTTCCCCTTCATTTAATTTTTTTTTTAAATTTGTCATAAATATTTCTGTATCTGCTTAGCCCTTAGAAAAGTCCCAGATGAGAAAGAAATGGAGCTGTTCTCCATCTACAAGTGCTTTTTATAAGCAGTAGAACTGACACAGGCACTGGGACAAAGCGAAGCTAACAGCCACTAAGGTGTATTAAAAAGCCAGATGTTCTGGACTGCATTAGACAAAGACAGGAGAGCAGACTATAAATAAACGATTCTTATCTTGGAGGCTGCTTTCTCAGTCTTTGCATATCTATCTATCTGTCTATCTCTGAGCTGTGCTAACAGTCATGCCATAGGAGTCCATGGGCAGAGCTGAGCTTAGTAACCAGAAAAAAACAATTCCTGAAACTCTGGGCAGTTCTTTGCTTGTTTACAGTATTTCTTATCCTTTATCATTTTAATTTATATGAAAAATGGGGTACTACTTCCTTGGACCAACTATCCAAAACAACATTCAGGAAAAAGATAAAAGAAATTGAAACATGAAAATAACAAAAAATAATACAGCAAGTCATAAACCATAAACACTAAAAAACAGTATCAACAGCAGAAAATGAGATCTATTGCCAGCTACCCAAAAATCCTATCATTAGATATTTACAGAAGATTAACAAATCACTTTGTAAGTCTACCAGCCACTCCCATCAACTATGTGAAGTGCTCCCAAGCGACAATAGTCATGATGAAAAGCCCACATTATTAGTTTTTTTTGATAAGTAGATTCGAATGCCTAAGTAACAAGATAAAAAAAAGCCATGTTTTAGGTTTTTTTCTCTAAAAACTTACAGGCTGATATGAAAAGCAAGTTATGTGTTTGAAACTGGTGGTGAATGTATAACTTGCTCATATGTTTATTTTCAAAATTTATACAGATAGTAGCGGACCATTTAAATTGTGAAATAGAGGCTGGATTGGGGGAAGGATGAAAGCAATGCTAAAGATTATCCATTTAGCAGCAATATTCTGTTTATTCATAATTCAAGTTCATTTCTTGCTTGTTAATCTATTGACTCCTTCTGTAGAGATTTACTCCAAAGATTTTTCATTTGCCATATTCTTGTGCTAGAAAGTTTGTGATATCATGTCTAAGTATACTATCAGAGACATTTACCAGGCCTAATTTAATTAGTAATGATCAACCAGGATCTGGATTAGGCTTGGTAAATGTCTCTGATAGTATATTTAGACGTGATTATACAGAGTTTCTGGCACAAGAACATGGTCTAAGAAAAATCTTTGGAGTAAATCTCTACAGAAAGAGTCAATAGATTTACAAAGAAAAAATCCAATTAGCATTGTCCATAAAGCTGCAAACCAGACAAACTTTGGGCCAATCAGGAAACAGGAATGAAGATCACCAGCAATACAAGAGTTAAGAGCAGGCCAGTTAGAGTCAATTCCCATGGAGATATTATGGTTCTTCTGCAAGATATCTACCTCCTAACCCAAAGGTTACTACTGTCATGTAGAAGACCCTTCTGGCCCCATAGAGTTCAGTGAAGCAGAGGAATTGGCTTTACAAGCTGACAGGCAGGCAGAGCACATGGCTCAGGGTTGCCAAGGAAAACGTAAACAGAATGAGTCATGGGAGGAGAAAACACGCCCCTGCTGCAATGGTTCCCCGGCATCAGGAGTTAAGGAAAAACACCTGGTTGGGGGAGGGGCGGAGCTGAGCCCTAAGAAGCAGAGAGATAAAAAGTGCTCATTAGATTTAAGCAGTAGCACCAAGAGGAGTAAGAAGGAAAGCACCGGGAGGAACGGAGGAAAAAGCACCAGGAGGAGCACAGACACCGGGAGGAGCACGAAGGAAGGCACAGGGAAGTGCACTAGCACTGGGATGAGGACAGGAAGTGAAGCAGCAGCCAAGAGGGCAGTAACTGAAAGATTGCCTGAGAGGTTAGTTTGGAAGCACGCTGAAACTCCAGAGAGAGAGTGGTGCTGGCCTGACGACATTTGTATGGGGAGAAGCTAGAAGGCAGGAAAACACGTCCAGTGTTTGGATTGTTTGCTGACCCAGCAGTGCTGAGAAGGTCCTCTTTTCAAAAGCCAAAAGGTAGGCTGCCCAAGTGGTATAGAGGGGAAACTAAGTGTCAGAGTTTTCCATGTGTGTGCCAAGATGTGCTGGACTCTCCTGATATAAAATCCCATATATACGGTAATTCTCAACCCTGCTCATTAGAGTGCTGTGAAAGGAAGCCTCGGGAAGAGAGAGGGCGAGTGTGCTTTGAAACACCGCATGATAGGGTGAAAACTTACTCAGCTGATAGTGATCGTGAAGAGATGCAGATGGAGCCTGCTATTGAGGACATAGCAGGGGAACAAATGGACTGTACTTTAACTATAGCTGATCATATAATCTCACTCTGCTAACTAGGCTGTTTAGAAGGCTGTCTCAAACAGCAGAAGAAAAGCAGAGTGTGTCTTTTTGATATAAAAGAGACTGTTACCTTTTGAGCTTGTGTTAAGCTGCATGTTTGAAGTTTTGAAGCGAAAGAAGCTGTTTTCCTGAGTTTCTGTATTTTCCTTTATGCCAGAAGTGTATGGCTATTTTTGTTCTGTGTTTCAACTGCATTTAATCCACCCGGAAGGGGAAATAAAAATCTTGTCCCTTTTTGCCTAACCCACTCGACTACAATTGCTTCTTGTTTGGAAAGTAAGTGGAAACTACAACTCCCATGAGGCAGTGCATGCATAAAAGCCTTGCCATACTTTCTAAGTAAGGATGCCCAGGCTGACCAACCCTAGGTGCTACCGGCTCTGGGGTGGCTACTGGTGACAGTACTTATAGCAAAACAGAATTTTGGATTTTTTAGTGTCATATTTAAATTAAAGACGGGCCCGATATTCAGCGCTTCTAAAGCACATAGCTGTCGCTGCTGAATGCTAACCCGGATATTCAATGCAGGGGCCATATCCAGCCACTGGCATTGAATATCCGGGTCTGCTGCATGGCACGGAAGCTATCTGGGCAGCAGTGATTTTGAACTGCTGCCCAGTTAGCTCCCGCAGGTAACGGTAGGCTAGCTTTTGCTGCGCCTAGCTTTACTCTCAGGTTGCTAACCAGGCAGCGGTTCAATATCACTGTTGCCTGGTTAGCAGTAGGTGCTGCCTCCGCTCTGCCCTAGAGCACCCATGACACACACCAGAACACCCATGACACATGGTTAGCATTGGGGCATGTAGTGGGGGAACCCTTGGATATTCAGTGGCACTAACAGGTCTGTAAACCATGTAAATGCCTTTCAATATCAGACCCGTTGATATTTCCCATGATGTTTTAAACAAATACTTATCATCTGTATAGTGCTACAAAGCATACATAGCACTATGCAAGACAGACGAGTACAAAAAACAGGGGTTTCTACCTGATCTCCCACCTTAGGTGACCTGTTATAGACTCACCTTGTAAATGTTTCCACACATGAATTAAAAGAATTGCAAATCTCTCTCCCTTCCTGACACACTGTCCCAACTCATCTCTTTCACTACTATATGCTACTACAGCCATGTGATTGTGTTTACCACAAGCCTTCCCAAACCCCACAACTGGTCCAGTTCTCAGGACAGCCACAGTCAATATGCATGAAATAAATTTGCATACATTGGAGGCTTAATATATACACATTCATGCATTTCATTATGGTTATAATAAAACCCTGACTAATGCTGGAGTCACCAGACAGACTGGGGATGCTTTGCTTTTTTGTGAACCACTGACCGTCCATAAGACTGGTCGGAGGGAGAGAACAGTGGCAGGCTAGTAGGCTTAGAAGCAGTGTAACAGGCAATGAGCAGTCATGATGAGTGGCAGGCATCAGGGCAATTTGCTATGATCTACAGAAACAGGTGAAACCTGTAGCAGTTGTTCTGACAATGGGATCGCAGCAATATGGGACCCTTGCACAGCCTGGTTCATTTCAGCCATATTTACTGTAACAAATCAATTTCCTGAAACCTCTTCTTTTTGCATGTCTTGACTCGATTATAAGCTCTCCAAAGAAGGAACCATCTCCTATGTGTATCTCTAGTGCCCATTCAGTAGCTCTACACAAATAGTAGGCAAGACTTGCCCAGGGTTACACAGCAAAGGAAGTCAGGAGGATATGAACTGGATTCTTAGTTCTGTGCTCCAGCAGCTTTGCTGTGATAAGAATAAAGGCCACCAAACTTACAAGGACCAAATGGTTCCTTGCATTTGGCTTAAAGAATATGAAATGATGTTTGTTCTCAACTCATGCATATTGTTTTCATGAAATATTAACACTAGTAGTTAACGGTGTAGGTCCGAGTTTCACTGGTCCCCTTGGCTTTTACACAGATGTTTTATGATGTCATAAAGCATTTCTGAAAGACACTGTTAAATGGAATCAGAATCATCAGGTTTCAGTATGATTTCATGCTTTAAGAAGAACCTCTATTAATTTGAATTTTCTTTCTATGCTTTATTTCTTTTCATAAGATCTTTCCAGCAGTCTTGGGCAATAAAAGCAATGGATTAAGTGCCACCCATTTTATAATTATGAATGTGTAACTGCTAAGCCTCCAGTAGCCCGACAGTCCTGAGAAATGAAGGATTTCTGCAAATCTTGAAAATCCCACACAGCAATTTTGTTACAGTACATCATGTTCACATAATTGATAAGACTTCGCACTGCAGCACAGAAATGAAAGATTCAAAATATTAAATTAAGCAATGTTGTCTAAAATTTAATATAAGACCAACACTGCTACTGGGAATGATAGATGCATGTTACTATGAAAGCTGAATGCTACATATAAAATTTCATGGTACAGCACAATTATATGGTTCAACTGTACCTTAAAGGCGTGCGCATCAAAATGAAAATAAAAATAGCAGAAGGAAAATCCTCAAATGGCATAAAATCAAAATAGTCATAAAAATAATAAGCTTTACCAGGAATTCACTTAAAATGAAGAATTACTAAACTGACCGGACTAACATAGCATCAATGGTAAGTAGGCAATAACAGATAAGAAATAACAATCTCATGGCTTGATTTTACCGTGAGGTCCATGCATTCACTTATTCCAGAAATTGATTGAAATCCTTTTAGTGCTCATTTCAAAGAAGTGTTTTTCAGTTCTGTGCTTGGTGGTACCCTTACCAATCTGGATTTCAATCTATCCATAATTATTTTTATAAGTCACTTTAAGTCCTTGCGTAGGCATGAGTGGAGTATCAAATACATTAAAATAAATAAATAAATAAATAAATAAATAATATGTAGGAAATATATCTGCATAGATCTCCCTGGTTCCTGGATTTAGCATATACAAATATATCATAGGCATATTCATAATGAACAACCACAAAACTGACCAGCCATGATAGGCTTGAAGACTTGGCTGAGAATATAGATAAGACATATTATTAATAATTGTCCTGAGGTTAAAAATGTCTTTGGTACTGTTTATGATATTTTTCAATAGGCACCAAATGGGGGAAATCCTTTAAATAAGGCCCCATGTATTTAGTTTAATTATAAAAAGATATTGAAATCAATGTATAAAAAAGAGTAATATTTTACAAATGGCACCTTGTGTGCTAAAAATGCAAATAGTACATGTCATTTACAATAGTGACACTATTTGTCTTTTTATTATCTGAATTGGCTTTTGCAAAATTTATCTTCTTCAGAAAGAGGGTCATTTACTCACAGTACACACTTTTATGCACTATCTGCTGCAGGGCTCATAGGAATAAAATGGCCCTGTGGCAGATAGTGTGCTAAAACCATTAGCATGCACTGTTTGTAAATGACCCCTAAAGAATAAAAATGAACATGTAGATTTACTCATGAAAAGTTATATCTAAATCAATGAGTTACTGTGATGAAGAATCATGGAGCACAGCTCATTAAATGCTAGCATGTAGCAAAACTACATGTGAAATGGGCTTTGCATGGCAGATTTGGAAAAAAAACCCTTGTGAGTCATAGTTATTTCTTTTAGATGCAATTTCTCATACCAAAAAATGGGGTATGTTTACTAAACCGTCTTAATGTTACCGGCGCTAGTTGCAGCGATAATGTGAAGAATGCCATATAAGGAGTGGGCATTCCAATCCTAAGGTAGCAAGAATCTGTATCGCGCGATAGTGGGCGCCATGGCACGTTAACGTGCGTGTTAGAAGCTATAACAATGTAGCCCACTGGTTACTACAATGACTGTGGAGGCAGAGGTCATGGGTTGGTTAATGCAGTGGTATAATCTAAAAACGCTGTCTGAGGTATTTTTTTTTAATTTAAATCAGTGCTGCCAGCAAAAACATCCTCACAGTGCCATAACCTAAGGTGCCTCATAAGGCGCCCTATAAGGCGCCCCAAAGATCACATTATAAAGTGCCCTGTCTGCCAAGGCACCCTATAATGTGCGCTATAGGGCGCCTATGAGGCACCTTAGGCTAAAGCACTGTGAGGGTGTTTCTGCTGGAAGCACTGATTGAAATGAAAAGGAAAAGCCTCAGACAGCATTCCTAAATAACACCACTGTGGGATCAAACCCATGACCTCTGCCTCCACAGTCATTGACATAACCAGTAGACAACATCTCTATAGCTAATACCACACTGCTGGCTGGCTACAGAAAGAATGCAGGTCACAACACAAACTGTCTGCTGTGGTTACCAGGATAGGGTAAACCCACCCGGACCCATGATGCACTGCACATGCAGATCAGCAGTCTACAGCTGATCACATAATGGGGTATGCACCCCCACAGCACCTAGGCCTGGTCGGTGGAACTGACTGTGTGTGTTACTGGCACAGAGTAGCTACAGACCGTGACATTGTGCGGGTCCTGTACTCACCCTGAGGGTGAGGTTGGGAACCCAGGACCAGGTCGGCAGCACCTAGCTTGGCTGAGATAGGCTGTGCTGCAGGTCCCCATCAGTGCCAGTGTGTGATAGGTAGTCCTTGCAGACACACCTAGGATACACCTGTGTCCATCTGTATTTCCCTGTCACGTCTAACCCTTGTGGACTATGATGTATCCAGAATAGCGTATATTCTGTGTGGGTGCCATGGTCACATGTTATAGGTGAAGGGGGGTGTTTGGACCCAAAAATGGATTATGTAACACCACCCGACCTGCCCTCTGTGGCTCAGAGTGGGGGGGACAGGATCTCCCACCAACATATCCACATTGTACATCTCTGCAATTGTGGCAGTAGAGTGAACCATCAACCTCAGTCCTGCTGGGGAACAGGCACCCTAAAGGGCAGTCGATGCAGATCTGTACACATCATATAAGGCAATGGCAGACAGGCAGAATGCTGGAGAAGCTCAGCTGCCCCCCACCACTATCTGACATTCACCAGCAGAGGGCACAGTCAGTCTCCACCCACTGCACCCTGCAAGGTGTTCCAGCCATACACATGCTAACTGCAGATAGTCTGTTAGCTAGTACATAGTGCATGCTCATGGAGGAACTGTGTGCACCCAAAAATGGGATGTGAGCACACACACCAAGCAGGTATGTCAGTGATTGGGCCCCAAAAAAGAGAACCCATAAATATCACTTGAGAGAAATGCTGTACAGCACTATGGGGGAATCTAGCCATGCCGTGGTCACTGCTCATTCAGGATGAGAGTGACCTCCCAGCATGACATGCTGTGGCCACCCTGTCTGTGCAGGTGGTGGTTGGGCACTACAATGTCCCAGCCATTGCCCTATACCCTATGCAGATGCATCCTGCCCAGGCCACCCTGTCTGGGCCATACCCACAGTACCTTGCTCCTCATTATGCACATTGGCAGGCTAACACTGGGAACAGTGCAAGCAGTGTGGGCTCAGTAAGGTGTGGGCAGCCACAACACACTGGGTAGACAGACACACACTCCCACACCTATGCCAGCATTGTGCAAATATGGAGGTTTGTGGCAGCCCTGGCCGCCACACCAGTCCTGGGCACAGTGCGGGCATTGCTATGGTATGCAATACTGTTGGGGTCACTCCCTGGGGTGGTTATCACTGTTAGAAGCAATAACTGAAACACACTCCACAGATATCAGAAAGGTTGCTATGATGAATCTCTGTCAACAAATCATGTTTAACTTAGGATTTGTTAGCTGACATTAATCATAGCAACCTTTTGATATATGTGGAACGTGTTCCCACATTTAGGACAACATTGCTAAGGTATGCAGGTGCCAGTATTGGGAGATGCTGCTTCGTGCAGGGCCCAACAGCCTGACTCTCCATGAGGCTTTGGATAGTGGAGCCTGTGGGTGTGGGTGTTTCTGCCCCTGTTGGCCGCTGCTCTAGGGCAGAGGTTCCCAACTCCAGTCCTGGTGGGCCAAATACTGTTCAGATTTTTATGCTGTCCCTAATGAATATGCATGAGATATATTTGTATACAATGGGGGGAAGCATACAAATGCAGCACAGGCATATTTATTAGGGACAGCATGAAACCTGAATGGTGTTTGGCCCTCCAGGACTGCAGTTGGGAAACTATGCTCTAGGGCAGCGATGGCGAACCTATGGCACGCGTGCCAGCTGTGGCACGCGAAGGCCTTGCAGCTGGCACGCGGGAAGGTCCGCAATTAAGTAAAATTGAAAAAAAAAAAAAATGTCTGCTGCCGCTGTCGGGGCCGCCGCGGCAAAATCGAGCATGCCGCGGGGCCCCCCTGTACCCGGCAGAGCCTGCCCTCCCCGTAGCAGCTCTCTCTTTGGAGCTGCAGTCAGACGCGCCGGCTTGCAGAGCGCGAAGGGAAGAGTTTCCTTTTCGCGACTCTGTTAAGCCCGCGGGGGCTGATGGGAACTTCCCATCAGCCCCCGCGGGTTTAACAGAGCAGCGAGGGAGAAACTCTTCCCTCGCGCTCTGCAAGCCGGCGCGTCTGATTGCACCTCCAAAGAGAGAGCTGCTACGGGGAGGGCAGGCTCTGCCGGATACAGGGGGGCCCCGCGGCACGCTCGATTCTGCTGCGGCGGCCCCGACAGCGGCAACAGACCGGTTTTCTTTTTTTTTTAATTTTCCCTGGGCTGGGCTGGGCTGGGGGGGGGGTTAGGAGTGGTGATGGGCTGGGCTGGGCTGGGCTGGGGGGGTTAGGAGTGGTGATGGGCTGGAGGGGGGGTTAGGAGTGGTGATGGGCTGGGCTGGGCTGGGGGGGGTTAGGAGTGGTGATGGGCTGGGCTGGGCTGGGCTGGGGGGGTTAGGAGTGGTGATGGGCTGGGCTGGGGTTAGGAGTGGTGATGGGCTGGGGGGGGTGATGGGCTGGGGGGGGTTAGGAGTGGTGCTGGGCTGGGCTGGGCTGGGTGGTGTTAGGAGTAGTGATGGGCTGGGCTGGGCTGGGGGGGGGGTTTAGGAGTGGTGATGGGCACTGGGCTGGGGGGGGGTAGGAGTGGTGATGGACACTGGGCTGGCTGGGGGGGTTAGGAGTGGTGATCGGCACTGGGCTGGCTGGGGGGTTAGGAGTGGTGATGGGCGCTGGGCTGGGGGGGTTAGGAGTGGTGATGGGCGCTGGGGGGTTAGGAGTGGTGATGGGCGCTGGGGGGGGGCTTAAACTAAAAATTGGGTGATGGGGGATTATGACTGGAAATGGGCTGGTGGGATTAGGACTGGAAGTGGGTTGATGGGGGGTTAGGACTGGTAATGGGCTATGGGAGGGCTTAAACTAAAAATTGAGTGATGGGGGATTAGGACTGGGAGTGGGCTGATGGTGAGGTTAGGACTGGTAATGGGCTATGGGGAGGCTTAAACTGAAAATTGGATGATGGGGGATTAGGACTGGAAATGGGCTGGTGGGATTAGGACTGGGAGTGGGCTATGGGGGGCTAGGACTGGTAATGGGTTGGGGGGGTTGCTAGGACTGGAAATGGGCTGGGGGGAAGGGGGCTTGAACTGCAACGCGCGGTTGGGGCTGGGGCGTGGACTGGATATGGGCTGCGGGGACGTGGGGGGCTTGAACTGCAAATAGCTGATGGGGACGGGGCTTGGAATGGAAATGGGCTGAGGGGAAGTGGGGGGCTTGAACTGCAAATAGCTAATGGGGAGGGGGACTTGGAATGGAAATGGGCTGAGTGGAAGGGGGCTTGAACTGCAAATAACTGATGGGAAGGGGGGCTTGGAATGGGCTCTTAGGGGAGGGAGCTAGGACAGGAACTGGGCTGATGGATGGGCTAGGATAGAACTGAGAATTGGGTGTTGGGGGAGCTAAGATTGGAAATGGGCTGTGGTGGGGGCTTGGATTGAAATGGACTCATGGAGGGGCTAGAACTGGAAGTAGGCTCATGGGGGGCTTGGATTAGAAATGGGCTGAGTGGAGGGGAGCTAGGATTTAACATGGGCTGATGGTGGGGCTAGGAAAGGACTAGAAATGGGCTGATGGGAGGCTGGTATTGGAAATGAGCTGATGAAGGGACTCGGATAGGACTGGAAATGGATGGGGGAGCTAGGACTGGAAATGGACTGATGAGGGGACTAGAAGGGAGCGGATACTGGGTGGGGCTGGAACTAAAAGGGAGCTGATGTTGGGGGAGATTAGAAGGGGATGGGGCTGGGAGAATGAAATGGAGAGGGGAAAAATATTTTGTGTGGGAGGGAAGAAAAATGTACAATTGGCCGGGTATTGGGAGACTAAGTGGGGATTGAGGATGGAGGGGTAAAATTTGAGTGGATGAAATAGGAATGAGGAAAGAGCAAAAGGAGAAAGATTATTATGTTAAAGCAGATGTAGAGAGAGAATCAAATTGATTCTCTGACAATACAAAGATTCCAACCTTTACAAATGATGTTACATAGTTCAGGCAACTTTATAAAGAGTTTTTAGATACTAAAATCTTGTTGTTAAGGTTTAATTGACGTGCTGGCACTTTGAGGAAATTCTTTGGTTTTGTGCGGCAGTTTGGGCACTCGGGCTCAAAAAGGTTAGCCATCACTGCTCTAGGGATTGCACATGTTTATGGTGTCTGTGCTCTGTAGGGTAAAATATAGGTGTTTCAGGCATGTTTAATTTATCTGCAATAAAGGTTCTGTCTTTATTACCATGGTTTAGTACTGGGTAAAATATGGGGACAAGGTTGGCAGGAGCTGGGTCTTGAACTTGTGCCCTTCTGCCCCTGGACACACTGGCTGTGTGTACTGAACAAAACTGTTGCCAGAGGGGCAGATCATTTCCTTGGGATACCATGACTGTTCATCAGATAGACCTTGTCTGTTGCAGTGCACGGCACCCACCTAAATGGGGCTTTGCCATGGTCTGCTGTGGGCAGATGCCATTGCCCCCTCCGCCACCAGCACCCCTCCGCCACCATGCTGACATGCCCTTATGCCGGTGGTGCTGGTGGTGCACAGTCCCAGGCCATCCAGTGTGCCAGTAGGCAGCTACCTATGGTGTGGGTTCTCAGGTAGGGGTGCCTACATGGACATGTGCGCTTCCCCCCGGCACCGCCTGCCAATGTTATGTGCACTGGGGGTACCTGCTGGGTAATATACCCTGTGACACTGTGGGACACACACTCATGCCCATGTTGGTCCCTCGTCAGTTGCTATGTTAATGTGGTTTAGTAAACATACCCCTTTGTGTGCTATTTTACTACCAGCTTTATTAGCATACATCGTATTTCACAAATTTTGCTTGGTTTAGCAGATCCCCCTCATTTCTTTATTGTGTGTTCATTTGTGCCCATTTAATTTAAGTAAAGTGGGTCGATCAGGTATTGTTATTTTTAATTAAAGATTTTGGAAATATTACATTGAAAACAATGCATACAAGAAAAGCCATAGATACAACATCCTAACAACATAAGAAGAAATGAATACCAAGAAATATTTTAGTGGCTTCTGTCCACATTAAGTGAGATTAATCGAAATTTAGACAAAAGAAAATTTCCAATCAAAGAAAAATTAGGGGGGGGGGAGGTATCTTCCCCTTAAGCTTGTGCTGATAAATTCCTCCAATACTACTGGGAAATTATAAAACAAAAGCTCACTTATCCAATAGAAACTTCTCAAGATGATTAGGGTTCTGAAATATATATTGATTCTCCTGGTAAGTTACAATACGTTTACAAGAAAAATGTAAATAAAACAGGTCACCTAGCTGTACAACTCGTGGTTTTAACAAAATAAACTTTTTTTACAAAGCTGATTTGCCCGACATACATCTGTAAAAATTGAAACTTTATATCCACAATATAAAGAATCCTTATTCTTGAATAAAGATTTTAGAATCAATATTTTATCAACTTCAAACGAGATGGTGCCCTGATAGAAATAGTGTCTGAGGAATCTTCCAAAAAAGCTGTCAAATTAGCGGAAGGAATCTTCACCAGGACATCCAAATCCTCACTCTCTGCCTGATCTCAACTTATCAGGAAGATAAAAACATTTAGAAAGCAATATTTTATCTGCATTTCTTACTTTAAAAACATCTTGCAAGTATTTTCTAAGCAAAATTTCAGGAGACAATAAGTGAGTCTTTGGAAAATTTTAAATAGGCAGGTCTATCATGTATTGTTAAAGTTGCCCATCCTAAGTTTGATATCTCTAGGTACGCTGTTATGTGATGGATTTCCAAATGCATCTTTAAGCGTGGTAGCATGGACCTGATGCTACCCTCTCTGGAAACCCCACCTGACCATACAAAGACATGACGCAGGTTCGGCATTTAATGAACAGTCAAACAAATAACAAATAACCAGCATAACAAGCCTCATTGGGTCAGGTTGCTCACCAGCTATACTACTAGCAAGGTAAGACTCTCACCGCCCATCACCATGGTCTCATCCGTGGCCAAACCATAAATGCCCACTCCCTCCATCGGGACAACCTCGCCATATTACTAGCAAAGGAAGGCCATCTTCTGGTTGACCAGTACAGCCACCTCAACCTCGTAGTTCCAGGCCGAAATGATCCAACCGTGGCCTAACCGCAGAGTTCAACTGGCACCACATCCTGGAAAACCTCCAGGATCCCGCCACACTCTTACAGCTGCGAGTACCCTACTGAATTCCCCATCCAATGACGTCAAGGGAGGGCGGGCAGGATGCAACTTGCCCAACCGCCAAGATACCAGAAAGGGGAAGGAAGCAGGAATGCCCAATACAAATAAGGTCACACGCCCCCTCCCACCTGCTCTTCATTCATTCATTGGCTCTCACCTCATTTTGATGGTGGGAGCCAATGGATTAAAACTTTGCCTACTGGTTCATTCCCTCTTTCACCACTCCCCCACTACCAATGATTAGCCCTCACTGGCTCCTCGTATCAATCCCAGGCTGCAGAGGAGGGTTCCTGCACCGGGTCGTATACCCGTTAAGGGCAGTTGGCTGGGACCCTGTCCTGCAGTCTGGACTCCAACAGTGGTAGCACGGACCCAATGCCACCCTCTCTGGATACCTACCTGACCATGCCCAGACATGACACAGATTTGGCAATAAACTGATCGCAGTTTTATTTAGAATATCCATTTAATGAACAGTCAAACATAAATAAGCATAATAAGCCTCGTCGGATCAGGTAGCTCACCAGCCATACTACTAGCAAGGTGAAACCCTCACTGGCCATCAGCATGGTCTCATCCGTGGACAAACTGTAACTGTCCCCTCCCTGCATCGGGCCAACCTTGCCATATTACTAGAAAAAGGAAGGCCATCTTTTGGGTGACTAGTATGGCCACCCCAACCTCATATTTCCGGGCTGAGACAACCCAACCACAGCCCAACCATGGAGTTGAACCAGCACCTAATCCTGGAAAACATCTGGGACCCCACCACTAGTGCAGGGCAAGAGACAAAGCCACTATACCACCTCCCCCAAAGCTGTGACCAGTGGGTGTCTCTCTGAACCATCAATTCCAAAGCCTCCTGCCAATTGTTGAGGAGTAAATCCTGTCTTACTGGAGACAGGTGAATGCCATCTTGCCTAAATAGGTTCTCACACTTGGCTTCAGCCCATGTGTGCATTATTTGATAGCCCCCTTGTTCACACACCCAGTGCCTAATCTGGCAGTTAATCTTGGCTAACCCCCTTGACCAGCACCACTGGCCCAAAGAGGAAGGCCTTGGAAGGATGTCAGACCATAACAATAGAACACCAGGAAATATTTTCAAAGTCTCCTCCAGGTCCTTCTTAGCTGCTCTGATGATCTGCTTACATGTCCAAGCATAGAGATCATTGTTTCCTAGATAGAGCAGAATCGCCACCAGGCAACCTCAAACTCAATCATATTGTCAAATCAAGGGCAGGAGCTGGCTCCAGCATAGGCCGCACTCACCCAGCCATAGGACATAAACTTCTGTCAAGGGGAGGCCCAAATTATGCCCAGTCAGTAGCCCTGCTGCTTGCTGCCCACTGCCCATCCCAATGCACAAATGAATGGTCAATTAGTCAACAGTGCTGGCTCGGCACCGCACATTTGAAAAAAGAGAGCAAAGTCAAGAAATTGAGACAGCAATAACCACAACCCATTCCTGGACTCATAAGCAAACATAGCCCATGAAAGCCTGGGAACAACATTTGCTAATCCTATGTATAACGTGGTCTGGCAAACGAACTGCAGCCGCACTGGTAGCAGTACCAATTCAAAAAGAATGGGATACAAACAGATGAGGGTCTTCTCCCAGGAACCACAAAACCAGTTATAACACGGTAGTAAATTGAAAACAGGTCAAAGGGCGAGAATCATGGTCCACGAACAGCAAATTGGGGCCTTCTGGCCACAGGACCAAATATTGCTATATGCTGGTTACCGGGCAGGTGATAATGCTGTCTTTCACATTCAAAACCACCCAAATCCCTTTACCAAACCATTTTGGATCTGGCCAGTAATATGTGTATTTGACCTGCTTTTTGACACGCAAATGCTCTCGCAACATACCAGTTGCTAGTACCCCACAGGCAGAATTTGCCACCAATTCACTGACCCAAAAAGCCCCAAAGAAGGCCAATGAAAATGCTACTCAGAAAAGGACCACCTCGTATGCAGATTCTGCTACCTCTGACAGCAAGCCACACAGCTATAGGAGCAAATCGTGTGTAATTGGACATTTGGAATCATGTGGGGTCGGTGAGGATCATTCCCAGCCTTACAGGATCCTGTGGACCACAAATCCCCCTGCTGGACTACCCCAGGCCACAGCCTAAAAAAGGGCAAAGCCAGCCAAGTGAGCACGCACAGTTGTCTTGGAGAACCCTCTGTCTTTGGCAAAGACAGTATACTTATTCAGGAATTACTCAGGTACTCTGCCCTGCTGCCATCCCTGGGAGATCAAGAAGGACGCCACCAAACCGTATCCTCTGCAATATGCAGATGATGTAGACCAAGCCAATGACTTTAGGAGATTTTGCATTTCTGCTGGCCAATCCACCAAAGGTGCTCTAGGAATGTGTATCCCCTCCACTTCTGATGCCAACATCAGGATCTGAGTCCACTTGAAATGGGAAAGAGAATCAGCAATTTTGTTAATGCAACCAGGAATATGTCAGGCTCTAGTTGTGACATTCAAATGCAAACAAGACAACACAAGAGTATGCATCAAGGCTGCCACTTGTACACGGCATGGTGAATAACGGTTAATGACCTCAGTCACTGCAGTGTTATTGCACCAAAAAAACGTCTTATGATTGTGTATTCTGTTTGGCCACAAATCCAGAGCAACCACTACCAGAAAGAGCTCTCAAAACATGATATTACGAGTAAGGCCGGAATCATGCCACTCTTGCAGCCTGCAGTCCACACACCAGGAACCTTAAAAGTAAATACCAAAACCCAAATCACCAGCTGCATCAGCGAATAACTGTAGGTCCACATTGGAAACCTCAGCATCCTGGAAAACTGAGGACCCATTGAAATCCACTAAAAAGGCATACATCCTCCTGCATACTCTTTGTGACCCTGAGTTGATGATATGGCTTAGACACTCCTGCCGTGGCTGCTGCCAAACATCCCGAAAAGACATGAACCATAGGAATGATCCTGCAATCAAAAAATTCAAAGCTCCAACCAAAGACTGCATCTCTTGCAGTTACCCTGCCAACAGCATGCACTTCTACCACTGATGCCCTGAGCTTAACCACCTTTGCCGTATGACCATCTCTACCAAGTCCAGTTCAATACCAAGGAACGTGAGCATCACTGAGGGACTCTCGGTTTTTCCCAGTGCTAATGGAATGCCAAATTCCCAAGATATATTAAGAAACCCTTTCAAAAGGGTGGTGCATGCATCTGAATGAGGGGGGCCAACAAACAAGAAATTGTCCAGGTAGTGAACAATATTGGGAATCCCAGTCAGTTGCGCCAACACCCAATGCAGAAAAGTACTGAACTTCTCGAAATAAGCACATGATACAGTGCAACCCATTGGCATGCACTAATCAAAATAGAACTGGCCCTGAAAATGGAAACCCAGCAGATAGAAGTCAGATGGATGAACTGGTAGCAAATGGAAAGCAGACTCAATATCTACCTTGGCTAAAAGTGCCCCTGAACTGTGTTGTCAGACCAATGAGGCCGCATCATCAAAGGATGCATATTGAACTATGCAAGATGCCTTAGGGATGTGATCATTTATAGTGAGAAATGATAAATTACACTGGTCAACAAATTTTTACAAAAGTCATGTTACTGAAATAAAAATAGTCATTTCTTATCAATTTGTATATGCTCAACACAAATATGACAGTGAAATTGCAAAGTTGGATCTAGTTTTTTTGTAATCTACAAAAATTAATATTTACATCACAAAATGTATGTCAATAGTAAATATAATAGGCCTTTGGTTAATACCTGTAAAAAACCAAGTCACAGACTACTTCTTAGATTTTTTCGCCCGTCTCTTATACAGCTGTTCTGGAGCTTCTCTGGGGAGTGTCCAGCAGTAGTCAGCCAGCATTGTAGTGGACCATTTTCCCTGGTATCTTTGCTCCATCGTTGCAATATCCTGGTGAAAACGTTCACTCTGTTCATCACTAACCATAACACAGTTGTCAGGAAAGAAATCGAGATGGGAATCAAGGAAATGGATCTTTAGAGACATATTGCAGCCAAGTTTCTGATACTGCATCAGCATGTCTTCTACTAGTTCCTTGTAGTTTTCTGCCCTAACATTCTCAAAAAAGTTTGTTGACACTAGGCGAAAAGCATTCCATGCTTGTTTCACATCACCCTGCAGCAAGTTGTTGAACCGGTCATCTTTGAAGAGCTCTCAAATCTGAGGACCTACAAAAACTCCCTCTTTAATCTTTGCTTCGCTGAGTCGAGGGAATTTTTCATGCAGGTATCGGAAAGCTGGCGAAGTGTGGTCCATGGCTTTCATAAAGTTTTTCATCAAACCTAGTGTGAAGGGGTGGTAGCAGGATTTTGTGAGCCTCAACCAGAGCTGGGTGCTGGATATTCTTCTCCAACTATTACATTTTGTCTGCGATTCCATTCCTTCCGCAAGTAGTGCCAATCCCTTGCTCAGCTATCCCACTCACATAAGAAACACATGTATTTTATATATCCCTGCTGCAGTCCTATTAAAAGGGCAACTACCTTCAAGTCACCACAGAGTTGCCAGATGTACTTGTTATAGTTAATGGAAGTCAGTAGATGCTTTAAGTTATTGTATGTCTCTTTTATGTGGATGGCATGCGCTACTGGAATAGATGGAAGACGGTTTCCATTGTTCAAAAGCACAGCCTTCAGACTCAGTTTCGAAGAGTCTATAAATAGACTCCAGTCTTGTGGGTCATGAGTGATTTTTAAGGCATTCATGAGGCTTTCAATATCAGAACAGAATACCAGATTGCTTTCCTTTCTGAAGAAAGGCTAAATCTGCTGGTGGCACTTTTGATATGAAGTAATGTTCACATCTTCTTCTAGAAGATTCCATTGTTGGAGTCTTGATCCTAGCAAGTCTGCCTTCTTCTTGGATAAGTTCAAATCATGAACCAGGTCATTTAGTTCTTCCTGTGTTATTCTGTGTGGAGTTGATATGCATCCCAGTGAAAATCTCGGTCACTGCATGCTGACGGACCAGGAGAAGAACAGGTCAGCTCACCCTTGCCCTCGTCAGATGAATCAAGAGAATATTCTGATGGAGGTTCTGGGATAGGAAGTCCCTCACCATGTGGAACTGGTCTCAATGCAGACGGAATGTTTGGGTAGACTATGCTCGACTTCTTTTGCTTCGTTATTCTGCTGGAAAGAGGAGGAACCAAGCAGAAGTAACAGTAATTTATGTGGTTGCTTGGCTCTCTCCACACCATGGGGACTGCAAACGGCATTGATGGTCTTTTGCAATTCAACCACTGTGAAAGCTGTGTTGTACATGTAGCGCAGCATATATGCGGGGCCCAAGGCTTGTCTTGGTCACCAATCTTGCATCCAAAGTAAAGATGATATGCCTTCTTCAGTTGAGAAGTGATATTTTTCTTCTGATTGGCAAATGTCACTTCCCCACAAATGTAGCAGAAATTGTCAACGGTATTAACGCATTTTTGTGGCATTACTGTTCTGTATTGTACCTAAATGGCTAAAATTATATGATTAATAAAAGTTACATGTAACAGAAGCTTAAACTGTCTTGCACACAGTCTGAAATATTTTAAATGCTCAACCTTTCCGACTGCATATAGTACACTGCTGACACCAGATGGCTTCAGTAGCCGTCTGGCAGTAGTATTGCATTGCATCAGAAAATGATGCAATCAACTCTAGAGGATGTGTGCATGCTGGTATTATGCAATGTGATGCAATATTACATCATTCAAGGCTTATTTAGGATGTTGTTGATGTCCTACTGGATAAATTTACATGGTGAAATGTCAAAAATGAACTACATGCAATATCTTCAAAACAAGAGCCAATAATTTTTTTTTAATGTTATATTCGTGTTCAGCTCACTAATGATTTCAATGTTGACCAGTGTTATAGATCAAACTAAATTTTTCTGGTTCTTTTTTGGGAATTACCCTCAAGGGAGAAACCACAAATTTCAAGAAGGGCTGCCCGATGAAAGGACCTGCTACTCCACTCAAGCCCAACTCAATTGCCAAATTTTCTTGCACAATGTCAGACATATGCTGGACAGAAGGCACATTGCATGCCTGGATTGAAGTTATCAATCTGCAGACAGGTATCCTAAAGCCAAAAAGAAAACCATGCTCTAAAATTGCACTGTCACTTTGGCATGGGTAATGACGGAGCCATGGCCGCATGACCTCAACCCACACTGGGGTGGGGGCCTGATTGAGTCCCCTCGGGTCACTTTGCAGAGGCTGAGGGGTTGGTTGGGGACCCTTTTTGGTTACACTTAACAGCCAAGTGCCCCACACCACACAGTGAGCAGAATTTACAATCAAGGAAGGGGAAAGTGGACTTATTAAATCACCAACCCAGGTCTCCTGCCCCGCATCCATTAGCCTTCTGCTGTGACCCGAAGACCCCTTGTCAAAAGGAATGACTTGCCCCTGATACGGATGCCAGCCCCCCTTTTACAAATCCCCCGGTAGCTATACTTGGGTGGATTGACATGTGTGTAAGTCACAAGTTGTTGTTCTGGGTACCCCATGATAAATGAGCATTCTCGCCCATCTTATCCCTAAACTTCTCATCATAATTAAGCCAGGCCCATCCCTCATGCGTCTGCGAAGCCTCCAATATGGAGTCAGAATATGCCAATAGGGACCCATACTGCTCAGGTGCTTGATGACCCCAAACTCTAGCTAGGCGCAAAAAGCCCTGGTCCAATTGACAGCACTATGTGAGACTTTCTTGATCTTCCCAGCCTTTTTGTCTTCTTTCCTCTTCTTCCTGCTCTCACTGGACCTCCTTCGCCCCTCCAAGAGACAGAAAATATCAATGTAGTGCAGTTTCTGTATTTTTTGCCATAAGCCATGAGGAACACCCTCCCATAGTTCAGTGAAGGTGGCTAGGGTGGGTGCCTGGCCACTCACGACAGGAGTCACACCCACCTTGGATGTCTGCTGTGTCCCTGTGGAGCTGGATGAACCTAACAACAAATCAGACAGGGAGGTGGAGGATGAAAAATCAGAGTCTTCTGCACATCACCTAGGCTGCTTCCGCTTCCTAGAAGCCTCGACAGCTGAGCACTCACCCATTTGGGCCAAACGACCCTCCATGGCACGCTCCCTAATCCCAGATGACATCTCAACTGACGCAGCATGAAGTGGAGCTAATTCTGACATAGGTGGAGGAAAATTGGGAGCTTGAGTTGGAACTGCATCACTCATGCTGCCCTCCTGGGATGCCTGCTGAGTACCAGGTTGCTCTAAGGTTTTGCCACCAGCCAGCCATGCACCCTGGAATCTGGGGACATCAGTGGATTCTGTGGAGAAACCAAAGAAGAAAGAGGGGGAGAGGACTGGCAGCCAGCCATGCCATGGACAAAGCCCCAAACCACAATGCTCTGGAAGTATCAGCGCCCCCCACCCCCTTGCTCAATAATCCCAATATGGACTCCCCATGCCATGGTAGCCACTGTGCATACCTGGCCAGCCCTGTGTATATGCAGGAGGCCCCACTTGACCCCAACCACTCAAAGGGGGCACACCATTGGGGGGAGTGACAAAGCCATTGTCCCCAAAAAAACCCTCCACATAGCTTGGGGCAGCTGGAAAACCTAGACCTTGAGGCCATTCCAATGGGCTGGAAAATGCAGAGGGCCCTGTCCTAATTGAATCAGAGGACTAGCCCCATCCATTGCCTCTCCTGTAGCCACAGAGGAACCCAGATTAGCAGGATCCCTAGGGGTCTCATGGCTAACCTGAGACCATGTGCCACCATTACCCACAGACACCAGACTTGAACTATGCCCCAAGCCAGGAACCACTGCAGCCCCAGAAAAAAGCAAACACAGCCCTGCTTCTGCCTCTACCCCGAGTATTTATTTATTTATTTGATACTATTTATATACCAACTTTCATGTTTATCAAGGCGGTTTACATTGAAATCAAGTTTTTACAGGGAACAGGTTCTTCAGAACTATTTACAATAAACAGTAACAATCACTAGATTGTAGCTATTTAACTGTGTAACATTGTATAACTATTTACAAAGTAATGATATGCTCTAGGTTTGTAGTTGTTAAGATGGTGTGGTTGAGAGTCATTCATTGTCTTTAATTCTGTGTGTTTGATATTATGCCATAGTGATCTATGAATGGGTGGGTCTTCAATTCTTTTCAGAAGTCAGCTATATCTGTGTTAGCTCTTAGATGGCTCTCTGGATTGCTGTTTTTGAAGTGATAGTCTTGATAGTAGTGATTGAGAGGGTGTTTTGATACCGTCGCCTCCGGACAATCTGGTGTCTGGCTTTTTTGGATTAGATCGCTTAGGCATTCAGCAGACTGGCCATGTAGGATCTTGAATACAAATCATATGCGTGATCAGATGGGGAGCCAATGAAGGGAGTGTAATGTTGGGGTGATGTGGTCGTATCTTTTTGTGCCTGTTATTAGTCTAGCTGCAGTGTTTTGTGCTATTTGTAAGGTCTGTGTAATCCTTGAAGTAGCAGGTTGCAGTAATCCAGTTGTGGAGTGATCATGGCCTGGCATATGGTGCGGAAGTGATTGTGGTCTAATAGACAGCATATGTTTTGCAGGATCTTCATTTTATAGTATGCTTTGTCGGTGGTTTTCTTAATGTGCGCTTGAAGATTAAGCCTCTGATCTAGGAGCACCCCCAGGTATTTTACTTCATTCCTTACAGGGATTGTCCAGTTTCCTATTATGAGGTTATCTGGTGATTTGTATGCAGCATCTTTGGTGATTGTCAGGGCCTCAGATTTATTGTAGTTGATTGAGAGATTGCAGTTTGTGAGCCATTCTGAGATTGATATCTTGCAGTTGGTGATGGTGGAGTAGTCAGGTTTTCTTGTGTCGAATGAGGTATAGACCATCAAGTCATTTGCATAGATGTGGTAATGTATGTTATGGTTTTGTATAATTTTGCAGACTGGTTGAATATATATGTTGAATAAGAGGGATGACAGTGAGGAGCCCTGTGGTACCCCTTGGTGTATTTTGAAAGGTTTGGAGGTTCTGTTCTTAATCTTGACCTGTGACTGGCGGCCTGAGAGGTATGAGGAAAACCATGTGAGAGGGGGGCCACTGATGCCTATCTTGGTCAGTCTGTCCAGTAGTATGGAATGGATTATTGAGCTGAATGCAGATGAAATGCCAATGAATCTGAATACGAAACTCTGTTTGGTGGTTTCAATTCCTTTGAGGAGTGTGTTCATTAGAGAGGTTAGGAGTGTCTCTACCCCATGGTATTGCCGGAATCCATGCTGTGGTGGATCTAGGGGAGCATTTATGTCAATGTGGTCTTGTGATTGCCTTTGCACTGCTTTTTTGACTATTTTTGCTAGTAGTAGTATGCTGGAGATGGGTGGATATGATGCTGGAGATCTGGGGTCAGATTTGTTGCTCTTTAAATGTGGCCTTATGGAGGAGATCTTTAGTTCTGGAGACATGAGTCCTTGCGTTAGGGATAGATTTATCATTTTGGACATCACCAGTGATAGTTCTTGTGAGCGTGTCTTTATCCAGGCTGTTGGACAGGGATCGAGAGGTGAGGTGGTAATGTTTAGAGATTTCATTAGGGTGGTGCAGTGCTCTTCAGTGATGGAGAAGAATGATGTCCATTTATTTGGGTAGTTTTGGTTCATCTTAGGCACTGGTGTTTGGAATGTTGGGTGGTTTGAGCTGGCAAGTGTGTTCTGTAGATGGGTTGTGAATGCCGTGGGAGAAAGCAAATCGGCTGTCTGGGGTTGTGGGATTCCATAAGATTCTTTACTATCACAAAAAGCTCTCTTGGGCTGTTTAAGGATTTCATAATGGTGTTTGTGTGATATTGTTTCTTTCTATTTTTGTATTAGTTCATTGTATTCTCTTTGTTTGGTCCTGTATTCCAGGAGGCGAGTTTGAATTTTTGATTTCTTCCATTATCTCTCCAGCTTTCTGAATACCAGCTTGGCTTTTCTTATATCTGTGGAGTACCATGGGGCTGTATTAGAACACTGTGGTGGTTTTGGTTTATTTGGTGCAGTAGCTATTGAGGATACAGTGTTATTCCAGCTTGTTATTAGGGTTGTAAGGTCTGTGGTGTTGGTGTCAAGGTTGGAGGGTATATGTTGTAGTAGACTGTCCTTATTGAATTCTTTAAAGTGGCACTGGTTGGTTGTGTGTGGTTGTCTAGGCAGCTGGGGTTCTAGTGGGAATTCAAGGTTGAGGATGTTCCTTCTGATGTGGGTCTGTGCCTCTATAATTTGAGTGAGGTCCATTGAGGTCATGGCATCCATGAAAGTGGAGGCTTGAGTGGGGGAAGCTGAGTTTAGGTTAAAGTCACCTAGGATTATTGTAGATTTTCCTTTGCTCGAGTGTTTACAAGCTTGTTCAATTATGGTTGAGAAATCTTCTGTGTCAGGGTTTGGGGACCTGTATATCAGGCATATTAATAATTGTTTGTTCTCTAGTGTTAGGATATTTAGTGTTGGGGTTGATAGGCTATCTGTGGCTTTGAAGTTTAGTTGTTTGTTTGTTAGGATGAGGATTCCACCTTCTTTGTGTTGTGTTCTGGAGCAGTAATGAAGGTCCATGTTTGATGGGGTGAGCTGGTTTATCAGTACAGTGTTCGTGTTACATGATTCAGTACAGTGTTCAGTCACATGATTCAGTTATGCACATTACTTTGGTCTCATGCTCTTGAAGGTAGTCTGAGATGGTGTGTATTTTGTTACAGATGGATCTGGCATTTATAAGGGCAAATTTAGCCACTTTTGCTTGTTGTGAAGATGTTGGGGATGCTGTGGATATTTCCTGGAAGTGTAGAGGTACAAGATGGTTAGGTCTCCATTGTGGGTGATGGTGGAATAGTGGTGTTGCCAGGGAATGTCTTGTTGTAGTCGGAATTGGAATTAAGTCTGCCCATGACTGCACTGCTCTGGATAGTCTTATCAAAGTTATTAGGAGGATTAAGGTCAGCATTGTTTTGATCCACATCATTTTGGTGCAGGGGTGGTGCGTGGGCGACAGATTCAATGAGTGTAGTGGGTTGGAGAGTCGTGGAGTTCGAGGGTGGTTGGTAGTGTTGTGTTGGCCTAGATTTAGTCTTACGTGATAGATAAAATAAACAAAAGCTATGTTTGAGTTGTGTTGGTGGTGTATCTATCATAGGTGATTTGTGCTGGGCGGGTAGGGTGCTGCTGGAATGTTTCCGTTTACTGATTAATGTGCAAATCAACTGAGGTTTGAATACAGGGTATGGTGAGTGATTGGCTGTTTAGTTATAGAACTTACAGCTAGGTGCTAGAGGTCAGCTGTACTTGAGTGGAGTTTCCTTCTTTAGGCTTTCACTGTGGGGTGATACTGATGTTGAGATACTTGAAATGTTATTTCCAGGACAATACCACTTGTTGATGTAGCGGCTTACTTGAAGTGTGTCGATCAGAGTGTGAGTTGCATTATTTTCGGTCCTCGCCCGCGGTCCTCGCCTAAGGACCATGCCAAAGGGCCCTCTGGTGAGGCCCTCAAATGCGGGCCCGCCAGGCATGGGTGTGCCCAATGGTGCTCCTTTTTTAAATGTGTCTGGAGGCCCCTGATTGGGCAGGAGCAGGCAAGCATGTCCCAGTGCTGGTCAGCTCTACCACAATCAGGGAAGCTGTTGGAGAGTGGATATAGCATTATTAGAAAAGGTACAGAGAAGAGACACCAAAATGGTAAAGAGGATAGAAGGCTACCCCTGTGAAGAGAGGCTATAAAGGTTAGGGTTCTTCAACCTGGAAATGAAACGGCTGAGGGGAGATATGATAGAGGTCTATAAATTAATGAATGTAATGGGTAAACATAGATCGATTGTTTACATCATCAGGATATAGAAAGACTAGGGGACATGCAATGAAGCTACAGAGTAACCTATTTAAGATTAATAAGAGAAAATATTTTTTCATTCAACGTGTAATAAAACTCTGGAATTTGTTTCCAGAGGATGTAGTAAAAGTTGTTAGTGTAGCTGAGTTTAAAAATTGTTTGGTCAAGTTCCTGGAGGAAAGGTCCATAAACCATTATTAAGAAGGGCCCCGGGAAATCACTGCTTGACCCAATACAAGCACTGTGGAACCTGTGTCTTTTGGGTTAAGCAGTGATATCCTGGGTCTCTTTTAATAATGGGTTATGGACCTTTCCTCCAGGTTCATTACTGTCATGGTATTGCAAAACTAACCTTTTCAGAGGCACTGCCCTAGTGAGAAGCCCTTATTTAAAATGGGTCTTCGGAGTTGTCCCCTATTATCGGTCAGACATAGGAGTTTAAATTTTCTACTGAGAATTTATCTCAATTTAAGAACTTAAAAGTTATGGGGGGCATTTTCAAAGCTATGTAGGCAGTTTGAAAATTTGAGATATTCAGTGGCACTGATGCAGAAAGCCAGCTAGTGTTGGGGTGTTTTGAGGGTGGATTGGAGGTGGGACCCATGGATTACTGGCTAACAACAATATTTGGCCGCTAGCTCGTTATCCCTAAGCAGTAAAAGTTAGGAATCTGAAAGGCTCGACTAACTTTTTCACTATTCATTTGATCTGGATCTTCAGTGCTGGTGGCCTTATTTGGCCCTGACACTGAATATTTGGGTTTAGAGTTCAGTGGCGACAGCTAGCTGTTTTATCAGTGCCATTGCCACTGCTGCTGACTATCTTCCCCATGCTCTTAAATTTAGACCCGCCATTCATTTACCTAGATTTAGGAGCCTAATCTAAGTGCCTAATGCTGAAAACAGGAGCTAAGCCTCTAACTTTTATTAACTGTTCTAAATCTACTCTATTGACGCCCACATTTGTGGCTTCTAAATGTAGGATTTTAGTGAAAATATGAAAATGTAGGTGCCCAGGGCTAGTAAATTTTCAGAAGGCCAATGTAGATGCCTAACTCTTAAAGCTAGGATCAAACTCCTTGGTAAGTTAACTCCAATATTGTTTATTCTGATAATCAGATTTCAGCTAAATTCAATCTATTTTTTTAACATCAGGATTTATATGGACTGGTCCATATTTATGGACTTGATTCATCAAAATTATTTTTGGTCTCTGAAAGTAGTGGAAAATATATATATATTATCAAATGAAAACAATCAAAAAGGCAAATATTGAGATATATTGTAAAAAAGGACATAGAGGAGAAGGGAGTCATCATAGATGTTTTTCTTCTGCTGCAATTATGCCTTTAAGAATTGATCTCCCCAGATCTATTTATTTATTAGCATTCTTATATACCACTCAATGGAGTGTGCATAAAAAATACAAAGGTAAAACCAAATGGTTGTCCTAAATGGCTCTCTGCATATCTATTCATATAGCAGCACAGATATTCAGCTCTAGCCACTATCCATTATGATGGCCTATATTCTCAAACTGTCGGTCTTCCTTATAAATAACCTCTCTTGATTGTAATACTTTATTAACAAAAGAATTTGCTGCAGACTTTATCTCCAGACCATCTCTTCTTTCTTTTTCCTGGGAGCCAGTATTACCTAATAAATATTTAAGCACTCTGAACCCCTCCCGGGGTTTATTAGCAGTTCCTTTAATAGAGTCAGTGAAAAAAATATTTCAGCAGACTGTATTCATTTTGGGAGAGGTGCTTAAGCCCATCATTAAATCTATAGCATTTTCAGAAGTACTATCTGTTTGAAGAAGGGGAGAAAAAAGGCTGTATCATATAGCCAGTTTTAATATGTATCTCAAACTTTGGTGCAAACAAGGTTTTAAATATGTAGGAAGCTGGGGCTATGGAACAGCATAAGGATATACTATAATATAGTAACATAACAACATAGGGGGTTATTCTGTGCCATGAATAGCGGGGATTGGGAGGTCCATCCATGCTATTCATGTCCTTCCCGCCAGCGTCTAACTTCCCCACCGGTTGTATGGGGAGTTTAGACGGGGACGGGGAAGGCATGGATCGGGGGCAGAAGCAGGGCAGGCAGTGGGCTGCCGTCGGCCCTGGACGTACAGGGCCAATTCCAAAAGAGGCAGCAGGGGATGGAGGAAGTTCCCCGTAGCCTGATGCTGGCCTTGGGAGGCCAGATCAGCGGTCAGGCTGCAGGGATAGCATTTTTCTTTGCAGTGCCGGGGATCGCAGCTTTACAATGGAGCCACAGTGCCATGGCAACGGGACACCATGGCACCGCGGCTCCATTTAAATGCCTTGACTGAGTTAGCCGGGTGCAGTTCTGTATGTGCAGGCCAGGCTGAATTGCAGTCCCAGCCTGCACGTACAGGCCTGTTTGCAAGTCTGATCCCATGGGGCTAGATGTGCCCTGCAGGATCAGAATCGCGAACCCCTCTATACGTCCGGCTCAGACCGACGTACAGAGGGGCTGTATGTCTCCAATGGAATGAGCCCCATAGTATATGAAGGCAAATAAAGACCAGTATGGTCCATCTAGTCTGCCCAGCAAGGCAGCAAGAGTAGGTGCACCTGCCGCTCCGTGCAGGTCATACCTCCCCATTCCTTTGTTTAGGGGTGTATCCTCTGCTCCATGTAGGTCACCCCTATTTGTTGAGATATAATGATGATCTACATCTTTCTGTAGCAGAAAGAAGTATCCTAAATGAGAAACTCAGACAATAATTTGCCAGGCATTTAAATTGGAGGACAGGGATGATGGTAAAAACTTGGAAATAACAAAATAAATCATCATAATAATTCACTTTTTAGTAAAACAGTAGAAGAAAAGACCATATATGAGGCTATACAGATTAGCAGCAGTCCAAAGAAAAATAGCTGGAACAGTATAAGCATAAATATTCAGTATAAGCAATATTCATTTAAACATTTTTCTATATCACTTTGTCCTTCCAGAGCAGTTTACATTATAACTTAAACATTATACATAGAACAGTTGAACAGTAATCAATATTATCCAACATTATACAAGGAACAATTGAACTTTAAGTAGGGGGCAAAGGTAGTGTGAGAAACTATGTACATGGTCATGAGGGTATGACAAAACTATTTACAATTTTTGCATCATATTTAGGGTTTATTAGTCCGTTGCTATGGGTCAATAATAAATCTCCAGATCTATAAGCCCCAGTGGTGGAAGCAGTCTTGCATATTGCTGCTATTACAGAGATGTGAGCCAATGAGTCTCATGAATGGGGTATAGTCGTACAAGACTATAATATGTTTATGAGGTATAGAGATGGTAAAAAAGGTATAGGATTAGCTTTTTATGTCCAAAATAATATGAAAGTAACTGAAATACAGGGGGATATGTGGAATAAAGTAGGCACGGTGGGTTGTCTTGGAAAGATGATATTGTACTTCTGTCTACAGCAGTGAACATACCTTTGACACAGGTGGATAAACTAGACAGAGATCTGGCTAAAAACATTGAAAAGGTGAGAATGAAGCAATATGTAATGTTGCTGGGAGATTTCATCCTGCTGGATGTGGATCAAATTATCCCATCTTCAGATCTGCTAAGAAGTAGAGAGGTCTTGGATGCCTTTCAAGGAGCTCTGCTCAGACAAACGGTGATGTATTGTAATCCACGAGGGAAGTATCTATTCTGGACCTAGTATTCACAAATGGGATACTGTGTCCAATATGGAGTGGAGGAGTAGCCTAGTGGTTGGGTCAAGGTACTTCAGGCCGGAAGTTCGGGGGTTCAAATCCCACTAGAGGACAGCAACCTTGGGCCGGAAGGACTGGGGTTTCTAGTCCCACAGGTGCTCCTTGTGGTCTTGGGCAAGCCGCTTAACCCTCCATAGCCCATGTTCCCTGTAAAATAGTTCTCTGTGTGCTGTGCTTTCCTGTCTAATCAATGTGTTTATACCTCAAAAACTTCCTGTCATGATTTGACAATTTCCAATCTGTAATCAAAAAAACCACTGCTGATTGGAAGTAGCAGTATACTAAATAAATAAATAAAATAAATAATATCTAGGTAGGTTCCCATATGAGTACCAGTGTTCATCAGAATGTGATTTGATATAAAAATTAATGGAGAGTTGAGATTCACCAAGCTCTAAGTCCTGAATTTCAAAAATGTTGACTTTGATAAAATGGGAGATCCTTAAGGAAGAACTTGCAAGGTTGGAGGAGATAAAGAACCTGGAGGAAGAGAGAGCTGTACACTGGTGTAGACTAAAATAGGTCTCAGAATCAGGATCTGTACCAGGATGGAAAAATGTTCAAAGCGGTTTACATTGTAACTTGAACTTGGTAATGAACATTAAACAGGGACATTGATAACTTGGATACTTCTGAGGCAATGGAGGGTTAAATGATTTGCCCAAAGCCAAAAGGAGTGCTAGTGGGAATTGAACCCTGCTTGCCCAGCAAGACCTCTAGCCATTTATTTTATCTTATATACGGTGCTATTCTGCATCAGTGTGGTTTACATTGAACAAACTGAAAGTACATTGAACAGGGCGTTATAACTTGGAGATAACTATTTTACAGGGAACATGGGCTATGGAGGGTTAAGTGGCTTGCCCAAGACCACAAGGAGCACCTGTGGGACTAGAAACCCCAGTCCTTCTGGCCCAAGGTTGCTGTCTTCTAGTGGGATTTGAACCCCTGACCTGAAGCACCTTGCCCCAACCACTAGGCCACTCCTCCACTCCACTTCTCCATTCCATAATGTTGCTGTGGAAGCTACTGTATTGATGATTCACTCCTATCACGCTAGAGACTGAACCTCTCATAGTGAGGCGCACCAGGAGGTGATACGATTTGATTTGCGTCATGTAGCACATTTTACCATAATCCTAGGGATTCTCTGGTTAGAACAGCATGAAGCATATATCCAGTAAAGAACACATCAAATCACCTTCTTGTCTACTGTATGTTTTGCTAAGATAACTCTGTGTCTTGAAATGAAAGACAGTGGCTCAGAGGATGCTGCCATAAAAATCGAGGTCTCTGCAGCAACCTAGGAGGAAACTGGGTACCTAACAAAGAAATGCTTGAAATACTAGGAAATGATTGATAAGGTGGCCATGGATATCTCACTCCTTTACAGACCCTATGATTGTCTAATAAACTTATTACCCAGGACAGAAGTCTCATTTGGTAGAATTTATTCCCTATCTGAGTCAGAACTTGGAAAAGAACTTAAGTTTTACCATACTGGGTCAGACCAATGGTTAATCAAGCCCAGTATTCTGTTTCCAACAGTAGCCAATCAAGGTCACAAGTTCCTGACAGAATTCCAAACTGTAGACAGACTCCATACTGTTTATCCGAGGGATAAGCAATGAATTTCCAAAAATCGACTTTAATAATGGTTTATTGACTTTTCCTCCAGGAAATCTAAACCATTTTTAAACCCAGTTAAACTATCAACCTTTACTACATCCTCTGGAAACAAATTTGAGAGTTTAATTATGCGTAGAGTGAATAATATTTTCTCTGATTAGTTTTAAATGTACTACTTTGCAGTTTCATTTTCTGTCCCTTAGTCTTTGTACTTTTTGAAGAAGAAAACAATCAATCTACATTTACCTGTTCCACTCCCAGTGGCATTCCGACCTCTTCCAGGCTGCTTTTAGATCCTAATGCTCACCACTTATGTATATCTTACTGTACTCTACTCCCCTGTTTTCTGATGTTCTTCGTCTTAATTAGATTGGAAGCTGTGAAGAGCAGGGACTGTGTCTTACATCTGTATGTACAGTGCTGCGTGCGCCTCGAAGTGCAATACAAATAATAAATAGTAGTAATAGTAGTAGTTTATAATGTGGCTGGCCACACGCCAAATTGTTGCAACCAAAAAACTTGACACAATGGCACACCTGACAAAATACTGGCGATTTATGAATTCATTGACTTTATTCTAGATATGTCTCATTACCAGAACTTTACAGATGGCTCCCATTTGCAGATTGTTTCAGCCCTTACAGATCTGTGACCATTAGTAAACCCATGCTGACATGCTGTTCTGCCTCACCCCCCCCCCCCAGCAAGATAGGCTCCAGCCATGAGCGTATCTCCTCTCTTCGCCACACGCCCCATCAGAAACATTGTATCATGTGAGAACACCAAAGCAGCACCTACTAACAATATAGGCACATAGCACTTGTTATACATGCCCCATCTCACCCTTATACACAACATAATATAAAAAGCATTATGGCCCCTCCCCCCATCCATGAGGTCCTGCTCTCCACTAGTTACTTATGCCACCCGTCTGCAGTAATTAGTACACACAACACCTAAGGATGTGCATATTTACTTGAAGAGAGTGTGACATTGTGAAATGGCTGCCATAATCATAGGTGGAGGATTTGAGAACTGACAGATGCGTTGAAGCCGTTCACCATGTGGCATCCCATAAAGACCATCAACAAGTATGTAGGTTAAAACATTGGACCATCCTGTGTAAGTTATCTACACGTGAATGATTGCTGAAGATCTCAAAAGAAAAGACATGTAAAATGCCAGTGTTGAAAGAGCTGCTCTTTCCATGAGGATAACATCCCTTTTCTGTATTGTAAAAGGGGACTTTTTGGTGGTGTTGGGTAAAGCTCTGCCTATTAGAGTTCATTGTTTCTTCTTCCAGCTTTCCATTCAGAGAGAGCTCTTTGAAGCCACTGACCTCATCAGGTGATTGTTCCCTCCCTACCCACCCCATCTCCCACCAACCCATGTCTGAATTCTTGCTTTATAGGACAATTCCCCAATTAGCTACACACATGGACATAGAACAGCAGCATTAGAGCACACATTAAAAAGGTCAACTGCTTTTTCTCTTAAAAGTGAGGAAAAGTTAGGGACTTGGGCAGGTGCCTCTTTTTTTACTTCAATGGGCACCAAAGCTCCTCCAACTGAATGATGGCTGGGGAGAATTGTACTGCCAAAGCTGTTGTCCCCATTACAGCTTCTGCCTCTGTCCAGGCAGACAGCCCAATGCCAGTCGAGGGACCAGTTCCATGTCAAAGAAGATTAAAACTGAAACCCTCATGAAACAAATGGAGCTCAGAAAAGAGGTGGTGAGGCTGAGAAGCATTTGAGACTGTGAGAAATACATTCATGAGATGCTTTTTGAGGTATCCAAGTTCTCTGACAGATGTGAAGATGGGAGGCTACAGAATGAAGAAAGTTGGACACAAGTCACCAGAGCTTGCAGAATCAACAATCCAATGCCTCCAGCCCTCAAATTGAAGAACCAATATGCAGTCCTGGCAGTGGAGGAAGTGAAAACATCACAGAAAAGAGAAGAACAAGAGTTCAAGCACCCCAAAGTTTCAGAATCAGTGACCATAAGAAGCGAAAGGTGGTTGGTGACTTTCTTCTGAGGGGTACTGAGGCATCCATCTGCCAACCAGACTTGATGTCCAGAGAGGTGTGCTGTCTGCCAGGTACCAAAATCTGAGATGTTACAGAGAGTTTGCCGAAACTCATCAAGCTTACTGACTATTATCCAATGTTGCTCATCCATGTGAGCACAAATGATACTGCTGGGTATCCCTCTGAACATATCAAAAGTGACTTCATGGCTCTGAGACACAGGGTGAAGCAGATAGGAGCACAGGTGGTGTTCTCTTCAATCCTCCCTGTTGAGGATTCGGTAAAGACCAAAAAGCTAGCATTCCTGGAGATGAATGCATGGCAGCATGGATGGTGTCACTGAGAGTGTTTTGGTTTTCTGGACCATGGGATGATGTTCCCAGGGCTTCAGAGTAGAGATGGCATCTTTCTGCCCAAGTAGTGTCTTTCGCAGCAGACTGGCTAACCTACAGAAGAGGACTTTAGATTTGTTGGGGATGGGTGAAGAAAACCCTCAGGTAATTGAAAGTCCCCAGGTAAGTGAAACATTAAATACTTCTGTAGAAATGGGGAAAAGGGAAAACATATGGAAAGCGGTGTGCATAAATGCCCATAGCATGAGAAAGAAGATCCCAAATGTTGAGGCTTTAATGGAAGAAGATGACTTGGTTTAATTGTGATCATGGAAACATGGTTCATGGACAATCATGACTGGGATCTAATTATACCAGGTTATACTTTATTCAGGAAGGCCAAGGTAGGAAGAAGGGGAGGAGGAGTGGCACTATATGTAAAAAATAATCTTACATCTATAGAATTACAGGGCTTAAAAGGTAGTGAGGAGGCACCATGGGTTAAACTAGAAAGAGGGAAAGAGAAATCCATTTGCATTGGAATGATATACAGATCTTTCTCACAGGGAAAAGAAGTGGACAGGGATTTCATTGAACACATCTGCAGTATTGCCATGAATGGAGAGGTGCTACTGACAGCTGATTTCAATATGCCGGATGTTGACCGGCACATCCCTGCTTCGGTGTTACCTAGAAGTAAGAAGATCCTAGATTTTCTACAGGGAGAACTAATCCAGCAACCTGTAACAGAACCCACACGTGAAAGGGCCATACTGGACTTGGTGCTTCCAACAGGGAAAGTGTTTCTGATGTCATAGTGGGAGATCATCTCACATCCAGTGATCACCAGATGGTGTGGTTCAGTATTAGGACTAGGGGTGCTCAAATCCATTGCAAATCAAGGGTCTTAGGCTTTAGGAAAACAAACTGCCATGATAGGACAATACCTCAAGGAGTCGTTAGCGGGATGGGAATAGCTGGGGGATGTAGAAAAGCAATGGGCAAAACTGAAAGGGGATATTTTAAGGGCAACAAACCTTTTTGTTAGAAAAGTAAATAAATGTAAAAGGAAAAGGAGGACGCTATAGTTCTCAAAAGAAGTAGTTGAAAAGGTGAAGAAAAAGAGGGTGGCCTTCACAAAATACAAGAGATCACTGGAACAATTTAGAGAAACTTGCAAAGTAGTTAGGAAAGAAAAGATACAAAAAGAAGAAGAAATAGCCAATGCAATAAGACAATTTTCAGATATGTTAGTGAGAGGAGGAAGGGCAAAAGTGGTATTGTCAGACTCAAAGGTGAAGTGGAGGAATATGTAGAAGCTAATGAAGAAAAAGCAGAATTGCTTAACAAATATTTCTGTTCTATGATCACAGATGAAGGGGCAGAAGCAGGACCTCAGAAAACACCTACAAATAGGAACAGAAGTGATGGGTATTGTGAACGATTTTCAGAAAACTATGTTTGTGAGGAACTAGCTAAACTAAAAGTAGACAAAGCAATTGGATAGGATACATCAAAAAATACTGAAGGAACTTGTGACATTTTAGTGGATCTACTGACTGACATTTCAATTCTTCTTTGGAGTCAGGAGTGGTCCCAGAGGACTGGAGAAAGGCACATGTGGTCCCTTTACACAAAAGCAGAAGTAAGGATGAGGTTGAAAACTACAAGTCTGTTAGTCTAACCTCTCTGCTGAGTAAATTATTGGAAATTCTGCTAAAAGAGAGAATAATGAGTTTTCTGGAGTCCAATGGATTGCAGGATCTGAGGTGGCATGGGTTTACCAGAGGCAGGTCTCGTCAGACAAATATGATTGAATTCTTTGACTGGGTGACCAGGGAGTTGGACTGAGGGAGAACCCTAGATGTGGTTTACTTAGATTTCAGTAAAGCCTATAGTGCCATTCCTTACAGATGACTTATAAACAAACTGAGCACCCTAGGGATGGACACTAATATGAATGACTGGATTAGAAATTGGTTGAGTGGGAGGTGACAAAGGGTGCAGGTAAATGGAGCTCACTCTGAGGAGAAGGATGTTACCAGTAGTGCGCTGCTGAGATCTGCCCTTGGTTCAATTCTTTTTAATATCTTTGTTAGTGATATTGCAGGAGTGTTAGGTAAGGTTTGCCTCTTTGCGGATGATACCAAAATCTGCAATAGAGGAGATATGCAGAAAGGAGTAGATAACATGAGGAGGGATCTTGCTAAGCTTGAAGTATGGTCAAGAATTTGGCAGCTGAGATTTAATGCAGCGTCATTAAAGTGGCTAAACAGGTAGAAAAGGCAACAGTGAAAGCTAGAAGGATGCTTGGGTGCATATGGAGAGGAATGGCCAGCCGAAAAAGGAGGCAATAGTGCCTCTATATAAGTCTCTGGTGCGACCTCATTTGGAGTATTGTGTGCAGTTCTAGAGACCGCACCTTCAGAAGGATATAAACAGGATGGAGCTGGTGCAGAGGGTGGCTACTAAAATGGTTAATGGTCTTTGTTATAAAGCATATGAGGACAGGCTTACATATCTTAATATGTATATGTTAGAGCAGTGGTTTTCAACCTTTTATCCCGTATGACCCCATTTTAGCAAATAAAAATTCATGTGACACCAGATGATGCTGAAAATAAATATCAGATTTCCAGCCTCCTTCCACTCATCTAGAGCAGGAAGGCAGCAGAAACAGTAATGGCAACAGCAGCAGCAGCAGTTAGAACAGGGTCCCTTATGTGTGTGTGCAATTGTGCTTACAGACCCCAGTATTCTGCATGGGTTTCTAGTCTAACAGGTTTCTTCAATAAGGGGTAAGGATCTATGAATTTTCACTGGTTCATAGGCCACAGGCTCACTAGTGACTGCCACTACTTGGCATAGGTCCCAGTGAAAGTCCAGAGAGGAGGGGAAATGGCCATGTTTATGTGACCTCATCCACTGATGATGTGACCCCAAGTTTTAGAGCAGACAGGATAGAGGAGATATGATAGAGATGTTTAAATATCTCTATGGCATAAATGCATAAGAGGAGAGCCTCTTTCAATTGAAAGCAAGTTCTGCTGCGAGGGGACATAAGATGAGTGTGAAAGGGGATAGACTCAGAAGTAATAGACAAAAATATTTCTTTTTAGAAAGAGTGGTAGATGCATGGAATAGTCTTCCAGTGGAGGTAGTAGAGATGAAGACAGTATGATGCCCATTCCATTCTGGGTGTCCCCTGCCTGTCCGGCCAGTCAGAATCGGGACATGCAATGGTAGAACCTGATTCTGATTCTGCAGTGGCTAAACATGCCCACAGGATCAGAATCACATCTACCAGCCTGGATGTGCAGGCTGTGCCCCGATTCTGGCCAACCAGATATCCAGCATCTCCCTGGCTAGCCCAGCCTGGCTCCTGCATGGAGCGGCGGTGGTATGGCATCCTCTTGCCTGCCACTGCGATGCCATGCAGGAGCCTCCATCCCTGGCAGTCCTCTAAAACATGCTTTCCCCACAGCCTGACTCCCGATCAGGCCTGCCGTAGCCAGAGTCAGGCTGCGAGGAACCCCCTGCACCCCGTCACCTGTTTGGTGGGCCCAGGCTCCAGCATCCCCCTACAGCCAGGGGAACTTATTCCACCTCTGAGGTGGAATAAATCCTCTGTTTCAAATGCCGACTCCAGACACAGAGGGTTGACCTCGGAATCGACCCTGTACTTCTGGGGTCAGGTAGTCGCCCACTCCCCACGCTCTCTCCTCCCTGAGAACACTCCCTCCTGCCCATAAACAGAGCTCCCCACACAAACAACCTATATGTTTGGGGGGGGGGGGGGCTCTGTCAGCAGGATAGCCATCCCGGCATTTAGCGGGTCTAAATGTGATTCAGAGTGATCCCTTATCTGAATTAAAAAAAAACAGGGGACCAACACAGAAGATCTCTAAAGGAAAAAAGGGGACTATAGTAATTAATATGGAAGGGGCAGACTAGACAGACCATATGGTCTTTTTCTGCCGTCATGTTTCTATGTTTCTAACTGGGATACCAATTTCTCATCTACCGAGATGGATGTGCTGGTGAATGAGATCCTGAAACACTAAAGGATCCTGTTTTGCTCCACAGGCCTGGTGACTCATGGCATACACAATACAGAAAATATGAGGGGGGGGGGATCTGCCACAAAGTGAATGACATTTTTCATGACACTGAAGAGGCCAAAGACCTCAAGAAAAAGTGAAGGAGGGAGTTCAGGCAAAATATGAAGGACAAAGCCAGTGGTACTATTACTTCTACTACTATTACTACTGCTACGACTGAACATTTGTATAGTGCTACAAGACATACGCAGTGCTGCACAGACATGTAAGAGACAGTCACTGTCTATCAGAGCTTACAATCTAGTCAAGACAGACAACACAGTAGGTGTAGACAGGGACACATCTATAGGGAATGGAAAGGAAACACAAAGGAGATCAGGTGAGTCAAGATCTTAAAGCAGCAGTGAAGAGGTGAATTTTCAGCCTGGATTTGAAAAGGGCCAGAGAAGGTGCCTGATGTACAGACTCAGGTAGTTTGTTCCAGGCATAAAGAGCAGCAAGGTGAAAGGAGTGAAGTCTGGAGTTTCTGGGGAGGGGTGTAGGGAGGTAGATCCTAACCTGGCCAGGTGAAGTCACTGACAAAGGCAGAGTGTATGCTCTAGAGACACTAGATAAGGACATTTTTTTTTTGGGGGGGGGGGGGGTAAGTGACTGGCACATATTACACCCTACAGAGACAACCAGTAAGTATTAATTACACACCTCTGCTCTCACGCTTCCCATATTTCACTCCCTATGTCTCTCTAAAATTAATCCTCCTTATCTAACTGTTCCACTGCTGTAAAGTCACTGTCACATGTCCATATGCTCAGAGTAGGTTCTAACCATGTGCGCAGGTGGAATATACTGTAATGATATAGCTAGAGCACCGTGCCTATCCCTTTCCTCTGGCCTGGTTTTAGAGTCCCTGCACTGCCCATCTAGAGATGTGGAGTGATATTCTTGTGAAGCGCCTGGAGAAGTTACATCTCTTTTCACATGCGAGGCTCATTCTTGCCCCTCTTACTAATGTTGCTTTACTCTGCTGCTTCAGGGGCTATTCCAGAAATGGATCAGACAGCATGATATATACAGGCCTCAGTTACGGGCGATGCTATATGCAAGATGTTTACCAATGCATTGCATACAACATGGCCCCAGCAAACCAATACTTATTTATTTTATTGATTTATTTAAACATATTTTTATTCCGCCTTTCTGCTATTCAAGCGGTTTACAGCGAACCAATAATTTTATAGGACCAAAAAGAACACTGTTGTACAAGGAAATGGAACAATATAACCCCAAAACACTATCGTAACATAACAGTGATTACATTTAACTTTGAGCTATGTATAGTATTGTTGTAGGTGACAGGTAGTTAGTATTCAGTAGTGGATCATTGTTACAGTATATATGTCTGGTGTATTGAATTGGAGGATTTTCACAGTTAAAGTTTATGATGGATGAGTCACTAGGTCTGGGGCTATGTTATATTCTTCCTTGAAGAGGTGTATTTTTAAATTCTTCCTAAATTCAGACAGGTCAGAGAGTCTTCTTAGGAGTATGTTTACTAAAGAGCAGTAGCGGCCTCCGTGCGATATCGGAGCCGTGGCCCATCAATGGGGCCGCAGCTCCGATATCGCACAGAAGCCGCTACCGCTGTTTAGTAAACATACCCCTTAGTGTTGCTGGTAAGTTATTCCATAGGGACGGGATGAATAATGTCAGTGTTGTATTGCAGGTGGACTGCTTGCTCTTTGTCCTCTGCTGCGGTATGGTGAGTAAGTTGAGGGTGGAGTTTCTTCATAGTCTTTCATTCTTTGGGTTTGAGGTAAGGATCTGGAGACATGTTGCAGATTCGTTGCGGAGGATTTGATAGTAGTAAGAACTTTGTATCTGTTTCTGTCTGTGATGGGAAGCTAATGAAATTGTATTAGTATGGGGGTGATGTGTGATCGGTGAGGGGCTCCAGATATTATTCGGGCTGCAATATTTTGAGCCATTTGGAGTGGCTTGAGAGTTTGTTTTGGTAGGCCCTGGAAGACAATATTACAATAATCTAGCACAGGTGCAATCATTGCCCAGCATTTTACTTGTAACTGAAGCATAGGATTGCCAATGGAGGCTGTGTGCATATCTGTAATGGATGCCAAAGTGAGTCTGAATGCATGCATGTGGCAGGATCCTGGGAATCGGGGAAGACAACGGTGATATGGCTTTGGATATTGCAGACCACTTGCATGTTGGGAGAAGGAAGGGCCTTTCTGTTGCGTTAGGTCCCCTCCCACACTTACAGCAGCTGGATGGCTATGTGTGTGCTGTCTATGACCCTCAGTATTGATAGAAAATTGACTATTTCATTAAAATGAGTCACAGTTTGCTGTCTGAGCTGCAGACGACATAGTCTGAGATGTGGGTGAGAAAGGCCCTCAGAAACTGTGTGATGCAGAGTGAGGATGTAGGATTACTGTGATCCATAGCTGAATGCTACCATTGGCAGCAAAGGCAAGGGATGTGGTAAAATTTACTTAGACCAGCACAGCCTGTCCCTTTTGTGTGATGGAGAAGAGGTGAGGGTCGAGCAGCTGGCAGAGATGGTGGATGACAGCTTTATGAAAGCAGAACCTGGTGAGGCTCTGCTCATCTGCAAGGAACAGAAATTGGGTTCTGAGCCTATATATCCTTTGAAAAAGCTGCCCCCTCCTGGACCACGTCTGTGCCATGTGTGCAACATGGCCTGCACAGTCCAGCTATTAAGGTCTGTCATGCTGACTCCTCTGTTCCACCACCACCAACATCCTGTGCAGCCCTTCACCAGACCCAAGTACTGTATATGCACAATGGCAGCCCGCAGACACTGACACACTCGCTGTGAGACAAAGAGGCAGTCAGAGAAAAACACATGCGCACACAAAATGGTACAGTCAATCGCTCACCAGTGACAGCCACAGACAGACGGACAAACATGATGGCAAGCTGGCAACCACTGGGAGTTTGAAAGGAGCCTGGCGGGGGAAAGCGGAGGGAAAGACACAGAGAGTTTAAATAAGGAGGTTACAAAGGCAATGAGGAAGGCTGGAAACAGAGCAAAGGCTCATCTATGTGGACATCTTGCAATCAAAATGCTCTCAGATCTCCTCCAGCAACCACCAATGGAAGTACCAGGCCCAAGACATGTGAGATTGGCATAGTGCATGATTTATAGCAGATGCAAATGTTGATGTTAAGATTTTCTATCGTGGCCTTCCAATATGACATATTTTGTGGAATACGTCATAGATAAGTATACCTCTGTACTATCCATGACATACTCCTACATGCGTCTTTTCTAAATAAGGATATATCGCACATTCCCATGTAGATCACAGTCGATCTAAAATTGCTGTTTCTACATGGATGCTTTTTCCACATGGAAATTATGCATACAGCATCTAAAATGATGGCCAACATCTCCCATTTCTTTCCACATATGCTGTAAAGGTTTCTGTAAAGAAGGAGTCAAGAAAACATGTTAAATATGTCAAGAATTTTATTAGTGGTTGTATCAAATATGAAGTAGCAGTATGAATGAGATGCTGTTTGCATTTATAGCCTTCTTAATCTAATAGCCTCGAGTTGTAACATGTTTACTGTCATTTGACGTTTCTTTAACATTTACTTAACATGTTTATTCAAATGAGGTAGCAGGGCATTTGTTTATCCTATATGAAATGTGATAGGACATTTCTAGGACAAAAAAACAAACTAATAATGTCAACAGAAAGGCCTCAGGAAGACTTCAGCTATGGCATCAGTTAAAAACCATAAACGGCAGTGCTCATATCTTCAAAACTAATTTTCATATTTTAGCTGATTGAAGAAATATGTAATAAATACGTACTGTAGTTATGTCCATAGCTTGCACTTTCCTGTGGGTTAGATTCTGTGGCAAGAGTTAGGAATTCTGCTGCAAGGATTTTTAAATTCTGCAGAACTTATGCGTATACATTTAAATGGTTGTATATTTGTATGATAAATACAGATTTTTTTTGTATCTTGATAATTGTATTTTGTTTTGGGAGTTTTCTGGGTGAGGAATCTCAGATATCAAGGTGGGGTGAGAATGGAAGAGGGGATCTCAAGGATGTGAAAAGGGCGGGAGAACTGGGGTTGGAAAGAGGAAAAGGAGAACAAGGTCAGGGTTAGGGAGGTGAGAAGAGAGGGAAGATTAGGGACTAGGGAGAAATGGAGGAGGGAAGATCATGGATAGAGAGGAGACGGAGGAAAGATTGGGATGAGAAGAGGATAAATGGGAGATTCTTGGATCTTGGGGGATTCAGAGAGAGGGCTTTGTACATAAAGGTTCTAGAAACTTGGATGGGGAACCCACGAAGGAGATTTTGGGGATATCTGGTGATTCCTTCCTTGACTCCACCCTACTTTCTGTCACTGCCCCATCTTGTTCAGTCCTCACCTACTCTGGTCCTCTTTCTGTCCCTTCCTGTCCTCAACATAGGTATCAGTAAACACTCTCTCTCTCTCACACACACACACACACACACGCACTTTTGCAGTCTCCCATAGTTCCTCTTTCACGCATCCTCATCCCCCAGCTCCTTCACATATCCTTTGAATCCTCCAACCCTCTTTCAAAGACCTCTAGCTACTCTTTTAGACATCCATCCCCCTCTTTCTCATAACCCACCCAGTTCCACTTTATCATAGGACATCCAGCTCTACTATCATTCATATTCCACGAGCCCTTAGCATTTCTTGCATACTATCTTTCCCCATTTCTTTGGTTTTCTGGTCCCACCTTCGGCACTGATCCAGGTTGGCAGAAGAGAAGGGAACAGCGGCAGCTCTTCAGGCTGCATCTATCTGCCTCCTGCTTGAGGCCTGACTGCTACTTTGAGCATGAACATGAGACCCCAGACATCAGACACCTGAACAATTCAAAGCAGCAGTCAGACACGGGGCATCGGACTGGGATGATACGCTTTAAATATTACTGGCACTTCTTTCCTGCCAACCAGAATCAGAATGGAGGAGAGACTGAGCTTACAGATGTGCGACAAGGCAACAGCTGCCTCGCTTGGTTTCCTTTTTCCCTTAATGATTTTGTAGCCACGGTCTAATTCTCTGGGAAAGGGCGTATTTTTTTTGCTCTTTCCATAGCCACAGATTCATAAGAGATTAATTCAGGAAAGACAGGATTACTACTACTACTACTACTACTACTGAACATTTGTATAATGGTACAAAGCGTACACAGCGCTGCACAGGCAAATGTAAAAGACAGTCCCTGCTCATCGGAGCTTACAGTCCTGTTGATATTCCTTGTAATCTCGGGCAAGCCATTTCACTCGTCATTATCTCAGGTACAAAGTTAGACTGCAAAGCCTCTGGGGACAGGGAAATACCTCCTATAGCTGAATGTAACTTGCCTTGAGCTACAAATGAAAAGCTGTGAGCTAAATCAAAATAAATAGATGCATTTCCTATATATCAATTTGTGCAAACACATATAAAAGCCAAATTTTGCACAGGATGCAGAAGGACGATATGAGATGTCAGGATCAAGATGTGCTCAGTTCCGTCTGCTGAAAATGCAGCCTTTTGTGAAAGAGCAGAAGGACGCAGAGGAGTTAATGTCCATTTGCCAGCAAGCATGTTCAGCAAGAAGAGCGATGGAGATGTGGAAAATAGGAGTCCAGAGCTCACACATTTGTTTTGCTGCAACCAGGAACATTGTGGGTGGGGGGATATGGCTTTGTTTGAAGGAAGGATTTGGGGAGATCAGGGATATGATGGCTGTTATGGGGGGGAGGTCAGAAGAGGGGGAGTATGGTGTTGTCATGGGAGGATCTGAAGGAGGAGGAAGAGAAGTATGCTAGATGTCAGGAGGGGTCTGGGGAGGGGGAGTTGCTTGGTTCAGGGAGGGTGTTCAGGGGTAGGGGTTTTCAGCTTTGGCACCTACCCATGTTTAGCGATCTTACAGGTCTAAACGGAGAGCTGGCAGTTCTGCATGCCTTACGACAGGTGCAAAAGCCAACAGAGATTTTTTTTTAAAAATCTAGATTGTAAAATCGAAATGATAAAACGTGAAGTACTCATCTATGTTTGTCACCTGCCCAAATGCCTGCCACTCACCCTTCCACACCTCCTTTAAATCTCTGCATCCCAAGAGGGTATAGACTGTACATTCAAACAGCAGCTTTCTAAAATTGCTATTTGCTACTACTACTAAGCATTTGTATAGTGTTACAAGGCGTGCATAGTGCTGTGCAGAGACACGTAAGAGACGGCCCCTGCTTATCAGTCAAGACCGACAACACAGCAACTGGGGACTGGTTGGAGAGCAGGAGACTAAGCAGTTCAGGATCCAAAAGCAGCCTCAACAAGGTGAGTTTTTAGGCTGGATTTGGAAAGAGCCAGAGATGGGGCCTGATCTAGACATGTAAATGTTGCTATTTACACATCTAGATTTTTCTAAAATGACCTTCATAGGGTATGATTCAATTTCACAAGGAATGCTGTATGCTTACTTCAGGGATCCAGTGTTTAATAGAATGTTAAATTGAACGGAGGTGTCTATGGCTGAGTTCAGCTAGCAGATGTTAGGGCACCGTATAAAGAGAGTTGGGAATTCAATTTTAGAAGGATGTGGTAGAGAGAAGAAGCCTTTTCTTTTTGTTCATGAGAAGGACAGAGGTGACAAAGAATTGTGAATTAATCATTGTTTCCTTCTATCCTTTGCCATGTCTGAAGAGTCAGGAGGATGTGATAAGAGGGTAGGAAAATTGCACTTGTGAGTGACAAAAGGGCTTCAGCAAAGCAGACCATCAATCGTGGTTGGGAGTAAGCCCTTAGCTAAGTCTCTAGAAAAAGGGAAAGAGACAGAGGGATTCAAAAGTACTTTGGGACGTGTAATGTAAATGGTAAAGTGCATGTCTACTTTGCTGGTTTTTAGTCATTTACATGCATGAATGACCTCATAAAAAACTGACCGGCATAAAAGTCCGTTTGCTCACATGATGGTGGGCGCTTTGATGGCAGGCATGCGGATGGGCAGAGTTTGGGTGGAGCATGGGCAGAGCATGCAGGTATGGGCAAAGATGATACCCATGGTACTTGACAGATCTCTAGGCATGAGCCTTTATACCAACCAGCTCCAGTGCAGAATAAATGCCTAGGCCTTAACTTAAGGCACAATCTTGCCACTTATGCTAGTATTTTACAAAAACAAATATATACCTACTTATTTTTATAAAATAGTGCCTTTGTAGGCATCTATATCGGTACCTACCCATGGCACCCTGTTTTAAAATCACCCTCCTCCAATCCAATGCGTGCTCCAAAGCAAATCAAGAATATGGAAATATTTCTTAACTCAGAGGAATGACCATTTGCCATTTGAATTGTTCAGCTTGATGAATCTTCCTACTGAATTACAACTGTCTATTTTTGACTTTTTTATTAGCAGTAAAACTACTTGTGATTTCGGAACCTCACTTCTGTTGTTCCATGTACTGATTTCATAGCGGACTCATGATAATTTGTCTGTACATGTGAACCAGGTAGTCACGCACATTTTAGAAATATGCATATTGCACATAATTATAAAACCTGACTAATTTGCAGAAGAGCAGAAGCTAGCAATGCTTGATCTATTGTCAATTGCATAGCCCTGCTGATATCACAAATGCTTTAACATTCAATAGCTTTTATTAATTCTCCTTGTGCCATTATCTACATGTGGGGATTCGCTTCCCAGTTACTGCAAATTTGAAGTTATTTATATATAGGAGCAATCTGATATCAGTATTCTCCTCTAGTGATGCCACAATCTTGTTTCTGGAACATCAGTCTTTAGGATGGTGCTGGAATAACTTGTTACTATGAAAGAATACAGAATAAGGTGACCAATTCTTATGCAACTAAATTTTCAAACATACACCAGTAACAGGAAAGAAAGAGCAGAAAAAATGAAATTATATTTGCGTGCAGGGCTGGCGCTACCATTAGGTAAACTAGGCAGTTGCCTAGAGTGCCAGCCCTCCAGGCACACCCATTGCCATCACTGTCATCCGTCTTCGAACTGCAGTGGTGGCAATGGCTGCAAATAGCCTCACGGTGCTTACCTTACAACTTCAGTGCCATGGGACTGTTTGCTTCCACCCCTTCGGACTGCCCAATGCTGACTTCCTGTTTGCAAACAGCTCAGTGGCACCGAAGATGTAAGGTAAGTGCCGTGGGGCTGTTTGCAACCATTGCCACTGCTGCAGGTCCTGGAGAGGGGTGGCAGTAGTGGCACAGGTGGGGTGTCAGGGATGAGATTCACCTAGGATGCCTCATCTCCTTGTGTTGGTCCTAGTTACAGGTTGTCTGATTAAGGTCTGTATTTATTCTAAATTGCCTGCATCTGACAGTGCTACTTTGGACTCAGTTGCAATCTAGACACTTTTCCATATCTATTGAGCTTTCTCTGATTCAAACCTTTATTTCAGCTATAGAATGTGCTTTGTTGTACATGAAGTTCTTCACATGTGCATCACTAGAGTATGAAGAACGTAGTGATGCCTTTCATTTTCTGCCAGAAACCCTGAGGGTATCAAAATATTTACTTTATAATCTTGGAAATAAAACAAAAGTATTCATTTTGTACTGCTGTCTGGAGCTTGTCTACTTCAGTACCTTTGCTCTTTTTTAAGGCAGGGCCATATCTGGAAGAATTATTTATGTTCTAAACCAGTTCCTCAAAATGCAGATCTGTGGTGGCCCTGTACTTCAAAGTAAGGAGATGCAAGTCCTTACAATTCATAGTAGTATGTATCACACAGAACTGTAGGGCCAGATCTGCTAAGCAGGATTTTCAAGAGCTTGTTAGCTAAAATGTAGTTACTCACCTGTAACAGGTGATCCCTGGGACAGCAGGAATTTCGTCTTCACATATAGGTGATATCATTACCGATGGAACCCATGTGGGAACACTCCCCATTGCCCAATAGGAAAGCCTTTGGGAGCATCCCACTGTGCTAGCACAATTGCCTTCCTGCCATCCCAACTCCCTCTCTTCAGTTAAGTTTGTAACTGAGAAAGGAGAGTAAATGAAAACCTACAACTCTAGAGGAAGAGGGCTAGTTGTGAAGAATAAATTCCTGATGTTCCCAGAGATCACCCGTTACAGGTGAGTACCTACATTATCTCCAGGAACAAGCAAGAATGTAGTCTTCACATGTGGGACTACTTAGCTCCAAGATGCCAGATGAAGTGACCTCAGAACTGGTGGAGGTTCACCTCGGAGTAGGCTCAAAGAGATCATGGATCCTACATAGAAACATGATGGCAGAAAAAGACCACATGACTTATCTAGTCTGCCCTTCCATATCAACCACTACAACGGTCCCCTTTTTCCCTTTAGAGATCCTCTATGTTTGTCCCATGCCTTTTTGAATTCAGACACTGTCCTCATCTCTACCACCTCCACTAAGAGACTATTCAATGGATCTACCACTCTTTCCGTAAAAAAATAAATCCGTATATTAATCCTGAGTTTTTCCCCTTTCACCATCGTCCTATGTTGCCTCGTAGCAGAGCTTGCTTTCAATCGTAAGAGGCTCTCCTCCTGTGCATTTATGCCATGGAGGTATTTAAACATCTCAATCATATCACCTCTATCCCGCCTTTCCTCTAAAGCATACATATTGAGATCCTTAAGTCTGTCCTCATATGCTTTATAATGAAGACCGTTAACCATTTTAGTAGCCATCCTCTGCACCGACTCCAAACTGCTTATATCCTTTTGAAGGTGCGGTCTCCAGAATTGCACACAATATTCCAAATGAGGTCGCACCAAAGACTTATATAAAGGCACTATCACCCCCTTTCTTCTGCTGACCATTCCTCTCCCTATGCACCCATGCATCCTTCTAGCTTTTGCTGTTGCCTTTTCTACCTGTTTTGCTACTTTAAGGTCATCAGACACAATCACGCCTAGGTCCCTCTCTTGTGAATAAAGGTACTTCACCCCCTTTACTATATTGCTCCCTTGGATTGCTGCAGCCCAAATGCATAAGCTTGCATTTTTTTAACATTAAATCTCAGCTGCCAAATTCTAGACCATTCTTCAATCCCTGCTCATGTTATCTATCCCTTCCTGGGTGTCTCTCTATTGCAGATTTTGGTATCATCCGCAAAGAGGCAAACCTTACCCAATAGCCCTTCCACAATATCACTAACATAGATGTTAAAAAGAATTGGACCATGGACAGATCCTGGATGCACAGCACTGCTAACGTCCTTCTCTTCAGAGTGAGCTCCATTTACCTGTAGTCTTTGTCACCTCCCACTTAATCAATTTCTAACCCAAGCAGTAACTTTAGGGTCCATCCCTATGGTCCTCAGTTTGTTTATAAGTCGCCTGTGTGGAATGGTTTCAAAGATTTTACTGAAATCTAAATACACCACATCTAGGGCTGTCCCTCAGTCCAACTCCCTGGTCACCCAGTCAAAGAAATTAATCAGATTTGTCTGACAAGACCTGCCTCTGGTGAATCCATGCTGCCTCAGATCCGGTAATGTGTTGGACTCCAGAAACCTCGCTATTTTCTCTTTCAGTAGCGCTTCCAATAATTTACTCACCACAAGGGAATAAACTAACCAGCCTGGAGTTTTCAACCACATTCTTTCTTCCACTTTTGTCTAAAGGGATCACATGCTCCCCTCTCCAGTCCTTTGGCACCACTCCCGACTCCAACGAGGCATTGAAACGATCAGTCAGTAGAGCTGCTAGAACGTTCCCAGGTTCCCTCAGTATTCTCGGGTGTACCCTATCCGGTCCCATTGCTTTGTCTACTTTAAGTTTAGCTAGTTTCTCATGAACGCAGTCTTCTGAAAATTGTTCAAGATGCCCCTCGCTTCTGTTCCTGTTTGTGGGTGTTTTCAGAGGTCCTGCTCCTGGTTCTTCATCTGTGAACACAGAACAGAAATATTTGTTAAGCAATTCTGCTTTATCCTCATCAGCTTCTACATATTCTTCCCCTTTACCCTTTAGTCTGACAATACCAATTTTGCCCTTCCTCTTCTCACTAACATATCTGAAAAATGTTTTATTCCTCCTTTTTATTGCATTGGCTAGTTCCTCCTCTTTTTGAATCTTTGCTTTCCTGACTACTTTGCTAGTTTCTCTAAGTTTTTACAAATATAGATGCTTGTCTTCCTCTCTCTGTGATCTCTTGTATTTCATGAAGGCCTCCCTCTTTTTATTCATCTTTTTAGCTACTTCTTTTGAAAACCATAGCAGTCTCCTTTTCCTTCTACCTTTATTTACCATTTTAACAGAAAGTTTGGTTGCCCTTAAAATATCCCTTCAGTTTTGCCCACTGTTTTTCTACATCCCCCAGCTGTTCCCATCCCGCTAATGACTCCCTGAGGTGTTGGCCCATCTTGGGAAAATTCATTTTCCTAAAGTCTAAGACCCTCGCTTCTGAATGGATTTTAGCAGCCCTAATTCTAGTACTGAACCATACCATCTGGTGATTACTGGATGCAAAATGATCTCTCTCTATAACAGCAGAAATACTTTCACCATTGGTAAGCAGCAAGCCCAGTATGGCCTCTTCACGTGTGAGTTCTGTTACTAGTTGCCTGAATAGTTCTCCCTGTAGAGCATCCAGGATCTCCTTACTTCTAGATGATACTGCAGCAGGGATGTGCCAGTCAACCTACCTCCGTACAGAAGAATCCTATCCCAAATTCCGTTCCCTTCTCAAAACTCATCTTTTTTCACTAGCTTTCCCCCCCTGAAGACTTCTTACTGTTTTCTGTCTGTATTTCTTCTGCCTTTACTTTCCTCTTTGCTATCAATTATTGTAATTTCTTTTCTTTTTAACCATTGATTTTATTTGTAAACCGCCTCGATGTTATGGGAGGCGGTATAGTAAATGTGAAATAAACAATAAACAATAAACATCTGGTATATTGAAATCCCCTATCAGTAGCGCTTCCCCTTTCCTGGCAATGCTGCGTATGTCTTCAATTAACTCCATCCACTTCTTTTCCCCATGAGGAAGGTCTGTGTATCACGCCAAAGCAGATAGATTTCTCTTTCCCTCTTTCTAGTTTAGCCCACAGCGCCTACTCCCTCCCTTTTATGCCCTGTATTTCCGTAGCTTTAATATTATTTTTCACATATAGTGTCACTCCTCCTCCCCTTTTTCGTACCCTTTCCTTTCTGAATAAAGTATAGCCTGGTATAATTACATCCCAGTCATAGTTGTCTGTGAACTATGTCTCTGTTACTGCCACTAAATCCAAGTCAGCATCTCCCATTAAAGCCTCAACATCTAGGATCTTATTTCTCATGCTATGGGTATTTATACACACTGCTTTCCATATGTTGCCCCTTTTACTCATTTCCATAAAGGTATTTTATGTTTAATTTACCTGGGGACTTTCTTCACCCATCACCAATGAATCTAGTTTAAAGCCCTCTTCAGTAGGTTAGCTGGTCTGCTACTGAAGTCACATCAACCCTTCTTGAACAGATGGATGCCATCTCTGCACTACAACCCTTGGAACAGCATCCCATGGTCCAGGAAAACAAAACACTCTCAGTGACACCATCCACACAGCCATGCATTCATCTTCAGGATGTGGGCTTCTCTTCCTTGGCCTTTACCCTCAACAGGGAGGATTGAAGAGAACACCATGGATTTCTTGTATCATCAAAGTCTGTGACGGAGGGTAGGAGTTGCATCTAAGTCTGAAAGAGGTGCTGGAGTACAGCTTGACCAAATATGGCATCCTGTAGACGTCCTTGTTCAGACAATAATGGGCAGTGAAGGTATGGATGGAAAACCAAGCTGCTGCCTTGAAACTTTCATCAATTTTGTGAAAGTTTGCCATCAAGATGGCCATGGCGCGAACATTGTGAGCAGTGACATGCCCTTCCAGAGAGAGTCCTGCTTTGTTATATGCAAATTAAATGCAGTCCACTATCCATCTGGAGAATATATGCTAAGATAAAGTAAGTCCCAGGTGACTAGGGTCAAATGAAATGAACAACAGCAACGTTTTATGATGGCCTTGAGTCCTTGGGAGATAAAAATGTATGCTTGCTGTCAAGAATGTGCAGTGTTGTTTCCACTCAAGATGCATGCGGTCAAGGAAAGAAGACTGTGAGATAAATCGACTGGTTTAAATGCTAAGGAGACACCACTTTTGGCATAAAGTGTGGGTGAGTTCTTGTCATGGTGAAACCGGATATGGAGGGGGGCTGCCACCAGAACCTGAAGCTTACTAATACATCTAGCTGAAGTGAGGGCAATGAGGAAGATTACCTTCCAAGACAGGAACTTCAAGGAAGTTGTGGCCAGTGACAAATGGTTGAAAGGGCAACTTGAGAATTTGCGCTAGAACATTGAGGTCCCTGGGCAGGTTGGACAGCAGGAGACCTTTCATGAAATGCACTACTAGCGGATGTGAAGAGACAGGCTGTACATCTAGTAGGTGGTGAGAGGCCACAATGGCACTGAGATGGACTCTCACTGAGTTGGTCTATAGACCGGTCGAGGACAGGTAGAGGAGATACTGAAGGAGTGACTCCACTGGAGCAGAGAAAGGATTGAGATCTTTCTGGGAACACCAGATGAAGTATATACACCACTTGAAAGCATATGAAAGTCTGGTGGAGATCTTTCTAGAAGCCAATAGGATCTCCTTAGTGTCTTGTGGAAGGTCAATGTCCTGCAATGCCATGCTCTCAGCAGCCAAGCTGTGAGGTGGAGAGACTGCGGATTGGGATGGAGTTGTGAGCCATTATCCTGGGAGAGGAGATCAGGTGCAGATCCCAATTGCAGAGGCTGTCTGAGTCAGATGTAGTAGCAGCAGAAACCACAGTTGCCGCAGCCAGTGAGGGTCTATAAGAATCATGGAGACCTTATCCAACTGAAGCTTGAAAAGCATCTTGGGAATGAGGGGTATGGGAGGGAAAGCATAAAACAGACCCTGTCCCCAGTGTAGGTGAAAGGCATCCACCTGTTAGTTGCTGGATGTCAGAGTCCTTGGGCAGAATCTAGGAAACTTGGTATTCTGTGGAGAAACAAACAGATCTATGTATGGAGTTCCCCAGATCTGGAAGATGTAGGATGCTGTGTCCAGATGGAGAGGCCATTTGTGGGGAAGAAAAATGTGACTCAGCTTATCTGCCAAGACATTGAGCTCCTCTGGGATGTACACAGCTCAGAGGTGTATTTGATGAGAAATGGCAAAGGACCACAGGTGAAGAGTGTCCTGGCATAGGGGCCATGTGCTTGTTCCTCCCTGTTTGTTCGCATAGAACATGGTGACCTGATTGTCCATCCTGACTAGGACCTGTTGTACCCTGAGATGGTGTTGGGCATTCTAGATAGCACAAAGTTCCAGAAGATTAATTTGGAATTGTGACTCTTGCGTTGTCCACAGCCCCTGTGTAGACAGGTTGCCCAGGTTTACTACCCAGGGTGCATTGAAGTAGAGGCATCTGAAAAGGTCATCCTACAAGCATATTTTCTGGAGAACACCACCACTGAAGGGATATGGTTAGAGGTGCAGTGACTTGGATCCTGTCTCAGAGATGGTCCGAGGCCTGTGTCCATTGGGAGACAAGAGTCCATTTGGCTGTGCACATATGTAATTGGGCATAGGGAACAACATGTACTGTAGAGGCCATGTGCCTGAGGATATGCAGCATTTTGCAGGCAGTCAGATGATCCCATTGGAGCAACTGGGATGCTAGTTTGATTAGACAGGTACAGCGGAGCTGTGGCAGAAATGTCCTGGACCACTGGATGTCCAGCAGGGCTCCAATGAACTATAGCTTTTGAGTTGGAGTGAACTGGGATTTTGGGAAGTTATGACAAATCTCAAGTGTTGTAGTACCGTGATTGGATGATGCAAGGAAAGCTGCACCTCTTGTGAGGTATCTGCTTTTATGAGCCAGTCGTCTAAGTAAGGGAAGACAAATATCCCCAGAGACTGTAGTTATGCGGCTATGACCACTCTGTACGTTGTGAAGACTCTTGGAGCACAGTGACTCCAAAGGGAAGTACTCTGTGTTGATAAAGTGTTCCCTGAAAGGTGAAGCATAGATATTTCCTGTGTCCTGGATGGATGAGGATATATATGTATGCTTCTTTTAGATCTAGAGAACAGAGCCAGTCCTGACTCTGGAGGTAGGGAAGAAGAGTCTCTAACTTTTCTCAGACTAGAAACTTGATGAAGCTTCTGAGGTCCAGAATGGGCCTGCATCCTCTGGTTTTCTTTGGGATGAGAAAGTATGGAGAGTAGAAACCCATTCCCTGTTGGGATGGCAGGACTTTCTCTATGGAACACTGAGTCATAACACAAAACAACTCGTCCTGTAGGAGGGTTGTGTTTGAAATTCCCCTGTGAAAGTGGAAGGGGGGCAAAGTTTGCAGATGAAGTCTGAATCCATCCTATGTTTAGTGTCCACAGTTCTGTAGTGATGAGGTGCCATCTGTGACACAGTCTGCCTTCTATGTGGAGAGGGTGGGGGTCCTCTGGAGGCAGGGTGGCAATATTCTCTGGAAAAATCAAAAGCCAAAGTGTAGACTGTGGCTATGCAGCTGGTTGAGGTTTAGCCCCTGTGGCTTCTTCTGCTGCTTAGGAGTTTGTTTCCTCTTCTGTGGTGCTTGAGCCTGGAACTGAGAGGCAAGAGGATAAGAAGAGTAGAATTTATTCTTATTATTATAGAAAGACTTCCTTGCAGTTGTCTTTTTTCTAACAGGATCAGCTGTTACTCTAGACAGCCTCTTTAGAGCAGTGTTTTCTGTCTCTAATGGAGGGGCCTTATCTTGCCAGTCTTTGCTAAAAAAGGTTTTCACTTGTTCAAGATCTGAGGCTTGAAATCATGCAATTCTGTGGGCACCAATGCATATTGCTGAAGCCCTCCTTGTGCATTCTAAAGCATCAAAGGTGTCCCTATTGACAAACTTTGATACATTCTGGCTATGCTTGACTAGGATGAGATAGTCTGCTCTCTTCTCATCTGGGAGAAGAGGAGCAAAGGCCTCAAGATCTCTGTATACCTCTTTGAGGAATATTCCCATGTAGAGGATATAGGAGTTAATCCTAGCAGAGACCATGGATGCCTGGAAGCATCAATGCCCATAGGCATTGAGGGTTCTTGATTCTCTACCTGGAGGGTTAGAGGAATGGGTTTTCAAGCTTTTGATTCTGCACATCGGCAATTTGACCACCATGGAATGGTGGGGGAGCTGCAGTTTTTGGAAGCCTGGGCATTCTGGTACCCAATACATGGTTTTGAGGCATCGACTGTGAGGGGAGTCCATGAGAGGAGTCTCCCACATACGGAGCATAAGATCATGAAGGTTGTGGTGCACAAGCAGAGCGGCTGCCTCTTTGGGTACTATTGGGTACTGGAGGATCTCCAACTCCTCCATCCTTGGTTCTTTATCCGATGTTACCATGATGGAGAGACCCTTTGCTAGGACTTAAATTAATTCCTGGAAGGACATGTCTTCTGGAGGTGACATGCATAGCTGTTGTGGTGGGGAAGCACCAAAGGAAGGTCCCGGGGGCCTCAGGAATTGAATGACTCCGCATTCTAAATGCTGGAATAGGCATCAGAGGACTTGAAGTATCAACAAGTATGATGTTCGCTGAACATAAGAACATAAGAAATGCCATACTGGGTCAGACCGAGGTCCATCAAGCCCAGTATCCTGTTTCCAACAGTGGCCAATCTAGGTCATACATACCTAGCAGTTTCCCCAAAAGACACAGGTTCTGCAGTGCTTGTACTAGGCCAAGCATTGATATCCTGGGTCCCTTTTTAATAGTGGATTATGGACCTTTCCTCCAGGAACTTGTCCAAACCTTTTTTAAAACCCAGCTATACTAACAGCCCTTACTACATCCTCCGGTAACAGATTCCAGAGTTTGATTACACGTTGAGTGAAGAAATATTTTCTCCTATTTGTCTTAAATAGTTTACCCTGTAGCTTCATTACATGTCCCCTAGTCCTTCTATATTCTGATAGCGTAAACAATTGATCCACGTTTATCCGTTCCACTCCATTCATTAATTTATACACCTCTATCATATCTCCCCTCAGCCGTCTCTTTTCTAGGTTAAAGAGCCCTAACCTTTTTAGCCTCTCTTCATAGGAGTAGCCTTCCATCCCCTTCACCAATTTGGTGGCTCTTCTCTGTACTTTTTCTAATAACTCTATGTCCTTTTTAAGATACGGTGACCAGAATTGCACACAATATTCAAGGTGCGGTCGTACCATGGAGCGATACAGAGGCATTATAATATCCTTTGTTTTATTCTCCATCCCTTTCCTTATGATACCTAGCATCCTATTTGCTTTCTTGGCCGCCGCTGCACACTGGGCGGAGGGTTTTAACATGTTATCCACGATGACTCCTAAATCTTTTTCCTGGGTGGTGGTTTCTAATGTGGAGCCTTGCATCGTGTAACTATAGTGTGGGTTGTTCTTTCCTAGGTGCATAACTTTGCACTTGTCCACATTAAATTTCATCTGCCATTTGGATGCCCAGTCTTCCAATTTATCCAGATCCTCCTGCAGTTTTCCACAATCCTCTTGGGTTTTAACAACTTTAAACAGTTTTGTGTCATCTGCAAATTTGATAACCTCACTAGTTATTCCCTTTTCCAGGTCATTTATGAATATGTCAAAAAGTAGCGGACCCAGTACAGATCCCTGGGGTACTCCACTATTCACCTTTTTCCATTGGGAAGCTTGATGTTTGTACAAGTGCTCCAAGGTATTGGCCTTGGTGAGCCATTTGGGTTGGAAACCGATATCAGTGATGGTTTCCAGAAAGGGCATGGTGGCATCGATGTCGATGCTTTGTGAATTAGACCTGATGTTGTGCTGGCAACTGGTGTTGATGCCAGTACCAGTATCGACAGGCCAGTGCATGGAGCCAAGGGCTTGATAGGTACCGAGGCTGCCAGGAGAGCTACTAAGCTCCGCTCAATGGCGAATATATGCCGGTCCATCGAGGTTGCTGATGCTTGGGTATCAGTTGTGGGTACTTGCGCTACTGTCCCAGAGCATGGCACCAGTAGCTCTCCAGATGTCAAGGCCTCAGGAGCATCCTGGAGCCCCTCGGTAGCTTTGGAGGACTAGGCCTCCTGCCAGGGCTGTTTGGCAGGCTGATCCACCTCTGATTTATTTATTTATTTATTTAACATTTCTTATATACCACGCTATTTGTCATCAGCGTGGTTTACATCAAAACAATAGAACACTTGACCAGATACATTGGCCGTCGTTTACATAAAACGGGGAGTTAACATGGAGGAGAACTTGGGGAACTATTTACATTCAAGTTTATAGCAAACTTAGGAAACTATGTACAAATCGGTTGTACATAGTTGATGAAATGACCGAGGGATCTCAATGCTTTGAGCGAGATCTACCCCTGAAGGTTTTATCTTGCTTCGATGCAGACCTGTGTTTAGACTTTTGTGGATACCTGGGATTCATGAGAAGAGGATGAAGCCCTCAAAGAAGTGAATGCCAATCATACCGCATCCAAGTTGAAGAGTGTCCCAAATTTAGAGGCACAGTTCTGTAGGCCTCTCCAAGTCATTTGTTGACAAAGGGGACAATCCTTTAGTTGTTGATCTGGGCCGAGGCGTTTTAAATACCAGTCATGTGTATCAGTCGCTGAGATGATGCTGGCACACTTAGAACATTTTTTGAAACCACTAGCTGGGTTCTCCATGCCTTTGACGGATGGGAAGGCTTTGGTAGGCTTAAGACCTAAAAGGACATTGAGATACCTGTTTTTTTTTGTTGTTGTTGTTGTTTTTTTTTTTTTGAGAAACTAAAAATAAAGAGAAGAAAAGAAAAGAATGAGGGAACCAGTGATGTCCTTGACGCTGCCGGCATCGATGGGAAGGCAGAGGCGCTATCCACAAAAAGACAGTTTTTCTGTGGTGACAGGATTTGCTTCCTGCTGGCTCTGTGGAAAATGAAGAACTGAAGAGAGGGAGTTGGGAAGGTGGGAAGATTTATTTATTTTATTTTTTTATTATTTTTATATACCGCGCTCTTTAAAATCAGCGCGGTTCACAGATAACAGTTTGTGCAGAACAGGTACACCATTAAGCACTTACATTGAACTGGGGATCGAACTTGGGTTTCAACTAGGGTAACTATATACAACTATCTACAGTTATCTACAGTATGCATATGAGTTGTCTGTCATTCACAAGTTCTTGGTAGCGTGTGAGATGGATGAGGTTGAAAGATTACTGAGTTGAGAGTAGTGCAAGAGAAAGAGGTGATGCTTTAGTGCCTTTCTGAATTGTATAAGGTCTGTTATGATCCTAATGGAGGTTGGGAGTGCATTCCAACATATGGGGGCATAGAATTTGAAGGCCCGTTTTTTTGTTGCCTGGGTGCATTTTGTTATCTCTATTGGGATTTTTAAAGTATTGGCGGCGAAAGACCTTCTCACTCTGTTGGCTGGGGTGGGTTGGAGGAGGTCTGTTAAAGATGTGGAAGATATATTATTGATAGCCTTGTAGGTCATAAGGACTATATTATAGGTGAGCCGGCAGTAGATTGGTAGCCAATGTAAGTCCTTAAGGATTGGGGTGATGTGGTCCCCTCTAGCAGCACCATGCAGGATGCGTGCAGCTGTGTTCATTGCCAGCTGAAGAGGGTTTAGAGTGTTTTTAGATAGGCCATACAGGATTACATTGGCGTAGTCGAAATGGGGGGGGGGGTTACAAGGGCCTGAAAAACTGATCTGAAGTCGTCTGGTTGCAGCAGGGGATGGAGATGTCGTAGGGTTTTTATTCTGTGGTAGATTTGTTTGATGGTGTTGCTGATGTGGGATTTGAAGTCGAGTTGTTGGTCTAATGTTACACCCAGGTAGCGGATGCATGGTCTACTAGGGAGCTCAGCGTCTCTTGTCTTTAAGGTCGGTGGTGGTGAGAAGGATCGGTTTCTAGTAACAAACAGGACATCAGTCTTGCTGAAGTTAATCTTGAGGCTCTGTGCGTGGAGCCAGTCGGTTATTGCATTGAAGCATTTCACCAGTGGGGAAAAATCCAGATTCTCGATCGAGAATGGGGTGAAGAGTAGAACATCGTAGATAAGGCATGATATGTTGAATGAACGGATTATTTCACATATGGGTTGCATGTAAATGTTGAATAGGAGAGCGGAGAGCGAGGAGCCCTGGGGAACACCGTGTTCTTGTTGGAAAGGCTCGGAAATTGTGGAGCCTGTTCGCACCTGCTGCCATCTGTCCATGAGATAGGATTTGCACCAACTCCAGGCTGTTCCATTAATTCCCTTATCTTGGAGCCATATTAGGAGTTGTTCATGGTTTACAGAGTCAAATGCGGCAGCAATGTCTAGGAAGATTAAAGCAAACCCTTGTTTGATGTTATCGATCCCCATGATTAGCGTGTTGGTGAGTGTGGTAAGGAGGGTTTCAGCTCTGTGTGATTCCCTGAAGCCATGTTGGCATGGGTCAAGGGGTGCTGAAGAGTCGATGTGATCCTGTATTTGCCACTGTACGACCTTCTCGATTATTTTTGTGAGCAGCGGGATACTTGATATTGGCCGGCATGATTCCACCTTTTGGGAGTTTAGTTTGGTGTTCTTCAGGAGGGCTGGATAGATGTCTGCTTGAGGCATAGCAGGAATTTACCTGTAGAGAAAGATAAGTCAATGATCTTTGCTATTATCGGACTGATTTCCTTACGTAGTGACCTTATCCAGAATGCTGGTCAAGGGTCGTTGGGTGCAGTGGTGGCGTTGATGTCAGCTATGATGTCCTCAATACATGTATCCGATGGTGTTGTTAGAGAGGCGAGTGGCTTAGGTGGGTTCTTGTTGGGGCTGGCTAGCGTAGCTTTGCCAACATTCTTGGTTTTGGCCATCAGGTAGTCTGCATAGACCTGGGGATGGATCATAGCTGGTTGAGAAGATAAGGGTTCCTTTGTTAGTGTCTTTACTAGATTGAACAGATCATGGGGCTTATTCAGGGAATGGTTTAAGAGTTCGGAGTGATAGTTGTGCAGTTGCAGTGGGATGCTCCCAAAGGCTTTCCTATTGGACGCTGGGGAGCATTCCTGCGCAGGCTCCGTCAGTACCAATGCCACCCATATTTATTTATTTAAATTTGTTTATATACCACTTTTCTACTATCCAAGGTAGTTTACATAGGACTTAACAGATTAACAGTGCCCGAGCAATTGTTTTACAGAGAACAGGGACATTCCAATAATGCAAACTAGTACCAAAGGTTCCACAACGATGAACAGTAAACAAGGTAACTATGTACAGGTCTGTGAAGACTTCATTCCTGCTTGTTCTTGCAGATATAAAGTATACCATCTAAAACCCTAATGACAATTTTGTAAGACTAAAATGAAAGATAAGCATCCAAAAATCAAAATAATCCTATAGTTTTTTTTGTTTGTTGAATAAAAAACTAAGAAAGGAGCCAAAACTAAGAAAGCAGCTTAAAAATTGGTCACCTACATATGTTAATGGCCATCTTTAATGCAGGTGCTATCTCCTGTGAAACACTGTATTAAGGATATAACTTTATAAGAGGCTGCATAATGCTGTGCACCCTCAATCTGCTCAAGTTGTGTATTTTCAGTGACTTACGTACGTGGATGAGCTTTTATTTGCATATATTAGCTAGTAGCTGTTTTGTAAGCATGAGTGCTTGGCCGATGGTGAGTACTTTCAATGTGAGTGTGCACAGGAATGAAGCATGGGCGACGTGCTCATTTAGTGCATAAGCTGTAAAATACTATAACTTATGTGATTTCTTCAGGAATCTAGGTGCAGACTTGTGCCTAAAGTTCACGTACATTTCTGGATATTTATGCTCCTATTTTATAAAGGAAAGCAGATCTATAAATCACCTAAATGGCTTTGAAAATGACCCCATGAGTATCTGGGAGTGTGATTATACTCGTAGAAAATGGTATTTTATAAATGACACATAGGCACCTATTGTATGTACTTTCATAAAATAGGCTTCCAGGATCAGCCCCCGGTAGTGCACAAATTCTTATCCACAAATTTACATCTACTTTGAAGAAGGTGCAAATAAATGTGTTTGTATGTACTCTATATATGTAGTTGTAGATTTTATAAAATGCACATGTACATTGCAGCTCTGTCCCTGTTTGCCCAAACTATGCCCATAAGAATGCTTATCCGCTGTGCTCATATAAGCATGGGCCATCTTATTTATACACATGCATTTGCCCATACAAATTTAGAAATTCCTTTTTCTGTGTGCAAAACAGACCTTAGAAGCAGAAAATGCTTTATAAATCTACCCTCTAAATGCAAGACCAGTGCAAGGATACTAGGCAGTCTAGTTGAGCCTACAGTCTTGTTCTCCCCCCCACTCCCATGTTTAACGTTGAGGCTCTGGGACTCCCCTGAGATTTGATATTAAACTGAACTATCATGATCACCAGGACACCACCCCTTCCAAAACAATCTTAGCAAAAAGTGCATAATTGCGTATCATACTTTTAAGTATTAAACTTTGTTTCATATCACCTAAAAACACACCTTTCCATAGACTACTTTGAGATGGACAGTGGTGGATAACCACCCCCACCCCACCATATACAGCATCCCTCTACTCGTCCATATACCCACTCCCCCCCCCCAGCTGCTTGTTATTTATTTATCATGTTATAATGTAATAGTTTGAGATACAATTCTTTTTTGTTCAATGTTCTATGTAAATCGATTTTCAGTTTCAATGTTCTTTGTAAACCACGTTGACTGTATGATAAAGCAGTATATAAAATGGTTAATTAAATAAATAAATATCAGTCTATCTATTTATGAAGGAAGTTTCCAAAAGTCAATTACTGAGAAAAATGGCTATTTATCTGGGCAAAGGGGTTAACTAAAAATTGTTCACTCTTCCTGCAGCTAAAAGTATGCACTGATTGCTCTTTGAATTTGTGTGTTTGTTAGGGCCTGTTTTTCCTTGATGGTAGCTGCTTTTTCCTATCGCCCAGAAGCTGCCACCCTAGGCGATTACCTAATCTGCCTAATGGTTAGGCCAGCCCTGGCTAACCTCTCATGCAGTAACAGCTGGTAAACCTAGTGGCTTGCAGCAGATAATGTTAATATGTTATGGTTAGTTGTAATGTACTGAAGTTACCAGTAGAGGCTCTCAAAAGACTCTATGTGAGCTGCCATGTTTCACTCCAAATGAAGAATAAAACCCCTCCAGGCTGATTCCAACTGCCTGAAGAACAAAACTTCTTTAGGCTGCACACTCCTCCATGTGCTCCTCCCTGTTTCTTCGGGTTAAGGCCCCCTTCCCCCTCAGTTACCCTATTGGGCACTCAAAAAATTGAAAGGAGAAGGTGAACTCTTGTTCCCCTATGTGAAATGGCACCAGCCAGCCTCACCTGGTCCTTTGCTCCTGGGGGAACAGGGGTGTCATTAACTTTTAGCTTTACTGATAGAGGTAGGAATGATAATCGCAAATTGCATTGCTTAGCAGAATTTATGTTAACAGTGTTTTAATATTAACAAGCTGCCTTGCATGCCATGTCTTGTGATGTTTCATTATTAAGCTACAGTAGTCCATGTTATCTCCATATGAACATTAATGCAGACAAACGCAGAGTGCATTGAGGCTTACACAGCTTTGATACTACTGCTATTACTACTGTACATTTGTATAGCGCTACAAGATGTACACAGCACTGCACAGACACATGTAAAAGATGGTCGTGCATGCTACTACTAATAATCATTTGTTTAGCGCTACAAGGCATTCACAGCATTGTGCATGAGTAATATATTAATGCATGGTAATCTGCAGTCAGCACGTTATTATTGTATTAGCTTTAAGTGAAGGCCGCGTGGCAAGTCCAGGCCGGCCGTCCGTAACCGGGTGGTGCGGCGAGGGGCGAGGATGCAGGCAGGTCGGCTGGGCAGGAGGGATAGGTGAGGACTGGATGTGGCATTATTTGAATTCATTGGCTCCCGGCGTGCGGGAGCACGGGGGGGGGGAGCCAATGAGCAGAAAGGGAAGAGGCAGGACCAATGTGACTGCCCCGGCGGTGCAGAGAGTCGCGTGCAGGAGGTCCGGAGGCCGGTGTGCTGTTGCGGCTGTCGGCAGGGTGAAGAGTTTTATGCCGGCAAGGACAAGGAGCTGCAGTAGTGCGATTGAGAGGCTGTTCAGGGCGAGAGTGGAGTTCAGCGCTGTCATGTGTGTGAGGTGCAGGAAGTCTGTGAAGAGCACACGGCTGGACTGCATGCAGGCGGGAGCGGAGCGGGCCGTTGGCTGTGCGGTTGGACAGCAGGCAAGTGGTTGTAGGTGGAATGGGGTTTATAAAAAAAATAAATAAATAAAATAAAAACAAAAGGAAAAGAGAGAAGAAGGAAAACCACCTTATTAATACAATTACCGACACTCCTATAGAGCAGTGAGCTGTGTTGTGGAGTGATGCCTGCGCGAGGGCACCAGCGGGGGGGGGGAGCAGGGGGCCCGGGAGGGCTGGTAGGGTCATGGAGAGGCGGGCATTGCAGGAAGGGGGGGCCTTCAGTGGGGGAGGCAGGGGACTATGATCAGGGCTGCGGGCAGGGAAAGAGGTGTGGGTGGGGGGGTCAGAGCACGAGCAGCTCGCAGAGAGGGGAAGGGGCCGCGGATCCCACTAGGAACCAGGAGGGGCAGAGTAGCTGGGCAAGGGGCAGGGGGAGTAGGGAAAAGGCCCAGGGGTCTTGCTCCAGGGCCAGGAGGTGGGGGGGGGGCAGAGAGCTGCGGAGCTGGTGCCTCATGAGGGAGGGGTTGGGGGTGCTGATGCGGGAGTGGGGGTGTGGGGTGTACCAGAGGGGGAAGAGGTTGCACACGGTTCGGGAATTGGGGGGGTGGGGGAAAGGGGGGGGAAGGGGTGCTCCGGGTCAGGCATATGGCAGTGTGCGGGGACAAGGTCTTCCTCCGGCGGCAGCAGGATGGGTGGCCCAAAGGGGTGCTCGGCATGCTAGTTCAGGGTCCTGGGAGCATTGGCTAGGTGGGGGGCAAGGTCCGTCAGGGGCAGAGTGGCTTGGGGCTTGGCAGCCTGCGTGGCATTCGGCAGTCCCTCCCCCAGTGTTTCCATTTATGTCTCCACAGGGGATGGGGCTGTATCCTACAATGCCTGGAAGAGGAGTGCACCTGAGGTTCGCGGGACAGTGCGTCAGACCATGGGGGTAGAGATGTCCAGCGTGAGACCAGTCGAGTGGCAGCAGCTCATTGGGGAGGACAGCCAGACGGCGACGGTATCACCTACTGTAGGTGCAATAGATGCGAGGGCCACAGGTGAGTTTCACGTTGGTGAGGGTTCAATGCAGAGCGGGAATCGTCGGTGGATAAGGGAAAGGCGCGCAAGAAGCGGAGGCACGTGTGTAGAAGGCGGCATGGGTCAGATTCCTCATCATCTTCGTCATCCTGGTCGTCGTCGTCATCGGCGAGTGGGGGTGATGCGGGGCTTGTGGTGGGAGTTAGTGGAGAGGGGCTCAGTAAACAGGTAGGGGGAGCTCCTTCATTGGCAGTGTACGCAGAATTATGGGAAAGTGTTCTGAAGAAATTGCGCCATAAGATTCGGAAACAAAGATATATTGATATCGTCCAATTGTTGGAGGGATGGAGGCATTCGGGGGACAGTAAGAAGAAGAGGAAAGAGGATGAGAAGGCTGGACAAGTGAAAAAGGTGTCATGGAATGTGGTGAACTGGACTCGAGCGTTCTTGCGTTTGGCGAGCGTGTGGGGGCATTATCATCCGGAGCAGTATGGGATATTGTTGGCATACGCGGACTCTATTTTGGAGGCTGCACAGATGCATGAGGGCTGGTTGTGGTTGAACTACGATGAGAGGTTTTGCAATAAAATGGAGGAGAACTGGTTCTTGTCATGGGGTTCGCAAGATATCAATCTGTGGCTAACGTAGATGTCGGCAAACGTGGGTGTCGGGGGAGTTGGGGGGGGGAAAGTTGGGGTAGCAGCAGGGGGGATAATGGCAGGGGGGACGGGTCATTCCTTTCGGACTACAGGACCCTTATTGCAGCAGAGAGAGGGGGTACGGGAAAGGGGGATGTGTGCTGGAGATTCAACAAGTCCTCGTGTCCCTTTCCTGATTACCAGTTCTGACATGCCTGCCCAAGTTGCGGAGGGGGGCATTTGGTGGAAAAATACGTCAAGAAAGGGTCCGCCCCACCTAGCGGTCCTGTGGTAAAGTAGGAGGGTGTTAGGCAGTCTCGCTCCTACCCCGGTAAACGTGGAGGCTTTGCGGGCTCGCCTGCTGTTATATCCGAGGTGAAGGGACAGGGTGATTTTAGAAAAGGGGTTTCAAGAGGGTTTTGTCATTCCGGTGTCCGGCAAGGTTGCGGGTAGCTCATCACGCAATTCACCCTCAGTGCGGCGGCTGGCACCCATAATACCAGAAAAATTGTTAAAGGAATTAGAGTTGGGCAGGATTGCAGGCCCGTTTGCAGAAAGGCCATTCCCAAATCTGGTGGTATCCCCACTGGGGCTGATACCTAAAAAGGAAGTTGGGAAGTTTTGGTTAATTCATAATTTGTCATTTCCAGACAGAGAGCCGGTAAACGATCGCATACCGCAGGCAAAGTGTACTGTGCGATACGCATCGTTTGATCCGGTGGTGGATTTGGTGAAGCATGCGGGGGGGGTGAGGCGTGGATGGCGAAGGTCGATATTGAGTCGGCGTTTCGTTTGCTGCCGGTGCACCCATCTAGTTTTCCGTTGTTAGGTTTTCGGTTTGAAGATAGCTTTTATTTTGATAAATGCATGCCTATGGGTTGTTCGGTGTCATGTGCTTATTTTGAAAAATTTAGTACATTCCTGCACTGGGTGCTGGTGAAGAGGTGGGGTGTGAGAACGTGGTGCATTATTTGGATGATTTTTTTTTCTTTGTGGGAGCAGCGCAGTCCCAGGAGTGTCAGAGTCTATTGACAAGTTTTCTGGAATTGACAAAGGGAATTGGTGTGCCATTGGCAGAGGGGAAGACAGAGGGTCCAACTAAGTGATTAACTTTTCTAGGTGTGGGTTTTTTTTATACAATAAAGTTTTGAGACCACCATATACTTCTCGCTGCTTGTGTGGTTGTTCTAGTGCCTGCGAGAGGGGCTCCTCTTTTGTGTCCTTCGGTTCTCCATAGCACACTCTAAGACAGATAGAGGGAGTACACCCCATGAATGTTGGTTGATTGGCCACTCGTTTGGGCACTGGGCAGGTCAGCAAGCGGCGGTGCGGCCTTTGGGGTCTAATCTGGGCCTGGATCCAGATGTGGTGACCGTTTCATGGCTGGGTGAGCGAGGTCTGCGATGGACACAGCTGCTCCCTTTGCTGAGACACCATGGCCGCCTTCGGACTTCACCGGATTTGCTGTTAATACATTTGGGAGGGAACGATTTGTTGGCTTGGACCTGCAAGCAATTGATCAGGGCGGTGGAGAAAGATTTGGGGGAAGTGCTTCAGTTGTTCCCAGGGGTGATTGTAATGTGGTCAGACATTATACTAAGGCCGAGTTGTCGGGACCAGTGGTGCTGGTCGAGAGGCTTAACAAAGATCAACCGACAAATCGGCCGTTGGGTATGTGCACATGGAGGGTACCAAGTGATGCATTCCTGGGTAGAGGGAGGCTGTGCAGGATTGTATGGCAGGGATGTGGTACATTTATCCACGGTGGGGTGGGATTTATTATTAAACGATTGGCAGGAGGCATTAGAATGGGTAGCCTTGCGGGATTATCGCTGGTCGCAGCTTCGGGAGGGGGGGGCGGTGCAGGGACGGTGAGGTCACTGCGCCGGTGACGGGATCCCAGAGGTTTCTGGGGTCCAGAGACTTAGGATAAGCTTGGGACGGGGGTGGGGTACCCCTGACCCGGACAACCCCTGGCTGGCTTTTGCTAATTCACTCCTAGTATTAGTCTGCTCATAGAGGGTAGCAATAAGCAGAACTATAGAAATGTCCCTCCAATGAATTTTCTGGTCTATGCACTTCTAGTATTGCCCCTTCTCATTCCCACTGATTATTCCATACTTCACTTTTTCTTTTTGAGGGATTTTTGAGGTCTCAGACTCGAACCAGTGCTGGCTACAACGGACAACGTCCTTAGCCACAGCACTCTTTTGCATCAACGACCTCTATCCAATTACCCCTTCTTATCTTACAATGTAACAATGTATGCAATCTCTTTACTTATGCTCAAATTTTGTGCTTATCTTAGCTCTTGAAATACCCCGACGCCACCATCCGGTTCCGTGTGTGCGTTTCACAGGCGTGGGTTTCTTCAGGGGGGTGTTAGATATTTCAAGCACTCAAGATGATTGTACCTCTAGTCATTCGGCGTCGTGATTGCAGCACAGCCGATGAAATGGTTACAATAAACTCTGTTAGCATGCCACTCGTCAAATTGATTACTGAAATAATCTTTAATGTTTAAGGAATTATTCTACCAAATCATGCATAATCTAATTTCAATACCTTAACAATCCGTACTGCTATATGCTTCTCTCTAAGCCACTCGGTCCCAAAAGATGCCACACATGCGGATCCGTGTTGCCACGGACTTTTAAACCTTACATCAGTACGTGCTGTGGTGATTACGTTATCATTCTACCATTTATCATTCAACTTTCTACAGGTCACTCTTGATGGTAGATTGTCTCCAAGGATGTTGTTGACCTTATCTCAATAAATGTTTTCATTCCTGCATCATCCATACATACAATCATTATGATATTCATCAATGTCAGAGGTTCCAGATTTCCTATATCTCATATGCGATCTTAGTTGTTGTAGCTACAAACTGAAATCTCACTGTTCCCGTGGCTCACTCCCTTACTTCAAATCACAAATATAATACTCCTAATATTAATTTTTCATTCATTTGCCAAATGTAGAACCCCCTATATAGGTGAACCGAAATATCAAACGTTGCTTACAATAATACTGCAAACGTCAAAGACATGCTCCCCATTCAATCATATTGTTTAAGCCTGCAGGATGTACTGTATTCAATTTATAAATCCATCTTTGTTCACATATTGAGAGTGTTTGCTGTTGTGACTTCCCTTCTCGACCAGTTGTCACTCTCTCCAAACAGAAACATCTGAGCTCCTCAAAAGTATGTTGCTCTTGTAAACAATGTGCTACTATGGGGGCTTCTACATTTTTACATTTCAATCTACTGCGGTGTTCATTCATCCTAACTTTAAAAGATTGCGTAGTTTTCCCGACGTAGCGGAGGCCACAAGGGCAAGTGATGCAATACACCACATAACTTGAGGTGCAGGAAGTTTGATGTCGTAGTTTGTACAATACTCCATGATATTCAAAATCCAATTTATCTTCCGATATTGCACATATATTGCAACTACCACATTTGCTATGCCCCTGTACCACACTTTCTGTTGTATCTGTTATTGATCTTAATGTGGTGGGGCTAAGCCTTTCTTTCAAATTTCTCTGTCGTGTCCACACGCATCGAATGTGATACTGTGCCAAGCCAGGTATAGTGGCCAGAACATTACTGTGTCTTTTTACAATTCTCTTTATAAATCCACTGTAAGGAGAAAATTTCGTTACCAAGTTCACTGTAAGATCTTCAGTATCAATATTCTTATGAGATTGCAATAGTAATCCACGATTGGTATAAAGCGCTCGCTTATATGCCATTTTAACTACACATCCAGGATACCCTCTTTGTTTAAAATCCTGTATCAATTGCTGCGATTGTTTTTTAAAATCTATCTGATTAGAACAATTTCTACGAAATCTGATAAACTGCGAAAGGGATAAACTATCCCTTAATTGTTTCGGATGACTACTGCTGTAGTGTAAAAAAGTATTTCTATCAGTTTTTTTTCTGTGTATTGAAGTGATCCATCCAGCGGCACTCTTCCTAACCAGCACATCTAGGAACACTATGCTCTCTGTATGATAATTAGAAGTAAATTGTATATCAGGATCCAAAGTGTTGAGCCATTGCAAAAATTCCATCAATGTAGTCACGGATCCTTTCCAGAGCATAAAGATGTCGTCAATATATCTTCGCCATAGGATAATTTGTTCTTTATATGGAGACGTGACCACCCATTTATTTTCATAGGTAGCAATAAACAGGTTCGCCACCGAGGGGGCACACGTTGCCCCCATGGCGACCCCTTTTAACTGCTGATATACAGTGTGTTCAAACTCAAAATAATTTTGAAAAATCATGAGTTTGGCTATTTGCGCCATAAAATCAAGATGTTCAGGTGTTAAATCCCCTCTATTAGATAAAGACGTCATGATAACTTCATGTGCTGCCATTTGGGGTATACTAGTATAAAGTGCCGAGACGTCCAATGTAACCAGCATTATATCCTGATGAGATGCCCACTCTGTATAATCATTTAATATTTGTAAAAAATGTGTTGTGTCTCGAATGTCAACCAGTAGGGGACGTAAAAAGGAATCCACATAAACCGAAAGTGGTTCTAATACACTCCTTTTAGTAGAAACTATTGGCCTCCCCGGCAGATTTTGTAAACTCTTAAGTATTTTAGGTACCAAATATAGTTTCGCTATGACAGGGTCACTTGGATTCAGAAACTTCCATTCCTTTCTATTTATTAACTTACTATCTAAAGCTTGAGTGGTAATACCTTTTATGGATTTTTGTAGACCTGAAATCGGGTCATTGTTGAGCAATTTGTAAGTATCAACCTGTGACAACTGTTTTTCTGCTTCTCTCAAATATTGATCTCTATTCAATATAACAATAGCCCCGCCCTTATCCGCTCTACGGATAACGATGTCAGTTCATTTTTGTAAATGACATGGCGAAGTCAGGGCTAAGGGGGGAAGGAAGTGGAGAAAAGTGGAGGCGATCTCACTTTGCTAGTGATATGGCTGGTGAGGTATCATTCCGCTATTGCATGTTATTGGAGTTGATTGTTGAATTGTTTAATGGTTAATAAAGCTGCGACCAGACATTTTCCAAATAATTGATGGTCTCAGAGTGTTGTGTTAAAGGAGGGGGGGGGAAGTGGGGGGAGGAGGGAAAAAGGAAGGGGGGTAAGGGAGGAGCATCGAGTCCGCCCTACCCCGGTTAGTGAAGGCCGTGTGGCAAATCCAGGCTGGCCGCCCGTAACCGGGTGGCGCGGCGAGGGGCGAGGATGCAGGCAGGTCGGCTGGGCAGGAGGGGTAGGTGAGGCCCGGATGCGGCATTATTTGAATTCATTGGCTCCCGGTGCATGGGAGCGTGGGGGGGGGGAGCCAATGAGCAGGATGGGAAGAGGCGGGACCAATGTGACTGCCCCGGCGGTGCAGAGAGTCGCGTGCAGGAGGTCCGGAGGCCGGTGTCCCACCCGCCCACCCATTTGTTGGGGGGATGGGGGGTGGAGTAGGGGTGTCACAGTTGGGGGGGGAGCGGCGGGATCCCGGAGGTAAGCTTGGGACAGGGGTGGGATACCCCTGACCTGGGCAACCCCTGCCTGGCTTTTGCTAATGACATGGCAAAGTCGGGGCTAAGGGGGGGGGGGGGAAGGAAGTGGAGAAAAGTGGAGGCAATCTCACTTTGCTAGTGATTTGGTTGGTGAGGTATCATTCCGCTATTGTATGTTATTGGAGTTGATTGTTGAATTGTTTAATGGTTAATAAAGCTGCGACCAGACGTTTTCCAAATAATTGATGGTGTCAGAGTGTTGTGTTAAAGGGGGAGGGGAAGTGGGGGGAGGAGGGAAAAAGGAAGAGGGGGGGGTAAAGGAGGAGCATCGAGTCCGCCCTACCCTGGTTACATCCATTAGTTCATTGGCTACTGCTTTGTTTCTGATTCTTAGTTTTATTATATTAATCAACTTCATTACACGCACTTGCTTTGCAGTAGCCTATATCAAAAACACAGTAATGTTACATCCCCAGCATTTTTTTTAACCATTGACTTTTATTTTAACAAATTGTCTCAATGAGCTCTAATTGTGGAACTCATTGCTGCAAACAAACCAGGCAAAATTAGTTTTCATTCTCCAATCTGAAGAAACTAAGCTGAGAAGTGCTTTTCAAACCCACCACAAGGCCCATCGTCTCCAGGAAAATGGTGGAAATCTCATGGAAAAATGAGAGGAAAACATACCTTGAGAAGGATGGTTCTTTCATTTCATGTTGCTGTAGTGTGACATTTTCTTGAGTGTTTGTGCAGACGAAGATGAATATGCAGGGATACATTTGGCTGACTTCGCACCAGATGGCCGGTTGCAGAAGCTGAACTAAACTGAACTGACTGATTCATATTTGCCATACTGCGCTGGCATTTACTAGAGTTCACATGCAAACGCTAACATTTTTAGTATATTTTCATCTTCTACCTTGGGCGGATGCTCTCTGCTTTTATAATCTCTTCTTGTAAAATACTTTTTCTTCCTTACTGTATGTGCTTGTGCAGTCCATAGTGGTGAAATGTTTTATTTACTATTGTGTTCATCGGGGAGTGAAAAGGATAGAGGATGGCTGGTGTAAAAAGTGTTCACTCAGACATTTGACAAAACAGTTAATGATTTTGAGTTAAGGATGTACAATGAAATATTTGCTATTCATTTAAAATTAGGACTGAAAATCTGTTAACTATGACTTCATATGTCAGTCCAATCTCATAATTAGAACAGTACACCTACCATATAACTGAATATGTGTTAGGACAGGATTTTGAAAATCCTAGGATAAATTGAAAAATAAAAACTTTATTTTTTATTTAATACATGAACATACCTTTAGTAATATCATCTCAGGTTGAAAATATCATTTATGGTCAGACTACCTGCTGGAAAAATACATGTTAATACAATCTCATGTAGGGGATAATTTTAGAAACTCCCGCGCAGTCAACATGCATTACCGCGTGTGTATTTAGGGCCTATTTTATAAAGTGAAGCATGCACATAGTTTATAAAATACCGGCATCCTGATGCGCCCTAACTTAGTCACAGCAGTCACTCCAGTTCTAGTTATTCTATAACTTATATGTGTAAATTGAGTCCCTGCCTACACTCTGCCCAAACTTTACCCCTGTGAACACCCCACAGAAAAGTGCATGCAATGGGACTTACATGTGTGCATTTACAAAAAGCAACTCCCCAAAGTGTGCACCTAAGTCCTTTAAAATAAGAACTTGCATGCATAATTAGCAAATAGCTTTTCACACATCCTTTATAAATATGGTTATGCTAGCTGTTTAATGCAAGAATTATCGTGCAATAACAGTTATCATATAATGTTAACCAGTATCACATGTTAAACACCTAAGGTGGAAAATAGCATTTTGGGGTATGAATAGGCAGGCATTGCTCATGTGGAGGTTGTTATCAATCATTCATGTTTATTGCAGCGGCTCCAAGGCACCGGAATCAAGAGCCTGGTTAGCAAATGGTTTTCAGATGGCTTTTCAAACAGTTGTTTCTCCTCTTTGTCCTTTGCATTGTAGAGTGCTGTAGAGGTCCTTGTTGGTCCTGATGCTTTTCAATATTTATCGTAGACTTTTGGCTTTGTAATTGAATCAAAAAATATCTTAGGTTGCTACTTTACAGATAACATCCAAATGGTTTATTGCAGATTTGACACATCTCAATTGATGTCTAGAGACAGTTTCTTCCTGCGTTCATGATAACAGGCTTAAGCTGAACCCACAAAGACATGAAAAAAATGATCTGGGACTCCCACTCACTCAGTCAATACAAAAAGAATCACCGTGTGCAAACACTAAGCGATAAAGGGGAGGTGATGATCAAACTTCCACAACACCTAAATGCATAAGAGGAGCCAACTAGAGAAATCTGCCAATATTGTTAAGAGGCCTCAGACAGTAAGGGGGGGGGGGGGGGTGTGTGTGCAAAAGAAAAGTTACCTAAATAGGCAGTAAGCCTCAAGCCAACAACACACGTTTTCCTCAAATATCATTCATAGGCCAAAATGTGTTTTACAATTTCTAAGAGAATTCTTGAGAAGCTGGCACGTCCCTGTCCTGATGCAGCCCGTATAGCATTGATGGGGGAAACGCAAGTTGACGCTTGTCCAGCTTGCTAGACATCTAGCCTTTGAAGAGTGAACTACAACCTTTCTAAGAGATACTACCAGTAAGCTAAGTGTTTTCGTGTGTTTTTAAATGCATTTAGAAAATTGTAAAACACATTTTGGCCTATGAATGATATTTGAGGAAAACGGGTGTTGTTGGCTTGAGGCTTATAGCCTATTTAGCTAACTTTTCTCTTGCACCCCCCTCCTGTCTGAGGCCTCTTAACAATATTGGCAGATTTCTCTTGTTGGCTGCCTCTTATGTGTTTAGGTGTTGTGGAAGTTTGATAATCACCTCCCCTTCATCGCTTAGTGTTTGCACTCGGTGATTCTTTTTGTATTGACTGTTTAAGTTGAACCCAGCCAAATGTTCCACCCTATGAGTCACTGATCAGTTTGAGAGCCCAGCCCTTTTTCCTACACTTATGGATGTTCCTCGTCAACTGGTTGATACTTTGAAGATTTTGGGTTGCTGGTTAAATACAAGGCTTTCCTTTGAAACTCAAGTCTCCTCAGTGATTCAGTCATGCTTCCTGGCCTTAAGGCAACTAGGTACTATCCACTCCAGTGCACTCAGATCCCTAACACATGCCATGGGCTTATTTCATTTGGATTATACCAATGTGTCATACAATGGGATTAGAAAGATTGATCTGATGAGGCTAGAAGATATTCAAAATGCAACCATTAAGCTGTTGCATTCATCAAATAAATTTGATCATGTTACCCACCTATTGGTAGTTGAACATTGGCTTCCGGTAAGTTTTAGGATCTCCATCAAAATATTGCTCCTTAGTCAAAAAGCCTTCTAGTCTGGACTTCTGCCCTAATTGGTGAAACACTTTATTTCTATTCAATCCACCAGACCAATTTGCTTAGCTAATCAGAAACTTTGTCACCTCTCGACAGCATCAACAACTTGTTATGAAGGTACCCGGAAGGCAGCATTTTTTTATTTGGTATCCTCCTTATAGAATGCTTTCCCACCATACTTATAGTCTGAGAGTTCATACCCTAAATTCAAAAAGGGATTGAAGACCTCATACGGTATATAAAATAGGCAACCAGGATCTGCCCCCGGTAGGGAATACATTCTTATGCACAAAATTACATCCAATCTGAAAAAGGTGCAAGGGTAAGGGTGTGTGTCTGTGCGTGTGTATGTTTGTGTGCTATGTGTGTTTGTGTGTACTCTATACATATAGTTGCACATTTTATAAAATACACATGTGCATTACAGCTCTGTCCCTGTTTGCCCAAACTATGTCCATAGGAATGCTTATCTGCTGTGTTCATATAGGTATGGACCATCTTACTTAAACACATGTATTTGGCTGTACAATTTAAAAAATTCCCTTTTCCATGTGTAAAACAGGTCTTAGAAGCAGAAAATACTTATAAATCTTACCCCTAACTGCAGAGCCAGTGCAAGAATACCTGGCAGTCTAGTTGAACCAATAGCCTTGTGCCCCCCACTCCCATGACTAATTTTGAGGCCTCTGGGTTCCCTTAAGATTTGATAATTAAAATGAACTATCATGATCACATTGACACCACCCATCCCAGAATGATCTTGACAAAAAATACTTAATTGGTTATCATATTTTTAAGTATTAAACTTTGTTTCATATCAGTCTATCTATCTATGAAGGAAGTTTCCAAAAGTCATTTACCTGGACAAAGCAGTTATCTAAAAATTGTTCGCTCTCCCTGTAGCTAAAGGTATGCAATGATGGCTCTTTGGGGTTGTTAGGGCCTATTCAGGCTTTTGAGGAGGTGTGGACTCCAGAAGGTTGATTTTTTTTGTCTCTCAATACATCCTCATGTTTCATCCCTTATTGTTTCTGAGGCAGAAAAGTTGAAACTGTGCCAGTTGTTTTTTTGTAACTTTGTTGATGTAGGTTTGTCTTCTGTTGTGATATCCCCCTAAGGTTACTGCATCTTTATTTTTGATTCTGTCTGTAAACTGATCTGGTACACGCTTGGGAAGGGTGGTATATCAAGTATGGTAATAAAATAAAATAAAATAAAATAAAGTAATGTGGTAGATAATACAGAGCAGGTGGTACCATCTCGAGAGGTGTAGCTAACAGCACCCTACATATATGGTTATGAGTTTTTCTGTGTTAACTGCAGGGCAACCTTCCAAAATGCTGGAAAAACCCTCAACTGCAAAAACTTACTGCACTATATTAAACAGGGGCCTAGGTGTAACTGCCAATGTATTATTCATAAGTTCTTAAATCTCATGCTTGTTTTCTTCATATTAGAGAATGTGGCACAACTCCCCCCCCCCCCCCTCCCAGCTTTTTGGGACCTGTCACACCAGAATAGACAGGAAAGCAAGACACATTTTAACAAAAAGTTACTTAGCTAGAGTGTATTATTTGCACTTCACCTTTTGATAGTTGCTGAAGAAGAGTGCTCCAAATAGCCAGGCTTTGTCCTTGCTTGTCTCTGCACTGAAACCAAAAATTGATGGTTAAAACATCATCATCCATGGGCTGCTCTGAAATTGACTGTGAAGCCAGGACTATAGTTTTATGATTTCACTGAAAGGTCAATTAAAGATGTGTGTGATGCAAGGAAGACAACCCTTGTTTGTCTACCAATGATTGCAATTTTTGTGATAATAGCAAGGTAAATTATGATCAAAACATGAGAGGTAAATATATAAGAGTTAAACTTGGGTTATTTTAAATGCTTAAAATCATAGGGCTAGAATGATTTCTAACACAGGTATACCATGCAGTGCTGATTGTTCCATATCGCCCGGAATCATTCTATAGTTAAATTGACCAGTTAGAAACTGAGAACATAGGTGTGAAATGGTACATACCCAGCATCTGAGTACCCCAGCTTTTTCCCATTTTCTACTTTGATCCAATGATTACTGCTAGGCATATACAGCTAAATACAGCTAAATAAATAAATGCACCAAAGATTTTCAGACTTGTTTTGGTTCATTAGACTATACCTGTTTGGTTAGGCTTCAGAAAATGAAATATTGGTTCATTCGTCTAAGCTGTTCCATTAAAGTCTATGGGGGAAGCTGTTTTGCAATGCAATAGTCAGGTTTGCCATCTATTTTTAACCAAACCTGCTTGAAACTTGATGGCAAGCATCTCTAACAGAAGTACAAGCCATTGGAGGCCCTAAGTTACTCCAGGAGCAGAAGCACAGCACAGAACTCAGATTGCCTGGAAGACTAAATTATTCCAGAAGGACCAATGCAGTACCCGGATTAGCCGGAAGGTCCTAAGATAGCAGAGGAGAGCCAACACAACTGTAGAAGAGGTGGCAGGAGCCTAGGCCACAAGAGTGGGGTGAGTTCAGCTAAGCCATGTACCTGAAAGTCAGAGTAGTGGCACTGAAGACTTTGGTCCCAGCATAGGAACCTTAAGTATAGAGGAAGAACCCCACAGGATGGAAGAAGCATTCACAGAGTGCCTAGATGACATGCCAAGGATTGTCAAGAAGAATCAGAGGATACATTTTGGTGAAGGATCCAGAAGCAGTGGGAGTTGGGCTTATATTGCCTGATAAGCTGGATGTCTCTGCTGATACTCTTGAAAGATCCAGGTAGAGAGGGGATGTGTTTGCCCACCACCCAGATATGCAACTCTAATGTTCTAATGGAATCGGATTCCCAGGGACTGCACCTGTATTGCAGTTTTTTTATGTTCACATTTTTATTTATCTTTTACTATTCTATGAACAATGAAATGGAATAGATAGGACCCTGTACGCCCTACCTTCAAGCTGCCTTTCCTCAGATACTGTGGCCAAGTCCCCATGCCCAACCTCAGCTTGACCCTGCACTTCCCGGTAAGTCTAGGTGCCTCTGCTGACACTCTTGAAATGACCAGGGTGGAGGGTGATGTGTTTGCCCACTGCCCGACTATGCAGCTAAAATGCTCCAATGCTCCTGTATTGCAGCTTTTAACTTGCAAATTTTTAAATTTATCTATTACTATTCTATAAACAATGGAATGGAGCAGATAGTAGAGCAAGGCACCCTGTGTCCTCTCATCTTCACAACTGTTTGTCACAGACAATTCATGAAAACAATTATTGCAAGAAATATTATTGTTCTATATCTTATGGGTTTGCAATGGAATACATACATTTTAATACAGTAACTTCTCCTGCCACTACCTCTGTGTTGTTTCAAAGTACAAAGACACTCCTCTCTGAAGCCCCCAGTGTGGCAGGCTCAAATCCACGTTCTGAAAAAAAAAAATCTTGAAGCTCTTTTTTTATGCTTTGAAATAGGAGGCAAAGAGGCCCCAGGCACAAACCAGGCTTAAATGTGTTTACTTTATTGCTTTAAAGTCCTCCTTGACCCCAGACACAGTCCTATGGCAGTAGCCACAAGACAAGTTTGTATGTTTTGTTTTCTTCTTTGCAGTCCCACCCCAGTCACAGACAAAGTCCTATCTCTCCTGTAAATCCTAAACTCACATCAGCACTCCTTTCTCACTCTCTGAAAATCAGAGCCAAAATGGCTCTCTGCCATTTATGTTGGCTAGATGTTGCAGCCATATGGTGACCTCATCAGCCATACGATACGCAGAAATCAGACAGGGATAGGCTTCTCTGGCTGCCTGTGAAGCATTTGAAGTAGGATTGGCTCAAGTGCCTTGTGCTGGATGTTGGTGACTGTCCTTTGACTTTGTCTTCCCTCCCCTTCAGTCACATAAATCTTTTCTAAATATTAGGCCCATAGAGGTCAATTTCCAGTAGCTGCTAAATGCATAAAGTTAAAAAGATTTCTTACAAATTTAATTTTACCCATGTATTTTCAGTGATGTCATCTAAGTAGATAGTGCCGCTGAAAATCCACATAAAGTTAAATTGATAAGATATCCATTTAACTTTATGCACATAGCCCGTGGCAGAAAATTGACCTCTATGGACCTAGTATTTTAAAAAAAGTGTGATTGAAGCTTACACCACATATATAATCATTTTTAAAAATATTTGCCCCAGCTATATGCATAATTTTATATGGGGACCGAGACATCATGGACTATACACAGAAAAACAGGAAGGCGTATATAAGAATCTCGGAATAGAGGAAGCAATGACACTCGAGCAGAAACTATTGAGAGAGAAGATCAGTAAAGAATATTACAGGAGCTTAAAACTGTTATTGAAAAGTGCTTTAACGTCACGGAATAAGATACAAGCCATCAGTCAGCTGGCAATTCCTGCACTTTCATACAGCTTTGGGATTGTGGACTGGCCTCTTAAAGATCTTGAAAAACTAGATGTGCAAACAAGAAAATTCCTCCATGCTCATGAAGTAATTTACAATAATCAGTGTATGCCAAGACTGTACATTCCTAGAGCTGAAGGAGGGCTAGGACTTAGAGAGATTGACAACACCTATAGAGTTACTATCATAGGCCTCCAGGCCTACCTGGCAACATTATCGGATCCAAATACACAAAAAGTGCTGAAATATGAAAGTAATCATCCAGAATCTGTCTCCATCATCAAACTTGGACAAGCGTTCTGATGATTAGAAGGAATGAGTGAGAATCCATAGATACGCATGGGAAACAAAGTAACAGAATTTGCAAAACAAGAGAAAAAATTCTTCAAATAATTAGATCAACAAGCAAAGAAAAACAAGTGGCAAATGCACAAATACAGTGGAAAATACAGAGTTACTCCAAGAACCTTTCTTCGATCAAGAACGATTAAGGAGAGGTGAACTGAAACTGAAGGATGAAAGATTAATAGTTACAGCCCAGGACAGCGAATTACGGACAAGATGGTTTACGGTGAGTATTGAAAAATTGGCAAAACAGACATACGTTGATTCTTTAAGAAAGAGCCGGAAACAGTGATTCACCTTATAGCAGGCTGCGAAGTTCTGATGGCAGAAAATTTCTATACAGAAAGGCACAACAAAGTAGCACACCTCCTGCACTGGAAACTCTGTAAACACTACATCACTGTCCCTGAAAAGCACTGGGATCATGACCCTAAGAGAATAACAGAGAATGAAGAGGTTATGATCACCTGGGACATTCCCATTCTGATGGATAACAAACTGGAAGCCAGGAAAACTGACATAGTGGTAAAGGAGAAGAATACCAGAACAGCATTGATAATAGAAGTGTCGATACTGAGTGATTATTCTGTGAATCACGTGGAGAGGCAGAAGATCCTAAAGTATCAAGAAATGCAGTCAGAGACAAAGAAAATGTGGCAGAAAGATACAGAAATCTTTCCTGTTGTACTGGGGACAACAGGCTTGATAAAGAAGAATTTCCAGGCACATCTTGATAAACTACCCATACCTGTTACATCTTACACACTCCAGAAGGAAGCTCTCTTTGGCACGATGCAGGTATTATGCTGAGCATTAGCAGTAAATTTAAGAGACTAAGGGGTATGTTTACTAAAACCCCGGTAATGTGCGGGCTGCGCTAGTGTGCGGGTGCCATATAAGGAGTGGGCGTGTCTGGCTGAAAAAAGCAAAACCGGGATTATTCATGCGCTAATGTGCGCGGCGCTCATGTGCGCCCCGCACATTAGTGCATGAGAAAGCTGCGCGGGAGGCATAAGTGGCGCACTGATGAGCAAGCAAAGGAGCCAAGCCACAGCACAATGGTTAAGACACTAACCAATGGTGCAGGTATCAGGGGGATCAATCCCCCACAGTGTCCAAAGAAGATGGCTGGCTGAGGCATTACTTTAGGAGGCATTTAAAAAATGGGCAGCATAAGGCAGCAAGCTGTTGTGCATAAGGCAGTGCACTATTGCTTTAGGAGGCATTTTAATATTGGGCGGCATAAGGCGGCGCGCTGATGCACAATGACAGGAACAGAGCCACAGTACAATGGTTAAGACACTGACCAATAGTGCACCAATAATGCAAGAATCATGGGTTCAATCCCCCACTGTGCCCAATAAAGAAGACTAGCTGAGACATTACCTATCATGGGTAAGATTGCTTTAGGAGGCATTTTATTTTTTATTTTAATTACTACTACTAGCAAACGCACTCTCAAAGCGTGTTAACATAAGGCACCCCATAAGGCACATTTTAAAGTGCACTGTCCGCCAAGGCACCCTAGAATGTTGCTTATAGGGCGCTTTATAGGGTGCCGTATGAGGTACCGCAAGGTCACAGCAATGTTTTTGATGGCAGCACTGTGCAGTTTAAGGAATGAAAAGCATAAGTAGGTGTGCTCAAATGCAAAGAAGAGCAGCAGTGTAGCACAATGGATAAGGCACTGACTGCTGATACAGGGGTCATGAGTTTGCTCCCCAGTGTGCCTAATATGTAAGGCTGGCTGTGGTATCAGCTTTGCAATGTATGTATTTTTTCCTGCAGCACTTTAGTTGTATTTTATTAATTACTTGCAGCAAACAAGCCCTCACGTGCTGTAATTGAAGGTGCCGCATAAGGCACCCTATAAGGCACTCCATAGGGCACATTATAAAGTGCACTGTCCGCCACGGCACCCTAAAATGTCCCCTATAGGGCACCCTATAAGTTGCTAAACAGGATAACGTATAGTGCACCTTATATGGACGGTAGCCATAAGGTAACCTATAGGGCGCCCTATAAAGCGCCCTCTGAGGCACCTTATGGGTACAGTGTGCTGAGGGTGTTTTTGCTGGCAGCAATAATGTACATTAAAAAGAGATAACACTTTGGGCAGTCCCATCAAACAACCCCACTGTGGGTTTGAACCCATGTCCCCTGGCTCCAACAGGCAGTGAAGTAACCATTGTGCTACAGCTCTATAGTTGCTAGCAAGCCCCTGGCTGGCTGCAGAGGGAGTGCACGTCACCACACAGACAGTCTGCTGTGGTCACCAGGATAGGGTTAGCCCACCTGTACCCATGATGCACTGCACATGCAAATCAGCTGTCCACAGATAAACACAAGATGGGGTATGCACCCCCACAGCACCTCGGCCTGGTAGGGGGCACTGACCGTGTATTTTACTGGCACAGAGTAGCTACACACCGTCACATTGTGCGGGTACTGTGCTCACCCTGAGGGTGCGGTGAGGCGCCCAGCACCAGGTCCACAGCACCTTTCATGGCTGAAAGAGGCCATGCTGGAGGTCCAAAGCAGTGTTAATGTGTGAGATAGGTAGTTTCTGCAGAAACACCTTGGATATATCTGTATGTCTCAGTCAGGTGTAGCCCCTATGGACCCCTAGGAGGATTATGCACCACCACCCTCCTCCTCCAGGGCTGAGGGTCTCCCATCAACAGATACACATTCTACCTCCCTGCAATGGGGTCAGTAGAGGGGACCATCAACCCCGGTCCTGCTGGGGAACAAAACACTCTACAGGGCAGTCAATGCAGCTCTGTACACATCCATAACACAATAACAGACAGACATTAGGCCTGGATATGCTAAGCTACACCCCACCACTATCTGATATTCTCCTGCAGCAAGCCTTCAGCCACTGCACCCTGCAATCCACTCCATCAAGACACATACCAGCTGCAAACAGTCTGCTAGCTAGTCCATAGTGCATGTTCCTGGTGGAAATGCATGCAACAGAACTGGGATGTCAGCATACACAACAAGCATATAAATCAGTGACTGAGCCCCAAAAGGAAACCCATAAATATCACATGAGAAAAATACTATATAGCACTATGGGGGTGCCTAGCCATGCTGTCGTCACTGCACAGTCAGGGTGAGAGTGATCTCCCAGCAGGACATACTGAGGTCACCCTGTCTGTGTAGGTGGTGGCCGGGCACTAAAATGTCCCAGCCAGTGCCCTATGCCCTGTGCAGATGCATCCTGGCCAGGTCACCCTGTCCGGGCTATACCCATGGTACCTTGCTCCTCATTATGCACATTGGCAGGCCAATACTGGCAACAGTGCTGGCAGTGTGGGCTGTGGAAGGTGTTTGCAGCCACCACACACTGTATAGACAGACACACACTCCCACACCTATGCCAGCATTGTGCTACTATAGAGGAGTTTAGCAGACCCGCCCACCACACCAGTTCTGGGCACAGTACAGGCATGGATATGCTACGCAATACTGTTGGGGGTCACTCCCCAGGGTGGTAAACACTGTCAGAGACCAGACCTGAAGCACACACCGCAGACATCAAAAAGATTGTTATGATGGAGCTCAATGAGCAAACTGTGCTTAACGTAGGACTTGCTATCTGCCAGAAATCATAGGAAATTTTTGATAGGTGTGTACCGTATACCCAGGTGTAGGGTGGCATTGCTAAGGTATGCAAGTGCTAGTATTGGGAGATGCACGCAGGGCCCAGTGTCCTGCCTCTCCAGGAGGCATTAGCCAATGGGGCCTGTGGTTGTGGGTGTGGGTGTGTCTGGCCCTGTTGGCTGCTGCTTTATGGCAGAGGTTCCCAACTCCAGTCCTGGTGTGCCAAACACTGTTCGGGTTTTCATGCTGTCCCTCATGAATATGCATGAGATACATCTGCATACCATGGGGGTGGTGCATAGATATGCAGCACAGGCATCTTTATTAGAGGCAGCATGGAACCTGAATGGTGTTTGGCCCTCCAGGACTGCATTTGGGAGACTCTGCTCTAGGTAATGCCCCTGTTTATGGTGTCTGTGCTCGGTGGGGTAAAATATAGGCGTATTAACCATGCGTATGTTCTCTGCAATAAAGGTTTGTCCTTACTATCATGGTTTAGTTGTGGGAAAAATATGTGGACTGGATTGGAAGTAGCCCCCGCTGGGCTTTTAACCTGTGACCTTTTCTTCTTGCATACACTGTCTGTGTGCACTGCACAACCGTGTTGCCACAGGTATGCTGCATTCCCTGGGGAATCCATGACTGTACATCCGACAGGGCCTGTTTGTTGCAGTGCACGGCACCCACCTGGAGAGGGCTAGGCCATGGTCTGCTGTGGGCACCAGCCGCTGCCACCTCCACCATCAGTACCGTTCCATCCTTAGACTGGAGACAGCATAAACCCTGATGGATTTGTGGGCCGCCAGGACTGCATTTGGGGGATTCTGCCGTAGGTAATGCACATTTCTATGGTGTTTGTGCTGTGTAGGATAAAATAGAGGTTTTTGACCCATGCTTATGGTCTCAGCAATAATGGTTCAGTCTTTACTACCATGTTTTATTCATGGGTAAAATAAGGGGATTGGGTTGGCAGGAGCCCCAGCTGGGATTTGAACCTAGGACCTTCTGGTCCTAAAGGCACTGGCTGTGTCTGCTGCACCACCATCTTAGCACAATGACAGTGCATTCCCTGGGGAGTCCATGGCTGTTTGTCAGACAGGGCCTGTCTGTTGGAGTGCACTGCACCCATGTGAAGGGGGCTAGGCCACCGTCTGCTGTGGGCAGCAGCCACTGCCCCCTCCACCAACGGTACCCCTCCGCCACCATGCTGACATGGCCTTATATTGGTGACAGCATCACTGCTGAATGATATGTGGCCCTCCAGGACTGCATTGAGGGGACTGTGGTCTAGGTAATGCGCATGTTTCTGGTGTCTGTACTCTGTAGGGTAAAATAGAGGTGTTTGGACCATGCTTATGTTATCTGTAAAAAAGGTTGGTCTTTACTATCATGGTTTAGTGGTGGGTAAAATATGGGGATTGGGTTTGCAGGAGCCCCAGCTGGGACTTGAACTGGTGATTTTTGGCTTCTGAACATACTGTCTGTGTTCACTGCACCACACTGTGGCCACAGAGACAGTGCAGTCCCTGGAGATAGGAAACCTGGCCAAAGGAGTTATAAACCCTGCTCTGCACAATTTCACTGTGGGATCATTCACCTTTTATGGGGACGGAGCGCAGACCCTTCTAAAATTCATATTTCTTTTTTGGGGCTTTCTTGGGAGTGATTTTTGATGTTTTCCATGACTATCACTGTTGCCCAGCTGGATTATAATTTTTTAGAATTTTGTTGTGGTCATTTTCAAATTTTATTTGCTATTTTGTTCTGTGTACATGTATCACACTGCTCACGTTTTGAAGATTTCCCTGGTTTTGCTGTACATTGCTGACAGAAATGGTTTCTCTTCCCTTTAAATCGGCTCTACCGTGAGGTTTTCACTCGCGGTATTTTTTAAATCGAATTTCAGCCCTGCTCCTGTGCGGGGAGCCTCTTCCCTCCCACTCTCCACCCATTGACCCCGTCTCTCCGCCCCTGGGGAGCCTTCCTCCGCTCTCCGGGAGCCTTTCCACGCCTCTATCGTTCATTTGCGCGACGCGCACATGAGTGGACCCGTTAGTGCGGCGCACACGTGTGCGGGGCACAAAAACGCATCATTAGCATGCGCTAAGGTACCTTAGCGCACGCTCAAGTGCACCCTGCACAGTAGCGCGGTTTAGTAAACATACCCCTAAGATTATACTCCACATACCCTGGTTTAGAAGTGAGGTTCACAACTGTCATGGTATCTGCAAAATTAACCCAATTGGAGAAAATGCCCTGAGTACAACTTATGCATATACTAGTTGGTGGGGTTATATATAGAGCAGAGGAAGTTATACATTAAGCAGCAAAATTCAGCTACTCAGTATATAACGAAAATGGATAAGTTAGGCCAGCAAAAAGGCATATTCAGCAAAGCCATTTAGACATCCAGAACCACTGAATATACTTTACATGTTAGGTGACTGCTTTCAGTACCAGGCCCTATGTTTTTCACTCAATCTATTAAACAAGGTAAACTCTCCCAAACTATGAAGGGAAGCGTTTAGCTTTATTAATCACTAACAATACTGGTATTGTGAGTTATTTTTCTATTAGGCTTTTTCAAAGACTTACCAGGAATAGGCACCGTCTTAGACTTGAAGTTTCTACTTTTACTCCGGATGGGTATAAAACATAGCTGGTAAGGATATTAATATGTTTCATAATATTACCCTACGGTATATTCACATACATGTGCACACGATGACTAGAATGTGCACACTTGTACACGCCCCACATGTTGACCTGTTCTTGGATGGAATTTGGGCAGAGAGTGGGCAGAGTCCCAACATACACAGGTTCTTTATAAAATACATGTGCTGATGCACATTTACATCAGCTCCTGAGTGGGTATAGATGCCAGTTACTTCAGTTTTACTGTGATTTCACCCTTTTTTTTAAGTGCCTTCAAGTCAATACTGACTCCAGCAGCCCAGGGTTTTCTTGGCAAGATATGACAGAAGTAGATTGATAGGCCTTTTTTTCTGAGGAAATGGAAGGTAAAGTCACTTGCCTAAGGCTACAAGGAGTGCGAGTGGGAACTAAACCTAGATCTCCTGAGTAGTAGGCTGTTGCTCTAACCATTAGGCTACTACTCCACTCTGACTGTGCCCCTACTATTTAATAAAGACATATAGGTGTCTAGGTGTCTTTTATAAAACAGGCTAACAATAGGTATCTTCTTATGTTCCTATTCTATTATAAAATTACCCCCATGATGTGCCACATAGTATTTGCAAAGAAACACTTAATGGACACTGCACACATGTGGGTGAAAGTTTAATGGCCTGAATGGAGAAAAGTGGAACTTTCTGATGTTAATTCTGTGACATGTGTTCCATAAAGCAAACACAGCACATCACCTTGTTAACAACATCTCTACAGTAAAGCATGGTGGTGGCAACACCTTTTTTAAAAAAAGGTACATTTTTTATGTTTTTTATTTTTTTAATTACGATCAAGTTAGCAGCCTCGTTCTGATCATTGGGACAACGATCCCCACTATTTGTGGCTCAGAATAACCCCCACGGTGTCCAAGGTTTTCAGGTGGGACTTGTTCCTTGAGTCTGTTTTCTTGGGGATTCGTTTTTTACTTGTATATTAGTTTGATGTTTTAATTTGTTTACTTGTTTATTTTTTTATTTTATCTTAGGGAGGAGTTCCCTGGCATTCCTAATTGTTTTTCCAACAAGGTTACTCTCTTTAGTACTAGCTTTTATTTTTAGTTAGATTCATTCCACCAGCTTTTTCATGGATTGATTCATTTCCATCTGGCTATTGTTTGCATTTATGGTTTATATACTTTTTACATTTTTATGATTGATGTATGTATTTGATTTTATTTTTATTTTGTTTTATTTAGCATTTTTTATATACCACATTTTCAAAGTTCAATATGGTTTACATGAAACAATTTAAACTTAAACTTATCACATGGAACATAAAGGATAGAACATAACATAGAACATGGTATATATAGAAGGTCATTCTGAAACGTGGGTTGCGGGGCTGCATGTCCTAGTGGGACATGCAGCCCCACAAGCTGCTGTACCCTATTCCCCCTCCTGCCCTCCCTGCATGTCCCATGCTCTAAAATGGGGAGAGCCGGCAGGGGGTGGGAGGGTGTGGGAGGGTGCGGGGTCTGTGCTGAGCAGGGGTTGCCAGCCCAGCAGCACATACAGGGAAGATTCAGCTCACGGCCCTGTATGTGCTGCCAGGTCCATGGGCACGTGCTGCTTATACATAGAAACATGATGACAGAAAAAGACCACATGACCTATCTAGTCTGCCCTACCAGATCAACCACTACAAAAGTCCCCTTTTCTTGTTTAGAGATTCTACGTGTTTGGCCCATGCTTTTTTGAATTCAGATACTGCCCTCATCTCTACCACCTCCAATGGGAGACTATTCCACTCTTTCCATAAAGAAATATTTCCACATATTACTCCTGAGTCTATTCCCTTTCACCCTCATCCTATGTCCCCTCGTAGCAGAGCTTGCTTTCAATCGAAAGAGGCTCTCCTCCTGTGCACTTATGCCATGGAGATATTTGAACGTCTCAATCATATCATCTCTATCCTGCATTTCCTCTAAAGTATATATATTAAGATCCTTAAGTCTGTCCTCATATGCTTTATAATGAAAAGCACTAACTATTTTAGTAACCATCCCCTGTACTGACTCCAGCCTGTTTATATCCTTTGAAGGTGTGGTCTCCAGAATTTCACACTATACTCCAAATGAGGTCGCATCAAAGACTTATACAGAGGCACTATCACCTCCTTTCTTCTGCTGGCCATTCCTCTCCCTATGCACCCAAGCATTCTTCTAGCTTTCACCGTTGCCTTTTCTACCTGTTTAGCTACTTTACGATCATCAGACACAATCACCCCTAGGTCCTGTTCTTCTTTTGTGGACAGAAGAAGACTCCCCCCCCCCATACTATATCGCTCCCTTGGATTGCTGCAGCCCACTTGCATGACTTTGCATTTTTTAACATTAAATCTCAGCTGTCAAATTTTAGACCATTCTTCAAGCTTAGCTAGATCCCTCCTCATATTATCTACACTTTCCTGGGTGTCACTCTAGTGCAGATTTTGGTATCATCCTCAAAGAGGCAAACCTTACCCGACAGCCCTTCCACAATATCACTAACAAAGATGTTAGAAAGAATCGGATCAAGGACAGATCCCTGGGTCACACCACTGATAACCTCCTTCTCCTCAGATTGAGCTCCATTTACCTTTACCCTTTGACGCCTCCCACTTAACCAATTTCTAACCCAAGCAGTAACTTTAGGGTCCATCCCTAAGGTGTTCAGTTTGTTTATGTCGCCTGTGTGGAACGGTGTCAAAGGCTTTACTGAAATCTAAGAACATCACATCTAGGGTTCTCCCTTTATCCAACTCCCTAGTCACACAGTCAAAGAAATCAATCAGATTTGTCTGGCAAGATCCGCCTCTGGTGAATTCATGCTGCCTCAGATCCGGTAATCTGTTGGACTCCAGAAACCTCACTATTTTCTTTTTCAGCAGCGCTTCCAATAATTTACTCACCACTGAAGTTAAACTAACCAGCCTGTAATTTTCAACCACATCCTTACTTCTGCTTTTGTGTAAAAGGACCACATGTGCCTCTCTCCAGTCCTCTGGCACCACTCCAGATATAAGGTTGGTATAAGCAGCCCTTTCGGGGTGATCAGGGCCAGGGAACCTTATGGGTCAGGTGGCAGGGAAGTGGGTGGGCTGAGCTGCGGCAGCCAAGGGAGCCTGTGGGAAAGACACCTGCAAGGGCAGGCAGGGGCACACTGGGCCATCCACGGGTCCAATTCTAACTACTGCTGGAATCAGGCTCCAAGTGTTTTAACATACTATAGATATAGGTATAATTTAAACTTTTTTACATGGTTGTTTTTATGCATGCAATGTCATTGTACTAACATCCAACTAGGGGCGAGGTGGGTGAATATGAGGTGGAGGTTTTGTTGTTGGACAGTGCTGTTTTATTGTCAAAGTGTTCTTTGAAGAGAAGTGTTTTTAATTCCTTCCTGAAGTGGGCAATGCCATTTGATTTCCTTAGTATTGTAGGGAGGTTGTTTCAGAGTCCAGGAGAATATAATGAAAAGGCTCTTGAGCATGCTGATTGGTTACTTTTTAGTATCTCAGTGGGTTTTGAGAACAAGCTCTTCTATTTTTGTTTTCTAGGATTTTTACCAGTAAGTTTTGCAGGTAGTCAGCATAACTATTGTGTAGTATTTTGAAGGTGGTGATTATTACTTAGTATTTGATTCTGCATGGGAAGGGAAGCCAATGTAGTATTTTAGTAGTGGTATTATGTGATCCTTTCTAGAGGAACCTTCTAGAATCCTAGCTACAGTGTGCTGGGCCATTTGTAGTGGGTGTAGTACATATTTGGGTAAGCCATAATAAATGATATTGCAAAAGTCTAGTTATGGGAATATCATGGCCTGGAATGCTGTGTGGAAGTCGGGTGTTTCTAGTAATGGATGTAGGCATTGTAGGGTTTTCTTTTGTTAGATTACACAGGTACACTAAAAAAAATTTTTTTTAAACTGCCTCTAATGTTTCGATTGATTTTTACGTTTTTTGGTGCGCTGAATCCAAATCTGGTAACCAATTTGCTCCATCACGTACAGATTTTTTGCTACATTGGGTTAGCAGTTTGAGGTGAACGTTTCAGATTGAGTGCGATCGAGATAAAAGTTTCTTGGATGAATTCTGTATACTAATTGTTTAGTAGTTATTCAAATAAGAATAAAGAAAATTGTAACAAGGCAGCACATAAGAATAGAGTAATGTCAACAAAACACACTGTGATGGTAGCAAAATTGTCTGCACTTAAAACAGCCACATACATGTGCACAAACATTGAGCATATAAGAGCGAGGTTAGACACAAAGCAAAGCAAAGAAATGTGCAAAAAATGTTGTAAAGGTATGTATGTAAGAATAGAAAACGCAAACCGCACCATTGCAATACATGAAGACAAACACCCGATGGTGTGAAAATAAAATTCTAATAAATGAGATCCGACACTGTGGTAATAACTAGCAAATTTTTATTTCAAAGTTTAGTAAAAACACGATATTTGTCAACACAGTTTAGATTTTAAAGTCATTCTTGGGTCAATCAATCTCCTGATGGGCCCGTTTCTTCTTCCCCGGAATGCTTCTCTTGGTGCGCTGCTTGGCGTATTTTTCATCTGGGGTTTCCCGCAGCAGCAACCAGCAGAAATCAGCCATCATAGTGGTGTTCCATCTTCCTTGGTACCTTCTCTCTGCGTCCTTGATGTCCTGGTGAAACCTTTCACCTTGTTCTTCACTGTACGCCCCCAGGTTTTCGGGAAAGTAGTTCACATGGGAGTGCAAGAAATGGAGTTTCAGGCTCATGTTACAGCCTTGTTCTTTGAAGGCATTGAGCATCCTGGCAACAATATCCTTATAGTTCTCATCCCGCCTGTTCCCCAAGAATTTGAGAACAACATCCTTGAAGGAATCCCAGGCTTCTTTTTCCTTCTCAGACATCGTTTCAGCGAATGCTCCATCTGAAATGAGTTTCCTGATATCAGGGCCAACAAACACTCCTTCCTTTAGCTTTGTTTCAGAAAGTCGGGGGAACTTTGAGCAAAGGTACCGAAAGCACTCACCATCTTTTGGAAGGGACTTGATGAATTGCTTAATGAGACCCAACTTAATGTGGAGAGGTGGTAATAGAATTTTATCACGAGGTACCAAGCTCTCATGAAGAACATTTTTCTCACCGGGTCTCAAATACTCCCGAATTGGCCAGTCTTTTTTCCCCCAGTGTAGGTCGCGGGCCCGGCTATCCCACAAGCAAAGGAAGCAGGGATATTTGGTGAAACCGGATTGCTGCCCTAATAGCATGGATAGAATTTTAAAGTCTCCACAAATCATCCACTTATGCTCATCATAACGAATCTTCTGAAGAATCAGGGCCAAATTCTCGTATTTTTCTTGGAGAATAACAGAGTGAGCAATAGGAACTGAAGCGAATGTGTTGCCATTATGAAGAAGAACACCTTTTATGCTGTCTTTTGACGAATCAATGAACAGCCGCCATTCAGCAGGATCATACTTGAGTTTAAACTTTTCCATCACTCCGTATATATCGTTGCGAAATACCAAATCTTCCTCTTTGCTGAAATACTTCAAAAATTGTGTCTCACGGTTGCAGTAACAATAAAAGTTGTTCCTGGTGACAATAGATTTTTCTGTTTAAGCCGAGAACCTAGCAGTTGGGCAGCATCTTTTCGGAGTCCTAAATCCCGGACTAAATCATTCAATTCAGCTAGAGAGAAAAGTTCAGGTTTCGGATCTGGTTCAGTTTCAAACTCGGAAGTACTGGACTCATCGGGAAAAGCCATCTGATGAGTCTCATCATGATCAGGACCGTCCACACAAATATGATCCAAAGATTTTGGTGGTTCAGGCACAGGTACTTCGTTGCTATGAGGCATAGGCCTAATTGCTGAGGGAAGGTTGGGGTAACTTATTACGTTCTTATTTTTTAAGTTGTATCCCTTCACAATGCAAGAGCAAAAATAGCAGTCACTGCTGTGGTCTCTTTGTTCACGCCACATCATAGGTATTCCGAAACGAAATGCTTGTTTTTTACCTTTCATCCATAAGCGTAGATCTTCCTCACATGTCTTGCACACTTTGTGAGGAGCCCACGGTTTGTCTTGATCGCCTAACTTCAAACCGAAATAGGCGAAATATACTTTTTTAATAAATGCAGAAATGTTCCTCTGCCGCTTTTTCACGGTATATTCCCCACAAATAAAACAAAAACTGTCCGGAGAGTTGACGCAACCTCTGGCTCTGTGAGCCATCACAAATACACAGCACTGCAAACTACAACTGTAGTGAACCACTTCGGAATAAAGCTGGATTACGACTGAGCAAACAAAAGGTAATAATGAACTTGCAAGAAACTGAAATTTGACAGGAACGTTCATGTCGCAACCACCGTGTTTGAGCGAGCGAACGAGGCGAGACGAACAGGAAAGAACATGCGCCAGCGCGAGTACTGGATTTAGCCCCCCGCCTCCCAATTGTCCTGTTAACGTATAAAATGAATACAAAACACTCTAAAATATCATGAGGGAGTGTTTCTAGTTAGTTAACCATTACAACCTCTATTTTGGGCCAAGAAAATAAACTGCAGTCGGCTAAAAAGAAATTATGTGAACATTCCTTATATGGGTAAGAAATCTAATTTTGCAAGAAAACGTGACGTGATGGAACATTTTGGCTATTTTTCCTGGATTCAGCACCCCAAAATCTATAGGAATCAGTTGCAAAACTGGAGGCAGTTTTTTGGTAGTGTACCTGTGTTATTTTAGTGGTTTTATTGATGTTGGGTTGTAGAATGAATCGTTGGTCGATTGTTATTTCAAGATATTTTATTTCCTTTTTAACTTCAAGGTTAGCACTGTGGACTTGTTGGAATGGGGGTGGAGAAAAAATGTTGTTCCTTGTGATAAATAGTATGTCCGTCTTTTTGAGGTTTATTTTGAGATGATGCTACACTAACCAGTCAGACATTACATTGAAATAATTGACTATGGGAGTGTAGTAAGCTTTTGCTGTGGAGAATGGGAAGTAAATCATAATGTGGTACAGAATTTTGGTTGTAGGTAAATGTTGAATAAGAGGGAGGATAGTGCTGAACCTTGTGGTACTTCCTGTGTTACTTTATATGGTGCTGATCTGGTAGAGCCTATTTTGATATGCTGCTGTAGCCCACTCAAGTATGATTGGGACCAAAGTAAGCCTGAGCATTGTATTCCTATTATTTATAATCATTTGAGTAATATTATGTGTGAAACTGAATTGAAGACAATTGATGTCAAGAAATATTAATAGGAATCCCTGTTGTTGGTTTTGAATGTGCTTTGTAACATAGTAACATAATATATGACAGCAGACAAAGACCAATATGGTCCATCTAGTCTGCCCAGCAAGGCAAAAAAGAGTAAGAGCACCTGCCGCTCCTTGCAGGTCACCCCTCCCCATCCCTTTGTTTAGGGGTGTACCCACTGCTCCATGTAGGTCACCCCTATTTGTTGAAATATAAGAGATAGTTATGTTTATTTTGATTTTATTCTGTTGCTATAAAGGGATCTACTGTGTCTGTCCCATACCATTTTGAATTCTGTCACTGTATTTGCCCGCGCCACTTTCATTGGGAGGATATTCCAAGCATCCACCACCCTTTCAGTGAAAAAGTATTTCCGACATTGCCTTTCAGTTTACCCCCTTGCAGCTTCATGTTATGCCCTCTAGTTTTACAGCTTCCCCGTCTTTGGAAGAGGTTTGTTTGTTCATTATTACTCTTCAAGTATTTAAAGGTCTGAATCATATCTCCCCTGCCCCTCCTCTCCTCCAGAGAGTACATATTTTTGATTTTATCGAAGAGGGATGTGATTAGCATTTCATTGCCATGAAATTGTCCGACCCACGTGGTTGTATGTTTAATAGGCTATGTTTGTTAATTGTGTTAATGCTAGTTTTTCAAGTATTTTAGCCAGAAATGGTAGACTGATGATTGGTTGACGTGAGGCTGGGTCTTTAGAGTCTAGAATGAATCATTGGGTCAGATTGAGCCCTTCTTGAGGCAGGCATTATGTAGGCCTGTATGAATGATCATTGTATTATTTTCTAAAGAAATGGTGCTGTGTCAGTGTGAGTGAGCTTAATCCAACTTACTGGGCAGGGATCCAATGGTGATGTTGATGTATTGAGGCTCTTTATGATGTAATCCAAGTTATCTAATGAGGATGGGGTGAGTTCCCTTAGGGAGTTGCTGGATAGTTGGTTAAGTTTAGGTAATGGTGGGAAGGAGCATGTTGTATCACCTTTAGATTGGAAGTGTTCAGCAAGGTTTTGTGGGTTGGAATAGTTGTGCATTTTGTTGTTGTCATGTTTCACTAGGAAATTGGCAATGTCAAACAACTCTCTAGGTCTGTTTATAGCGTTAAGAAGCAGTTTGATGTGATGCTTCTTTTTATGTTCACTGACTTTGTGTCAATATGATTTTATGTATTTTCTCTGTTTTTATTTGTGTTTTACCTGTTCTTAGGGACTTTTACAATTGTGTTTGCATCTTTTCATAATTGAGATTTTATTGTTTCATACTATTTACTTATTACTTATTTGATTTTACCCTGAAGCAGGCTGCGGCCAAAACATGTTGGGTTTTTAAGTTACATGTGTTTTTATGGTCTTATTGATTTTTATGTATGGTCTTATTGTATGTGAAATAAAATTTGTGTGTCTCCTCTATTTGTTTTCATTTCACTACTATTTATTGTATTGTTGCATAAAATCACCTTGCTAACATCATCTCTACAGTAAAGCATAGTGGTGGCAGCATTATGTTGCGAGGATGCTTTGCAGCAGCAGAGATATTGGGACTTGTGAAGATTAAAGGCAAAATGAATGACTCAAAGTACAGGTAGATCCTGATGGAAAACCTGTTCCAGGCTGCCACAGATCTGGGAATAGGGAGAAGATTCACTTTTTACCAGAATGGGGATCTTAAGTAGAAAGCAAAAGTGGCAATGGAGTGACTCAGTGAGAAGAAAGTTAAAGCCCTCCAAGGCTGAGTCAAAGCTCAAGCCTGAATCCAACAGAAAATCCATCAACAGTCCCAGTCAAATTGATGGAACTTGAACTATTCTTCCATGAACAATGAGCAAAATCTGCACCATTCTACTGTGCATAGTTGGTAGATGCTTATGTTAAGTGACTCATAGCTGTTATTTCTGCAAAAGAGGCTTTCACTATTGAGTCAAGGAATATGAAGACAAAAGCTTTAGTTTCTTATTTTGATTTGTTTTTCGAATATTTCCATAATATTGTTCTTTCATGTTGAAAGTGTAGAGTATGTTGTTTAGATCAGTGAAACAAGCTCCTACTTTAATGCATTTTGAACTGTATTTTTTAGATAACAGAATGTGAAAATATACTTTTACAAGGCACTGCAAGAGAAGGTACTGCCTTACACATTGGTGATAGTTTACCACTATATGAGCCATGTTTACTAATGTGTGCTACGAAGGTAGCATGTGATTTTGGTGTCACACTAAAAAGTAGCATGGGGGTCCCCCGCTAAAAATTCCATGCTACCCTGGTAGTGTGCTCCGGAGTGGCAAGTGGGCAGGATGGGTGTATTCCTGGTTTGGCACAGTGGGCAGGATGGGGGCATTTGTGGCCCACACTAGCTGAGCTTGATGCCAGCAGAACGGGTGCAACTCAAATCACCTCAGTAGGGGTGTTAGTTGCACCTGCATCAAGTTCGCCATGTTACAGCGCAGTAACTGCAGGGGACAGATGTACCCACCATCCCTGCAGTAAGCGAGGAACCCACACTGGTAACATAACCCACACACATGTTACCAATGCAGCGTTTAGTGGACATGCCCCTATGTGATCCTACCCAGCAATATTCAACATACTTGCTTTGAAATGTATCAAAAATTATTTTGGTGTGTGCTCTATTTATAACAAAAGTAACAATGGAACTTCAGCTGATAAAATATTCCTTTCTTACTAAAGTATTGACAGACAGTGATCAACCCATACCATTGCCGTTCTCTCAATTTTATTCCTGTTTGAACTTCTGGTCAGTAGATGATTTGCTATGAATTCTTTCCCTATGTACCACATCAACTGATTTCAAAATCCAATATGTTACTTTTTGGCACAAAAGGCTATAGAATAACGAACATCATGAACATGAATGATACACGATACTATAATTAACAATCAGTAGGTTTTTTGTATCTCGGAAAACAGCTGCACCCAGCTGATAAGGTATATAACAAGAATACAATGTCGTCAATAATGTGAATAGAACAAGAACTGAAACAGCTACATTACTTTTACAGCTTTAGAAGGACTGAATCAGTTGTGCGTCAGAATAAAGTGCAGCAGGGTTTGGATTTTTTTTAAATTGTCTAGAGATAACTCTGGCTATTGCTCTAAAAATAATCAGGGATCTAACTGCATGAAATCTTCCTGGCTTCGATTCTCCAGAATTCCTGAGCCCAGCAAATGAGAGAATATCTGGATGCATTCCACCTATGATATTTTTTAAATCAATCTTTAAAAATGCTATTTGAGATGGTTTGGGGTGGGTATAAGCATCCATAGCATGAAGGTTGTGCAGACATTTTTCATACAGCACTGAATTTTATAGAATACAGGCTACTGCATTTTATAACTCATGATTCAAGATGACATTTTATAAAGGTTCTACTCTGAGCAGAGCCTTTCATAAAATCACACAGTCATATACACCAGTGAAGAATGTCTAGTTTATAATTTATAGTTTATTTATATTTGATATACCATTCTTCATAAATCATAGCAGTGGTGTAGAAAAATTTAAAAAGAGAAAGAAAGAAATATAAACAGCAGAAAAGAGTTTCATGTTCATGATAGGAAATGAAGATAAACTGAGAGAAGGTCTCAGTGATTGCTCAACAGCTTTACCACATAAGACTGTCAGACTTCCCCGAAGGCTTTAGTGAAAAGATGTATTTTAAGGGTCATCTTGAATTCTTTGAAAGAGGATCCCAAAGGTAACATCTGGGGTAGATCATTCGACAGAAAAAATGCCCTAAAACAAAACGCCAACTGCCAGGTGGATCCCCATTGTGCTCTGTTAGCAGGAGGCCAATAGAGCTGGTTATACATGCATTGAGCGCAGGAGACGAGGAGCACAAGAGGCGATGGGAGATATTTGGTAGAACCTGTATATATGGCTTTATGTGTCCAGATCAAGATTTGATATTGTATTCAGTGCCATATAGGTAACCAGTGTTCTTGCCTAAAGAATGGTATGCCGAAGCGATTGTATTTACTTGTATGTACACTGTGGGTTGGCATTCATGGAAGTGTGGTTTGGATGATGGAGCAGGGATGGGGTTTATTGTATACACACACATTTAAAAAATACAGAGGTATACAGGTAGAGTACATGAACATATTTATACCATTTATGGGTCAGGTATAAATGTGTTTGTGTGTATTTGCACACAATTAAGGCTTGTTTAGGATGACTATTTAATAAAGACACATGGGCCTATGTTGTCTTTATAAAATGGACTTAAAACAGGCACTTATTTGGACTTTCCACATAGGCACTATGTCATCAAATTACCTCCTAAGGGGGTGATTTTATGAAGCCTGTTTTACACATGTAAAATGTCTTTATAAATTGTGCGGTCACATGCATATATAAAAAATACACAAATAAGTACACACATACACACAAAAGTATTACAGCAATCTGATGCAGCTGTTACCGTACTTACTAGGCTCTGCCAAGAAATTTAGAAGACAACATCATGGCCAACTGACTGGAAAAGATCTGTGTTTATACCAATACTAAAGAAAGGTGATCCAACTGACTGTGGAAATTATCACACAATCGCTCTGATCTTACATGCCAGCAAGATTCTAGTCAAGATTATTCAACAGAGACTACAACCATACCTGAAACGAGAACTGCCTGAAGTACAAGCAGGGTTCTGGAAAGGGCGAGGAACGAGAGACATCGTCACGGATATGAGATGGATCCTTGAAAAGACAAAAGAATACCAAAAGGATATGTATTGTGTTTTACTGAGTACAGCAAGGCTTTTGACTGTAAACCATGAGAATTCTGGGCCACATTAAGAAGCATGGGTATACCAGCAAACCTGATCGTTCTCTTGCACAATCTGTACGTTGATCAAGAAGCAACAGTTTGAATGGAACAAGGAGAAACAGAATGGTTTAAAATAAGCAAAGGTGTAAGACAAGGCTGCATACTCTCCCCCTACTATTTAATTTATATGCAGAACAAGTCATCAGAGAAGCAGGATTGTATAAAGACAACAGAAGTGTGAAGATTGGTGGAAGACTCATCAACAACTTTCGCTATGCTGATGATACCACATTACTGGCTGAAAGTGAAGATGATCTGAAATATTTGCTTCTCACGATCAAAGAACATAGTCTCAAAATGGGCCTGCACCTTAATGTAAAGAAGACAAAGATCATGACAGCTGTCAAAATCAACAAGTTCATCATTGAAGGAGAAGAAATTGAAATCATGGACACCTTTAACCTACTTGGATCCACTATCAATAAAGAAGCAAAAAACAGTCAAGAAATCAGATGAAGCATTGCTCTTGGCAGAATGGCTATGAAAGACCTAGAAAAGATTCTCAAGAGCAGAGATGTCTCTCTCCATACAAAGATTCAACTTGTTCAAGCCATGGTATTTTCAATATCATCATATGGATGTGAAAGCTGGACAGTGAAAAAGATAGACAGGAAGAAAATTGATGCCTTTGAATTATGGTACTGGCGGCAAATACTGTGTATACCATGGACTGCACGAAGAACAACCCAGTCAGTACTAGAGGAGATCAAACTTAAGCTTTCTTTAGAAGCTCAGATGACAAGACTTCAACTTTCATACTTTGGACACATTATGTGAAGAGAGAGATCATTAGAGAAAGACATCATGCTTGGCAAGATCACCGCAAAAGAGGAAGGCCAGCAATGAGATGGATTGATATAATAACAGCAGCTACGATACCAGTCTGTCAACAATGAGCCACTTGACTGAAGACTGAACACAATTTAGGAAAACTATCCAGAGGGTCACTATGTGTCGACACCGACTCGACGGCACTTAACAGCAACAACAAGTAGTGTGTACCTACATTTACACAGTCTGCCCATAGATGTTACTGAGGAATACTTTGGATGGAGTGGAAAAAGAGTTGTGATGTACATGCCTATTTTATAAAATACACACATTCAATGAGGGTAATTTTATAAGACATGCCTAGATTAACGTGTGTTTTTACATGTTTAACCACAGTTCTCCTAGGACAAGAAGGATTCATCAGCAACACCTAGTCTTACTGAGCATGAGCCAGAGGCCCAACCCACCAGCCCGCCCCTAGCCAGCCAGCTATACGCGCTGCCACCAGAAGACCTCACATAACCCAAGTTCTTGCTCAAGGTAGCATCTATTCTAAGCCTCACACCATCAGAAACACCAGACCAAGCAGGGCCAGAGGTCCTCATGTACCTCAATGCCTCAAAGGTGCCAGTCACATTACCTATCCACCAGCATCTTCTGGATGTGCACTCCAAGCTCTGGCAGAATCTGGCCTCTTTACTGGCGTGCCCCCAGAAACTGGATACCAAATACCGGGTCCAACAAGCTCCGGGATTCGGAAAAAGCCAGCTACCCCACCACTCCATCGTCATGTCCTCTGCCCTGACGCGCATAAAGTCATCGTGTGACCATGCCAACTCTCCTCCTGGGAGAGACCCCAAACTCCTGGATGATGTAGGGAAAAAAGTCTTCCAAGGGGCCATGCTGAACGCAAGGATTGCTGTGCACCAATTCCAGCACATCCTCTTCCAAGACACACTGTTGGTGAATCTCAAGGACACCATTGCAGCTCTTCCACCTGAGGCTAAAGCACAAGCTGCGATCACGATTGGAGACCTCAAGGAGTGTGGAAAACACATGATAAGCACAGTGTACGACACCTTCGAGATGGCCACATGTACCATCGGCACCGCCATCTCCACCAGGCGATTAACGTGGCTACGGGCTTCGGGCCTACGTGAGGATATCCACGAGCGCATTGCGGATGCTCCCTGCAATGGTGAGTCCCTTTTCAGAGAAAAAGTCAAGGAAACAGTCAACGACATGAAAGACCATTGCACTACTCTCCAAACTCTCGCAGAGGCTCCAACACCAAAGGAAGCTACGGCCGCAAGTCCTATCCCACACACAAAAAATACAACTCCTACCATAAATGGCAGCCCCCACATTACAAGCAGGCTGCATATCAGTCCTCATACAGGGTGTCACATCAACAAAAGCACCAAAGGGACAGAAAACAAAAGAAGCAGCTGCCCCTACCCGGGAAAAGAGTCCCTTCCTTTTGACAACCAGCAGGTGGAAGAGCGGTCGGCACTCCCAGTGGGAGGATGACTGACTGCCTTATGGGAATCCTGGCAGCTTATTTCTATGGATGCATGGGTCCTCCAGATCATCAAAGAAGGCTACCATCTATGCTTCCTGTCTCCTTCTGCACAGCACTCAACCCCAGCTCAAGCCAACCACAATGAAAAGGCTCTACTGATGCACCAGGAATTGCTACATCTCCTGATGTCTCAAGCAGTCGAACAGGTTCCCCCCAATCAAACCCATCAAGGTTTCTACTCCAGAGTTTTCCTCGTACCCAAGAAATCGGAAGGGGTGAGACCCAACCTCAACCTCAGGAACCTGAACAAGTTTATCTACAAGGAGAGGTTCCGTATGTACTCACTGGGCTCGATCTTCCCTCTCCTACAACCCGGAGAGTGGATGGCATCTTTGGATCTACAGGACGCTTACACTCATGTCCCAATATATCCAGAGGACAGACAATATCTGCATTTTCAAGCCCTGGGGGGTCACTACCAATACAGGGCCCTTCCCTTTGGTCTCTCTCCAGCACCACGGGTGTTCACAAAGTGCATAGCCGTCGCAGCTGCACACCACTGAAAACAGGGTATTCACGTCTATCCATACCTGGACGACTGGCTTCTCGCATCGCCATCACCACGGGAGACCCAAACGACAGTCCGACAGACAATCCGCCTCCTCACTTTCCTTGGATTCCTGATAAACCACCGGAAATCACAGCTGGTCCCCATGCAATGCCTGGAATTCATCGGGGCCGACATAGACACCGTGGAAGCAAAGGCGCTCTTCCCTGCACAATGCGTGGAGAGGTTGTCTGCTCTAGCTCTGGAAGTCTCCATTCAGACAGTCTCAACTGCTCAGACTCTCTTGTGACTCCTTGGCCATATGGCCGCCACCCCACAAGTACTGCCTCTAGTGCAGCTACACATGCTCACTCATCAGTGGTGCCTATGGTCATGTTGGAACCAGCGCATCCAACCCCTATCCACGCACATCACTCTCGATGCACATACCCGGAAGAGCCTCTGGTGGTGGACTACCATACAGAACCTTATGGTGGGAAAGGACCTCCAGCAACCCAGGCATCAGGTCACCATCACTACGGATGCCTCCAAGACCGGTTGGGGAGCACACATGTACCACTTACGGACACAAGGAGCCTGGACAGCAACAGAGGCATGCCAGCACATAAACCTCCTGGATCTCAGGGCCATCAAACATGCCCTACAAGCCTTTCAACCACACATCCAGGGAAAATCGGTCCTCATCCAGATGGACAACCAAGTTTTACCTCAACAAACAAGGGGGAACAGGTTCTCGGCCCTTGTGCAGGGAAGTGCTCACCATCTGGTCGCTAGCCCTGGTGAATCACTGCTGGCTACAAGCATCCTAAGTCAACAGCTGAGTCCCCACAAGTGGACCCTGAACCCCAAGATCACCAAGGACATCTTCAGACACTGGGGCCCACCCCAGATCGATCTCTTCCCAATGGAGTGGAACAGGAAGTGCAACCTCTTCTACTCAAAACACCCGTCAGCCTGCAGCATAGCCTCGGATGCCTTCGACGTGTGCTGGGGGGAATGGTCTCTCGGGTACGCCTTCCCACCTCCTCCCTGATCTCCAAAACGCTGCAGAAGGTGATCCAGGACAAAGCCCACATCATCCTTGTGGCTCCACACTGGCCCTGGCAGATGTGGTTCCCAACACTCCTCCGTCTCACACAGGACAAACCCCTCTACCTTCTCTTTTAGCCATCCTTACTCATCCAGGACGATGGGCAGACCCTGAATCCCAACCTGGGAGCCCTTGCGCTAATGGCATGGAGGTTGAGCAGATGAATCTCTCCTCGCTGAACATCCCAGAGGAAGTTCAAAACATTATCCTGGCAGCCAGACGACCTTCTACCAGAAAATCTTATAGAAACATAGAAACATGATGACAGAAAAAGACCACAAGGCCCATCTAGTCTGTCCTTCCATAACAACAACTACAACAGTCCACTTTTTACCTTTAGAGATCCTCTGTGTTGGTCCCATGCTTTTTTGAATTCAGTTACTGTCCTCATCTCTACCACTTCCACTGGGAGATTATTCCACGGATCCACTACTTTCCGTAAAGAAATATTTCCGCATATCACTCCTGAATCTATCTCCCTTCACCCTCATCCCATGTCCCCTCATCGCAGAACTTGCTTTCAATTGAAAGAGGCTCTCTCCCTGAACATTTATGCCACGGAGGTATTTAAACATCTCAATCATATCACCTCTATCCCGCCTTTCCTCTAAGGTGTACATATTAAGATCCTTAAGTCTGTCCTCATATGCTTTATAATGAAGACCACTAATCATCTTAGTAGCAACCCTCTGCACCGACTCCATCCTGTTCACATCCTTTTGAAGGTGCGGTCTCCAGAATTGCACACCATACTCCAAATGAGGTCGCACCAAAGACTTATACAGAGGCATTATCACCTCCTTCTTTCTGCTAGCCATTCCTCTCCGTATGCACCCAAGCATCCTTCTAGCTTTTGCCGTCGCCTTTTCTACCTGTTTAGCTACTTTAAGATCATCAGACACAACCACGCCTAGGTCCCGCTCTTCTTTAGTGGACAAAAGTACTTCACCTCCTATACTGTATTGCTCCCTTGGATTGCTGCAGCCCAAATGCATGGCCTTACATTTTTTAACATTAAATCCCAGCTGCCAAATTCTAGACCATTCTTCAAGCTTAGCTAGATCCCTCCTCATGTTATCTACACCTTCCCAGGTGTCTACTCTATTGCAGATTTTGGTATCATCCGCAAAGAGGCAAACCTTACCCGACAGCCCTTCCACTATATCACTAACAAAGATGTTAAAAAGAATCGGACCAAGGACAGATCCCTGGGGCACACCACTGGTAACATCCTTCTCCTCAGAGTGAGCTCCATTTACTTGTACTCTCTGTCGCCTCCCACCCAACCAATTTCTAACCCAAGCAGTAACTTTAGGGTCCATCCCTAGGGTGCTCAGTTTGTTTATAAGTCGCCTGTGAGGAACAGTGTCAAAGGCTTTACTGAAATCTAAATATACCACATCTAGAGCTCTCCCTCGGTCCAACTCCCTGGTCACCCAGTCAAAGAAGCTTATGGGCTCAAGTGGAAGCGTTTCAACCTATGGTGCACTTCAAAAGGACTTAACCCGTCAACCTGCCCAGTTCCGAGTGTCCTACAGTACCTCGCTTCACTCTCCGAACAAGGACTCAAGACAAACTCCATCCGGGTCCATCTATCCACCATCGCGGCCTTCCATGACCGCACAGATGATGCGCCCCTCTCCATACATACTTGATTTTATTTTTAATAAAATCAAGTATGTATACACTTTATAAAATAGAGGCATACTGATTTATTTATTAATTACACAGGTACACTACCAAAAAACTGCCTCCAGTTTTGCAACTGATTCCTATAGATTTTGGGGTGCTGAATCCAGGAAAAATAGCCAAAATGTTCCATCACGTCACGTTTTCTTGCAAAATTAGATTTCTTACCCATATAAGGAATGTTCACATAATTTCTTTTTAGCCGACTGCAGTTTATTTTCTTCGCCCAAAATAGAGGTTGTAATGGTTAACTAACTAGAAACACTCCCTCATGATATTTTAGAGTGTTTTGTATTCATTTTATACATTAACAGGACAATTGGGAGGCGGGGGGCTAAATCCAGTACTCGCGCTGGCGCATGATCTTTCCTGTTCACCTCGCCTCGTTCGCTCGCTCAAACACGGTGGTTGCGACATGAACCTTCCTGTCAAATTTCAGTTTCTTGCAAGTTCATTATTACCTTTTGTTTGCTCAGTCGTAATCCAGCTTTATTCCGAAGTGGTTCACTACAGTTGTAGTTTGCAGTGCTGTGTATTTGTGATGGCTCACAGAGCCAGAGGTTGCGTCAACTCTCCGGACAGTTTTTGTTTTATTTGTGGGGAATATACCGTGAAAAAGCGGCAGAGGAACATTTCTGCATTTATTAAAAAAGTATATTTCGCCTATTTCGGTTTGAAGTTAGGCGATCAAGACAAACCGTGGGCTCCTCACAAAGTGTGCAAG